>CM052648.1:192187408-192249784 GCA_028533165.1 Leontopithecus rosalia
TGTGTCTGGCAGGTGTGGATGTTGGTGTTTGTGGTGTGTGTGTGTCTGGCAGGTGTGGACGTTGGTGTTTGTGGCATGTGTGTGTGGCAGGTGTGGACGTTGGTGTTTGTGGTGTGTGTGTGTCTGGCAGGTGTGGATGTTGGTGTTTGTGGCATGTGTGTGTGTCTGGCAGGTGTGGATGTTGGTGTTTGTGGCATGTGTGTGTTGGTGTTTGTGGCATGTGTGTGTCTGGCAGGTGTGGACGTTGGTGTTTGTGGCATGTGTGTGTCTGGCAGGTGTGGATGTTGGTGTTTGTGTGTGTGTGTGGCAGGTGAGATGCATGTGTCTGTCTTTGTGTGCCTTGGTGTGCTTGCACACATTTGTGTGTGCATGTGTATGTGCATGCATTGCGTGTTGGGTATGTGCATGCCTGTGGGTGTGCAGCAGGAGGCGTACAATCAGGCTGGAGGCTGAGCCGGCACAAGGCCCTTGAGGGAGAACCCTGATTCCAGCCCCAAGGTCAGAGGATCAGAGCAGCAGGGGCCAGGAGGGGAGGGGTGTGCAGCTCCTGGGCAGGGCATGGAAGCCACATGAAGGGCTTGGCAGGGTGGACTGAATGTCTCTGGAAGCACCCATGTGGCCTGGTCAGTGGGATCAGACTCGTGTGTCAGGGTCACCAGGGGTCAGTGAGGAGGGCGGATAGGGATGGGTGGCCGCAGCTGCCTGCTTATACACACGTGTTTAGGAGGACAGGGTCTGCCCATTCGGCATGCCTGATTCCACTGATGAGTCAGTTAAAGGGGAACAAGTGCCACAGAGAAGCCACTGGTGTCTCATGTCTGTGTCCAGGGGACGAAGCTGTTTCAACCCCATCTTTCAAGTCTGCTTTTCCCATAATCTTGGCTCCTCCACCTGGTCATCATCCCAAGCAGCTTCACACTCCCTCCTCAGATTCCCTGCTTCTAAAAGGAGCTGCACCCTCCGAGACCAGAAAACCTGGTGACCTGAGCCCTCTGTGAAGGCGAAGGAATGAGGGGTGCAGGGAGGGCCATGCTGGGTGTCATGCACATTCCATCCTTAACTTTGACTTCCTAAGGGCTTTTTGGGTGATGTCTCTGGGCGGCTCTAGCAAGCACTGCACCCCAGGGATCTTCATCAACAGAAACAACCTCTCCGCGGTTCTGAGGCTGGCAGTCCCACAGAGCTGGCATCTTCTGAGGCTCTGGGCGAGCTACTGGGGGCCTCCCTCCGGCAGCTGCTGGTGTGGCCGGAGCCCCGTGGTCTTCCTCCACCCTTGGAAGCATCACCCTGGGGTGTGTCTGCTGGCCCGTGGTCTTCCTCCCGCTCTGTGTTGCCCTCCTCTTCTAAGGACGCAGTCATACTGGATCAGGAGCCCAACTCTTAGGTATGACCCAGCCTGACCAATTGCAATGCAGAGGCCCTGTTCCCAAGTGAGGTCCTGGGAAGCGGGGCTTCACTCCCCCAGTGTTTGGGAACACAGTTCCACCTGAGACAGCTGGGTGGGACACACGTCCCTCCCTGAGCCGACCATCAGACTAACATGACCTGGAATAACAGCTCCAGGTGGCTTATGTTCTGGTTTCGGTGGTAGGTTGATAACTGTTTCCTGCCCAGAGATTTTTCCGATGCCGTGGTGCCTGTGACCTGCCCTGGCAAAGGCAGACACTTCTGTGATGTGGCTTCCTGTGTCCTTCTCCTCCCACAGAAGCTGCAGGTGCATCTGCACACCTCCCCATTAGATCCAGCGTCTCCACGATGTGTCTGTCTCCATACTATCTCCATAAGCCATCTGTTGCTAGCTCATTTGCCCAGGGAGAGATGTGTATGGTAACCAGGAGGGTGGTTCACATACAGGATTCGCCAGCAGCAGGAACAAGGCTCCAAGCACCAGCTAAGTGGGGAACTGTAGCTCCCGAGCCCAGCATCTTCCCTGTCAGGCGCTGCCACCTATTTCTTGTCCATCCTGAACCTCCCAGATCTCATTCTTCAATTAAAATTCACAGCAATTAGCACACAAGCTTCGTCACCATCTGCCTGGTGAATAGACGCCACCCCTCTGCGTGTGAGTTTTACAAGCCAGGAAATTCACGGTGGAGGGAAGGACACGTCTTCAGCACACCTGCACCTGTCTCAGCCACTGTTGCCCCAGCAAGTTTTTGAGCCAGGGCAACAGTGGCTGAGACAGGTGCAGGTGTGCTGAAGATGTGTCCTTCCCTCCCCTTCCCTGAAATGCAGGACAGGGCTTCAAGGAGCTGCTGGCCCCAGGAGTTAGCCGGAAGCCTCTACAGCTCACTCCAGTGTGCCGGGAAAACATGGTCATTTTTCTGTGTGCTTGCAAAAAAGCACCCCAGAAGAGTGGGGATGGGCATCCCTTTGAGATGATGCTTTTTTAAATTCCAAGCTGAAGTCTTGGAGCCTGATTGAAAGACTTCCTCCAGTAAACAACCTCCAGGTTGTTTACTTCCTGCTTGATCCACCCCTTACATTAACCAAACATCAGGGACCAACTGTGCACCGGGTCCCATCTGGATGCAGGTGGCGCTGGGATTCCCAAAACAGAGGAGTTCTTCTCTAGAGAGACCGACAAGGAAACATGATTAGAGCTGCAGGTCCAAGCGGTCGAGCTGAAAAGGGCGGTGCTGCCAGGGCAGCTCAGGAGGAGCAGAGAGCCGGGTGCGGTGAGCCGCGCGGAAGCCCTGAGCACCAGCACGTGACCTGTGACTGGAGCGGTGAGGACCACTTAGCGTGAACAGCAGCGGCGGTGACAGCATGGGGTAGAAGCCCCGGCAAGTCCCGGCAAGTCAGATGTCCCGTGGCAGCAGCCAGCTCCAGGTATCGGAAGGTTGGTAATGAGGCCACTGCCAGCTCGGCTTTGAAAGCTTCTTGATACTCACTTGATTGCAGAAAGACTGGGGTGAATCTATTGAACATTTTTATCCCTGCCTAAAGCAACAACTGTACCGGTAAAATGCCTGACACCCTCCAAATACACGCCTAACTCATCGTGGGGGGTCAGGTAGCTGCCACGGTCACCCCGAGCGCATCATCCGCCCGTGTGCTCAGGTCAGGTTCTCACTGGCAGCGTTCCACCCACGGGGAAAGCGTGTTCCATGACTGAGTAAATAACGTACTTGGAAATAGGATCTGAGATGTGGAATTGAGATTGACGATAATAATGTGTATTTGTGACTGCTTTTCCTCCTCAACCTCAGAATTTTCTCACTGTCGTATGAAAGCGTGCGTGTGCTTTCAACATCCCCACCGCAAGCCCGCCGGGGACGCGGCTAATGACGGTGAGAGGAGTGACAGCACTTGGCGTGTGCTGAGCGTGGGACCACGGCCGGCCACACACATGCCCCAGGCGAGGGATGCTTTCTGTTCGTTAGTAAACTTTCGGTATAATGGCTATAATAAGTCTGTCAAGCTAATTAATATGTTATCATTCAACAAATCGTCCAGCACCTGCTAAGTGTAGGCCCTGCCTCAGACCCAGGGAGGGAGCCGTGAACAGAGCTGGTAGCATCTCTGCTGTCAGGGAGCTCCCCGCCTCCAAACCTCCAAACCTCCACGCCCGGCAGGGAGCTGCTGCTCCTATCCCAGAGAGTGCTTTCATCCGTAAAACCACAGGAAGAGCAACAGAGTTAAAAAATAAGTAATGGTCATGGTTTAGTAGTATTATCAAAAGCACTAGTGGTAGAGTTACTATGACTCTGACTTTACAGACAAAAGCACAGATCTGGAGACGTGAAGGAGCCTGCTCGGAGTCACACACTCACGCACTGGAACAGCCACTTTGCCGGCCACTCACAGCCTGGGGCCCTCCCAGTGCCGAGGCCATGAGGCTGTGATGGGAATTACCTTCGGTCCCTCAGGATTGCTGCACCCACCTGCAGAGAGGATGTGGGGCTGCGGGCCACCCTCCAGCCAGGCCTCACTCCCCACGGGAGATGGGAACTGCCCCCAGGGACACAGGAGTGGGTGTGAGTGTGTACTGCGAAGACGCAGGAAGTAGGCGTGTGCCTCAGTCCAGGGCCCTTGTCACGGATAAGTTGCGATGGCCCAGGGGTCCAGGGTAAGTGCTGTGACACTCCACCAGATTCTCTTGTCTCTAATGCAAAGGTGGCGCACTGCACACTCATCTGCAGTGTGAAAGGAACAGGACCTTTCGAGGGAAACAGCCACATCAGACTAACACGCCGAGGAGCCCAGGAAAGAAGGCAGGTGTGTGCCACTCCCAGAGAGCTGCCTGCCTTCCCTGCTACGGGGGCTTGGCCCATGAGCGTCTTCTTGTGGGATAATTCAGAACCATTCAGGTTTCCCCTGCCTAATTATTCCTGGTAATTAGATACACGGAAAAAACACGAGCCTCGTGTCTCTCAGGAGTTCTGCTTGGGTGAATGGCAGCCTTCTCAGACCGCAGAACTGAGTAGCCAGGAGATAACATGGTTGTGAGACACTCTCTGCTTAGAGGCAGAGTGCACAGCGAGGCCCGTTCAGGCACTTTCAGGTGTCAGGAGCCAGTGTCCCTGTCCTGCAGAGGCAGATGTGGCCCTGAGTTCTTTCTCAGCAGCCCTTAGCGGTTCCGCCACTATCCCTGAGCACGCACGGGGTGTCTCCAGCTGCGTTGCTCTCCTATGCCTTAGAGGCTTGAAGCAACACGTTTATGTAGCTCCTTGCCCTGTGGGTGGGCAGTGTGACCTGGGGTGGGCTCAGGTCCACTAGGCCTGGCTGCCCCTCTCACACGTCTGGTCAGGTACGGGGGACCTGGCTCTCCACGTCTGCACCTTGGCAGGGACCCCCCACTGACTCAGCCTCTGGGCCCTGTTCTCTCAGCCTCCAGCCAGCTGGTCTGGCTGTTCACAGGTGGTGGGCAGAAGGTCACCTGTGAGGAGCAGCACGCAGGGCCCTGGGTCGCAGGGCTGGCATGGGGCGTCCGCCCAGGTGACGTTTGCACAGGTGGGAGCCAAGGCCTGTGTATGCTCAGCAGCCGACATGTCCCGTAGTCACACGCTAAGCATCCCGGAGCGGGCTGGGTGCTGTGGCGTCTCCCTCCTGCCCCGCCCTGTGTTCCTCCCGCAGCCATGGTGTCTGAAAACACAGTCCCTTGGGCTGCAGCCATCTTTATGTGGGTGTGTTATTTACATGATACCATGACCTTCAGTTTCCTAGAGCCAACTCGCCTCTTTTTCTGTTTGTTTTGGAGACGGAGTTTCCCTCTTGTCGCCTAGTTCGAAGTGCAATGGTGTGATCTCAGCTCACTGCAACCTCCGCCTCCCGAGTTCAGGCAATTCGCCCGCCTCAGCCTCCTGAGTAGCTGGGATTATAGGTGTGCACCACCACACCCAGCCATTTTTTGTATTATTAGTAGAGATGGGGTTTCACCATGTTGGCCAGGCTGGTCTTGAACTCCTGACCTCAGATGATCCACCCACCTCAGACTCCCCAAGTGCTGGGATTACAGGAGTGAACCATTGCGCCAAGCCTGCCTCTCTCATCTTGACTGGGTTCAGGACACACTTGGGTGTCCTTGACAGATATCCCTAAAACATGACCTGATTCCACGTCCAACGGGCTTTGGCCAAAACCCCTGAGGCAGATGTTTTCAGAGTTCGTGAGATTTCAGAATAAGGCACACGTTGGCTGCATATGTTGCACAGGGTCTGAACGACCCTTCCAAATCAGACCCATTAATATTTCTATGTTAAAATGTCCAGTCTGCACACTTACTGGGGTACGGACTAGAAACAGCCTCCGTAGTTGAGCGAGTTCTGCTGCCCAGTGAGTGGTCAGCCGGCTCTGGTGACCAGCCGCCTAATGAACAGCAAGGACTCTGTTCTCAGGACCTCCAAACCTCAGAACTGCAGACAGAGGGTTAGGACCTGCGGCGATTTCCAAAACAGACCGTCAGCTCCTTGAGGGCAGAGCTAGCTGCGTCCCAGATCCATTGTTCCTCAGTTCAGAGCAGTGTCTGAGGCAGAAACGCCCAGCAGAAGCTTGGAGGCATGAACAAGCCCGGCTTTCCCTGGAGGGGCTCCTTCTGCAGGCGCCAGTCTCTCCTGTCTGAGGCTGCTTTTTAGTAACTTCACTTTCAGCAGATAACCCTTGTCACCTGGTCCTATAGCCTCCTCCTTGCTGAGGGCTCAACGCCCCTTCTGCACCTCCCTAAAAATCTGCAGACAACCACGAAATGAACAAATTGCATGTGACATGGCATAGGAAAGTGGGGCAGGTGACCCAGGACTTGAGAAGGAGCTGGGAGACCCAGCAGCAAGAAGCCAGATGCCTGCGGGTCTTTCTCAGACCTCACTGATGGCTGCCACCCACGGCCCCACCGTATGTGCCATCTCGGGACTTTGATATTTAATATCAGTTTTTCTAAACGTCTTCTGAGTGGCCACACAGGAATGGATACTATTCTTAGTTCAGGGATTCCCGGTGGAGTAGACAAATTTATGCAAATTGATATTTATGATGCATATAATTGAAAAGCAGCTTGAACAGATGCTATGGGAACATTCCAGAAGGAGCTGCCCCTTCTGCCCTAGGTAATCAGAGGTGCTTTCACAACGGAGTCACTTTAGAACTAGGCTTTAAGGCTTGTATAGGAGTTTGCAAGTCAGGTAAGGTTCATACGTTTTTGCAAGTCAAGAGAAAGGGATGCAGAAAGATTTTAAACCAGTGTGGATGCTCGAAGCATGCCAGGTACATAGAGACAGTAGCTGGAGGTAGTTTAATACACAGATTGAATACAGAACTAGATAAAAATATAAAACATGTTTAAGGCTAAATAAAAATTATTTTTAAGTAATCTGACATCGACTCAGTAAAACTGCCAAGTGACATGAAGAATATAAAAAATATTCAAGTCTTTGTCCCAAATAGCAACAAGTAACATGCATTCCAGGACTCTGATTTGCCAGGAGCCCTGCTATTGCCTGGTGCGTGTTAGCTCACGGAGTCCTCATCACAACTCTAAGGGTGTGTATAAAAATCATAACAACCCCGATGAGCAGATGAGGAAACCGAGGTTCAAAGAGGCTAAAGTTTTCCAAGGTCACATAGATGGTGGATGACCTGGGATCTGAGCCGAACCCTTTGGCTCCAGAACGAACACGATTCTTACCAGGGTAGTAGCACCATCACCACACACAGCTCCTCCAGGAGGACAAGACCACCACATCCTAGATGCGCACTCGACCCCAGAGCAAGAGGACCGACGGTACCAGCGGTGGGGGAAGAAGGAGGGGAAAGCAGCATTGCACCCCTCCGCCGTCTGGGCCATGGCGTCCCAGGATCACGGCTTCCGAATCACCGTGTTCTGTCAGTGCAGGCGTCTTCCTGGAGTCACATGTGAAGTGCAGAGCAGTGAGAAGGTGACTGACATAAAGCACACCCTGCTTCTTCTGTGCCAGTGTGTGTGTCTGTGCACACATGGGTGTGTGATACGTTGGGACGTAGCAATAAAGACGGATCCAGAAGAGGGTCCGCAGGAGCCCTGGGGAGGGAGAAGCATCCGCAGTGCACAGTGGTTTCTCTGCCTGTTGACCTGGTTGCTGAAAACACATGTGCACTCGTTATCCAAGGCCACTTCCTGACTATGGAAATGTTCCTGTTCCGCCTCTGTCCTGGTTAATACCACACCCACGGGGCCTGGTGGGGCTTGAGTACTTAAAATATATCTAGTCAAAATGAAGAATGCAAGTTTAATAGAGTGAACTTTTAGTTCAGATTTCAGTGTAAAGGATCACCCGGGGCTGCCGACCACCGCGCTCTCCACCTGACTCTAGAAAAGGAGCCCGTGAGGACGGGCCTGTGTTTCCCTCCCCTCTCTTCATCCAGCCTGGGGCTTTCAACGCATGTTATAGTAAATGAAGAAATCAAAGGACAAAGGCTAGAGCAGCATGAAGAGGTCCTGAAGCTGTCAGCTCGCAGCCGTCCGTGAATGCCCAGGAGAGAATCTTCCAGCACCGAGAATTTACTATAGAGAAAGAGACGGACTCAATGGTGAGGAACTTGTTGTTGCTTCTGGTAGCAGATGATGACTCTGTCCCTCGCACGTGTCCTGAAGACTTTCAGTTCCATGCTACTTCCTATTTGTGCAGCCACTTGGGGCCATGAGGTCCTTTGGATATTCGCTGGCGGGAGAGGTGTCGTCCTGCACGCGGCGTCTACCCTGTGCTCAGAGTCTTCTGGTGTCTGGGCTCTGCTGGCCAGGGCTGTGGCCACCCTCTTCTTGCCAGTTTGCTGCTTTCCACACACCTGCCCCCTCCCCTCCCAGCTCTCCAGGATGAGGTCGCATCTTTCACTCAGAGAAGGGCCCCAAGCGTCTCTGCAACACTCGCCCTTTCGGCTGCTTCAGGCTTTTCTGATTTTAAGATACCTGCTTAGGATGTGGCAGCCATGTTGACATCTTTCGTTGTGGGTAGAGTTACACTGTCATTGTCATTGCTGTCATAGGAAAAAGACGTTGTTGGTTATCCTTAGTGATAGGCCCTCACCTGTGTGTGCGGTTGTTTTTGGCCACTGTGCCCCGAGGGAGCTCAGGCAGCAGATACACCCTGAGCGGCTGGGTCCTCCCTGCCCAGCAAGAGCAGTGGGAGGTGGCATGTGCCTCATCAGGTTGGAGTCTCGGGGTCAGAGGCCAGTGCTTGACACAGAGAATGTCATCACTGGAAGAGCTGGGCAGGCAGAGCCCCAAGGCCACATCAGTCACAGTTAAGCGACGTTGGGCAACACTACGTTCCCAGTGAAAACTCCCAGGCAGCCTGGGAAGATCACACATCTGGGACGTGGGTGACAAGGTGGGCTCGGTGCACCCTCACATCAGTCAGCCTGGCCCACGTGCCCACTGGCTGCCCCAACAGGAATGCCTGGCACGCTGAGCAGGATAAACAGGCCCAGCTGTACTGACTCGCAGTCATGCTGCCTGGGATGGGCCACCCTGCCTGTGTCCCCGGGAAGCCAGGTCTCCTCGGTAGGGCCTGGGGGGAGGAGAAGGGAGACAGCACCTCCGCAGGGCATTTCCGGGGCCTCCTGCTGCTCTGGGCTTGTCGTGCTGCTGGTGTGGCCCGGGGTGTCAAGGCCCCACCTCCTTTCTTCCTGTGCTGGGTCCGGCCTCTCCCTCCCTCACCGAAGCCCCCCAAGCCAGCAGAGCTCCGAGAGTGCCGGGGCCTCCATCGGGGCGCCGCAAGGCCCTCGTGCTCACAATGGCCCGGGTCTGGTGAGTGGCAGCCACTTTCCCGCAGCTTCCCACCGAGCTATTGGTGAGTGTGCTTGCTCTCTGCAATTTTAAACTGTTCCTGTCCTGAATATTAATAGGTAAGGTCCAGTATGTGGAAAAAATAATGGCATTTAAACCCCTTAACATGGAATCTGTGTACAGGGAATGATTCTTAAGTCTCCCCAGAAAGCTGCTAATGTAGGGGTAGCTGAGCCAGGGGGTGAGGGTCACATTGTTCCCCCTTCTCCGGGCACATTCCTGTTCTCTGTGCGGCAGTATCAGGCCTCACTTCCATGCAGAAGCGGGAACGGCCCCACTCACATTGAAAGAAACCCTCATCACCGTTCCGCCTTTTCCCTTTATCCATCGGATACATTCAGGCTATTACGAGACTTTTTTTCTTGAAGCTTGTCATGAGAGAGGGACAATTTGGAACCAATTCTTCCTAACAGATCATTTCACACACGCACATATAATTATACACAACAGAGCAGTTCACACACCTCCACCTGAGATATAAAACAACACTGGCTTTCAACGTGATCTCACTGTGTCATTTTTTTAAGGTAAATTATCCAGAATGTAAGAAACATATTTTGTTTGGTTTTGTTCTGGTTTAAATAGGTGAGGTCTTATCTTGCCGCCTGCATCATGGATAGGATTAAACTCCAAATGACAGGAGTGTGTCATCAGGGTGAGGACCCTGATCAGGACGGAAGCCGAGGCTGGCCCCCAGTCCCTGCAGTTGAACCCGAGGGCTTCTGCTAAATTTCACCTTTATTTAATCCTTAAGAGAGTAAATCCTTGGGCCGGTGCAGTGGATCATGCCTCAAATCCCAGCACTTTGGGAGGCTGAGACAGGCAGATAACTTGAGGTCAGGAGTTCGAGACCAGCCTGGCCAACGTGGCGAAACCCCGTCTCTACTAAAAATACAAAAAATGAGCTGGGCGTGGTAGCAGGTGCCTGTAATCCCAGCTACTCAGGAGGCTGAGGCAGAAGAGTTGCTTGAACCTGGGAGGTGGAGGTTGCAGTGAGCTGAGATGGTGCCTCTACACTCCAGCCTGGGTGATAGAGTGAGACTCTGTCTCAAAAATTTAAAAAGAAAAAGGAAACAAAAGAAAAGAAAAATGAATCATTGGATTCCTTGGTTGCACTGGGGATGCACACATCAGTGGGACCCCTCCCTGTGGGTCTAGCGTCCATCCCCTGGCTGAGGGGGTTGTCTGGCCCCCTTTCTCCCTGCTTCCGTCCTCCACTCTTTGGGAGGAAGCTGCTGTGCAGAGCCCACACTCAAGGTTGGGAGTTCTGCTCCTGTCCTTGAAAGTCAAGTAGCCACATAAACTGTTTGTAGTTCTGCACTAGAGATTTGCCTCTTCTCCCATTTATCAGTTTATTCTATCACTTATTTATGTCCAGTCAGACTTATGGACCTAGGGTCATTTGCTTATGATTTCATATCTTAAAAAAATTACCCATAAATGCTGTGTGGCCCACACTTTAAAATCATCTTTCTTTCACTGAAACACAGCAGGAGTGTGAGAGATGCTTCCTAGATAAAAGTATACATTGATTTTCTTACGTTCTTTAGAATGAAATAATATGTAGTTAATGCCACATAGCCCCTTCCGTAATTTATTTTCTTTCTATATTTTTAATTTAGTTGTTGTCTTGTGACTTAAAGCTTGTCATGAGAGAGGGGCAATTCGGAACCAATTATTCCTAACAGATCATCTCACCCATGCATATATAATTATACACAACAGAGCAGTTCACACACCTCTGCCTGAGACACGAAACAACGCTTGCTTTCAGTATGATCTCACCGTGTTGCTTCTTGTGAGATAGGATCTTGCCGTGCTGCCCCGGCTGGTTTCAAACTCCTGGGCTCAATAATTCTCCTGCCTCAGCCTCTCACGGTGCTGGGATTACAGGTGTGAGCCACCATGCCCAGTCCCTTTCCGTAATTTCATTTTACTCAGCTCACGAATTTATTCACTCACACCATTAAAAGTAACCTTGGGGACATTTTCTTCATGTTTATCTTTTTCTGACCTATAATTCAGTTGCTCTTGTTGGCTCTTGACACTTATGTAACTTAGAAATAAACCAGCAAGACTTGACCTTGTGAGTCCATGACTCCCCCCACGGTAATGCCTTCTTGGTGATGGAATTCAGGACGGAGCAGCACAGGCGACGCGTGTCTACTCGGAAGCCACACTCCCGGCCAGGCAGACTCGCCATCCCGAACTCACAAGCCGAGAAGTAAATGTGGTAATTCTCTGCAGGAATAATTGCCGGAGAGAAAATGAAGCAGTGATGCGATGGCACTGTGGGAAGGCTGATCATTTCCATGAGGGCAAGCAAAGGTCTTTCTGAGGAGACACTGGAGCTGTTCTATGAATTTCAAAGCCATTGTCCTATTGAGTCCCAGGAGAAGGTGTTAATATATAATTTCTTTATACTGGCAATTGTAGAAATGCCCATAATTTGTTGGTATAGTGTAAGTGCTGTAGGTATTTCCCACTTACGTAATAATTAGCAGCTTTGTAGTGTTTACTCACATATGTTATGACGTGATCACACGTCCTCCTTCCTCACCACGGGGAAGCGTTCACTCGACCGCTGTCCACCCTGGGAGCCTGGCCCTAACTTGAGAACCTTTATTCCTCGAGTCACACGGTCAACAGCACCGGTCAGTCCATCAGCACAAATCAGCCCACCAATTTCAAGCTCTGGAGATGCAGAGGTTGCCTGGAAGGAGCCCTCCCCCACAGAGCACACGACTGGTCTCGGGGGAAATTGTCCTGTGCTGTAGGGAAAATCGGAAGGGACTTCTGAAAAGAGAAGGGCCAGTGGTGTCCCACTGCTGCTGGAAACTTCTTAGACTTCCTACATGACTAAGGTCAGGCCAATGTCCCCACAGATAATTATTGAGTTGCTTTGACTCAGGAGTTCTCAAAGATGGCCTACAAATCCCCAGGGTCTTTGGGACCTTTCAAGGTGTGTGCAAGACCAAAACTGCTGGTGAGTAAGTCAGGGCCAGGTTTCTGAGCCTGTGACCCAGGCAGGCATCCAGGATCCTGTGCGTAGAAGGGGCTATGCTTCTTTTAATGCTCAGCTTCTAGTCTTCAAATTCTCAATACATTTTGAAGAGCCCACACATTTTCCTTTTGCACTGAGCCCTGGAAATCACACAGCCAGTCCCGATAGTAGTATTAAGACTTAAGACTTGCGATGGGCAGGGTTCTAGGAGGGCTCCGTGATGCCTGCACCCTGCACCCCGCTGCAGGCTCCCTGTAGAGTCCCTTCCCTTTGAGTCAGGGTTGGAACCAGGGAATGATGAGATATCACTCCGTGATTATGTGAAGTGGCAAAATCTTGCAAATGTAATCAGGGCCCCAAATCAGTTGACTTTTAATTCATCAAAGAGAGATTATTTGGCATGAGCCTCGCCTCATCAGGTGAGCCCTTTGAAAGCAGAGTTTTCTTTGGATTCTCTTGGAAGCAGAAGGTAAATTGCCATGATGTGAGCCATCTACAGGGAGGGGTGCCTCGGAGTTGGGAGTGGCCCCAAGCTCACAGCTCTCAAGAGGACAGGGTCCTCAGTCATCACCCAATGAGCTGAGATCTGCCCACCATCCATGTGATTTTGGAAGCGCACCTGAGACCTGATGAGTGTCACAGCTCAATGCCACTTTGATTGCAGTTAGGGATGACCTGCAGAGGATGTGGCCAAGCCTCAGCCACCCATACAGAAGCCGTGAGAGGGCAACCGCATGTTGTTTTAAGTCACTACATTTGTGGAAATTTGCTGTGCAGCAGTGTTACTTCAACATGTGTTTTTTTCATTGAATTGGCATTTGCACAAACGGCACCAAAGCATCTGTCAAGTTAGTGGCACCCGACTGCTCCAGGAGCCGCTGCACGGGTCCCTACCACACACTTGCAGGAAGAAAGCCACTTTCACAGAGGGTGTTCTGGGTGAAGCAGTGAAAGGTTGTAAAGTATTAGACCCTGACCCTTTGCACTTGCCTTTCCCACATCCTGTATGAGGGTGGGGAATGCAGCTGCTGCAAACTGAGGGATGGAGGCACACACGTGAGGTCGTTCTGGCTGGAGCTGGCACAGTCCACTCTCCGTGAAATGCCATCTTTGTCTGGAAGGATGCTTGACAAACAAACACTGCATATTTTCTCAAATACATCACTTCAAATACAATCACTGGCAGTATTCGCTGCCAATAATACATTTTCAGCATTCAAGTGAAAATTAGAATTTTGGAAAACATACCTGCCATGATGAGCTTGAAATGTTTCCTTACTCAAAGACTTTTCTGATGAGATTTGTGGTATTAACAAAAGTAATTTTCAAAATATTGTCTAGGCTGGATGAGGTGGCTTACACCCATAATCCCAGTACTTTGGGAGGCAGAGGCAGTAGGATTGCTTGAGTCTAGGAGTTCAAGGCTGTAGTGAGCTACGATCACACCATTGTACTGCTCCACCTGAGCCTCAGCGACAGGGCAAAACCCCATCTCTCTCTCAGCTCATCTGTGTGTGTGTGTGTGTGTGTGTGTATGTATAAAATTTACTGAACCAGTATTGTTTCAATGATGGTATCCAAGTACCAAATCATGCAAACAGATGGATGGCTTATGATGTAATGAAATAAAAAGGTAACTCGTGTGGCTTTAGGTTCCACAACTAACCTTGTAACAACTGCCATGAGTAGAGTTTTGTTGTAGCTGCGAAGAATATCCATAATTATTGGAAAAGTCTATAAAAATATTCATTCCCTTTTCATGTACATCTGCCAGAGGCTGCTTTTCTTCCTACACTTCACCCAAAACAACGTTTTGCAAGAGATTGAAAGAAGCTGTTACGGTAATTCAGCCGACTTCTTTTAAGCCAGATATTAAAGAGATTTCTAAAAATGTGGTACCATGTTGCTCTCCTCACTCTTTTCAAACAATAGAGTTACTTCTACACAGATGTTCACCAACTTGACAATAGTTCAGCTTAAGATTTTTCGACTTTGGGATGGCTTAAAGGCACTCAGTAGAAGCCGTACCATGAGTACCCATAGGACCATTCTGGTTTTTTACTTTAGTTCGACATTCAATAAATTATTTGAGCTATTCAACACCTTATTATAAAATAGGCTTTGTGTGAGATCATTTTGCCCAGTTGTAGGCAATGTGGGTATTCTGAACACCTTTAAGGGAGACTGAGCTAAGTAAGCTGTGATGTTCAATACTCTAGGTGTATGAAATGCATTTGCCACTTACAATTTTTATTCACAATGGTTGTATTAGGATATAACCCCACTAAAAGTCAAGGGGCATCTGTAATGTGTTTATTATAATTATTTTTAAATTAATTAAAAATGGATATTTAAATTTTTTCCATGTTTTATTTCTACCCTGGTAAATATCAATAGATATATTCCACAGTGGAAAATCAAGCTTTATGTTTCTCATTGATTTTTAATAGTGTAAAAAGTTCTTCAGACAGAAAAGTTTGAGAGGCTCTGGTGCCACCCGGCCTCACAGTGCACGTTGTTTGGGTAGGTGAACCCGCAGAACCTGTGCACAGGACCTTATTTGAAGATGAGGACTTTACAGAGATAATCAAGCTAAAAGGCAGTCTCTAAGGCAGATGCTGATCCAGCGTGACTGGTGTCTTACAAAGAGGGAAATCTGGGTACAGGAACAGAAAGAAGACGAGGTGAAGACACAGGGCGAAGACGCCGTCTAGCAGCCGAGGAACGCCAAGGCTCGCCAGCCAATGTAGGAAGCCAGAAGAGGGCAGAAGATATTCTCCCCCAGGGGCTCAGAGAGCATGGCCCTGCCGACACCTTAAATTTGGACTTCCAGCCTCCAGAACTGTAAGATGATAAATTTCTGTTCTAAGCCACCAGGTTTGTGCTTTGACAGGACAGCCCAGGGAATGAAATCCACCCTGCACGTGGGATGGGTACTTGTATCCACGAGTCACTGAGGCCTCCAGGATGGACAGGAAAGGCAGCTTCCTATCCAGCCTGCATGTGGAATGAGTATCTGTGCTCATGAGTCACTGAGCCCTCCACTCCAGTTACCACTTTCCACCCTCCAGGATGCACAGGAAAGGTGGCATCCTATCCAGCCTGCACGTGGGATGGGTACCTTGCCTGTGAGTCACTGAGGCCTCCAGGATGCACAGGAAAGGTGGCGTCCTATCCAGCCTGCATGTCAGGAACCTGAGGATGAGAAGGAATCTCTACGCCAGAATCCGTGATTTCTCTATTTCTCTGTGCGGCCTCCCAGGAATGGAGGGTCTGCCCCAGCTCCAGGGCATCACAAGACTAGGATTGACTTTGGCTGAAAACACTCAATTTGCTGATCCAGAGTTTATCCTTTAATTGTGGTGTGCATGGCAAGGAGGAAATTATTATTTAATCGTATTGGCCAAGTTCTTAGCCATAAAGTTAGTAATTATTCACTTTACTGCTGATCATTGAGTGTTGTTGCTTTTTCTTTTTTCTGAAATACCTAATCAAAATCTTTTATTGAATTCAATCAGAAATATACAGTTTTCAGGATTTTTTTCAATTATAAGGTTAGTATAGAAGTGAAAAGTTAATTCTGTGACATATATCTGGACCAACTTTCTGAATTTGCAAACTGAGTAACAAATATACAATTCTCATTTTATCAAGGGACTTTGGCCAACAAGTGAAAATAAATCATTCCTTTTGATCTCCTGTGGAATCCCTGTGGTTATTTCAAGTAAAGAATAAGAAAGATAAACAGTGTATCATACTACAGAGCAGCAAAGAGATTTATAGCAGAAACACTGATTAAAATGATCTTGCCGAACCGTGGAAGCAGCATTTTGCCCAGGGATGCAGAAGGATGGCTTTTGGGACTTGGAACAGGACCTGGACCTGGAGCAGGTATTTGGGTGGGTTCCAGGATTTTCATACCAGGGTCTTCAAGCTTCTGTTTCTTCTGAGCAGGGCTGTAGACACAGATGTGTTGAAACTGTCCGTCAGTTTCATCCTTGAATGCGATAATGCGGTTCAACAGGCCTCTAGAGCTCCCGCTGCACAGGGCAGAGGGGAAGGGTGGCCAGGCAGAGAAGGTGACCACCAAGATAGACACAGATGGGAGGCCTGGGGGTTCAGCACACGGGGCTGGTTGAAGCGAGCAGGAAACTGAATGGGAGAAGAGGGGACTTGAGTTGTGCTCACGGCAGCAGGTGTAGGATGCCAGGAACTGGGAGAAGCATTGGCAGAGTCTTCCCCACTCTGAGTGGCAGCGGGAGACCTCAGAGAGGATCTGCTGTCAGTGGGGCAGGGTGGGGGCTGTGGCAGGTGCACAGGACTGGCCCATCGTCAAGCCCTTTGCTGTTCTCCCCATGGATATGTACCAAGGAGCATCCTGGTTAAGGTGTGTTTACCTGGAGGTGTGCCGGCATCTTTTTTCCTACTCTTTGACATTTGGGGGTTGCTACGCCTCCCTTCTCCCAACCCCCAGCCTTGGGAACCCAGAATTTTCTATTTTTTTTCCTTTTTTCTTCTTCTAAGAAAGTCTGCCTTTCAAGCAAGATTCTGAAAATCTTTTAGATTAATCTGTTAATGATTCTCCTCAGGGGAAGAGAAAATCTCATTTAAAGTGAGTCAAAGTCATGGCTCTCTGAGGACAGACTGCGGCAGCCTGGAAGGGGAGGAGCCCCGTTTCCTGGGAAGAGGGTTTCCTCCACCTGCAGAGCCATGCGGCCCCCCACGCTGGACACAGGCTGGGAGAAGAAACGCTCCCCCAAGATACACTCAGCTCCTGGGAAATTCTGCCTTCTCCACTTTATTCTCACAATTTAGCCTAAAGTAGGTAACTCCCAGAACGAAGGTCTTTGGTGCAGAACGATAGAAACAGCCTGGGAAGCGGAACCCGGAGGAGAACAGGAGCCCCACCCACTGTGAGTCCAGGGCCGCGCCCACCCCGTGCGCTCGCTGTGTGACCCTCCATCTCTGGTTCAAAACATGTGAATTGATTAGGAATCCAGAAGTTTGCTCTTCTCCGCTTAGCTAACGATGCTCACACGACCTGACCATGAGGCCCGCAGAGCTTCTTGCAGGGGTCGCTGGGCCTCATGCTGCTGCCAGGGCCGGGCAGGGCTCTGGGGAGACGCACCCCCAAATCCCGCACCAGGCGGTCTGCACAGGAACCGGGCTGGCTGCTCTGTTGGCTGCTAGGCCACACTCAGCCGGGTGTTCCGTGATGCTGTCACAGGGCGGAAAGCATGGAAGTGACATGGCCGGGGGGACGGAGGGGGATAATAAGCAACTGATAAAATTGGAGAAGCTGGTTGATGAGATGATTCTCCCTGGCAATTCGTGTAAAATGCAGGAAATCCAGCCTCCTTTTGTGCAGGACGGAGCCACTCTCACAGTGGACGAAATCTTTCCACACCTGACAATTAACTTACAGAAGATTAGTCGCCTCTCGGCTATCCAGAGGGCAGGTGATGCCGCCGGAGGATGACCCGGGGTCCCCTTCGTCCTCCTGCTAGCGCCTGCCTTCATGCCAGCTTCCACACGAGAGCTAATCCCTCCTTCCTGCTCGTGTGCTGCCACAGTGCTTCGTCAGTGCACGGCGGATTTTCTATCCAGTCACCCCTCGTCTCCCGCACAGGTGGCTGTGTTGATAACAGAGGCTGGGAGAAGTTCAGGAAACTGCCAAGGTTTACACAGGCCACAGGTTGTCCCCTGAGAACTGACCCCAAATTCTCATCTTACGTTTCTCTTGGCCGCTTCCTCTGCACTAAAGACAAGAAAATGAAATTCAAACCCTGTAATCTGGGTACTTACGAAGTGTTTGCTTTGGAACACATTGATGATCTGTGTTCTAAAGTTTGCCTTTTTAGATTATCTGTCTATTTTGGCCGCACATTCCCATCTTTTTGCAGACAGAATCCAGCACTGGCTGTTTACTTAGCTGCCACATTTTCCTCTTGGTTGAAGGAAAATGTTTCTGGCATGCGTGGAGAGCCGCAGAGGATGCCGCATGTGCTAAGGAGCATGCTGTCTGTCAGTTTGGGGATGAGCTGAAGTTTTGGTCACCTGTGAATAAATCCTTCACAGAGGACAAAGTCACTGAGGGATTGATGCAGCCTGATGGCTCAAAGGGCTTCGCCCACCTTCCACAGCCCCTAAGCAGCTCAGGGATGACATAAGTGCAGGAATACAGGGTGTGGGTCCCTCCAGCCTTGGAAGGCCTCTTATAGAGGCCAGAGTTCAACTGCTGAAGCCAAAATCAACAGGAACTGAAAATCTGCCTTGCACCCCGTAGGTCTGTGCATGGTAGTTCTGCTGTCTGTTATCTAGGCTGAGCACTGAGGTCAGTGGCTATCGCCAGCCTGAACGCATGACTGTCCTTGTCCTTAGGCTGTGGGTCCTGGTTAACCAAATCATTAGGCTCTTGATGGCTTGGGTCCAGCTGGTTTGCTGCGAGTCGAAGTCTGTACTCCTCTCATTTGGCTCGGCCATGGGGACTCTCGTTAGATGGACCCTGATGCTGCGCACGCCTCGTCACAGAGGATGAGATGAGGCCTCCCGTGTGCTTTCCATAGCATCGGGAAATTCGACCAGTGCTACCTCAGTAAGAAATCTGATTTTCGTTAGTACAGAAGGAAATTGAATAACCAGGGTGTGGGAAGGCAGGGTGGTTTCTCAGGTCAACAACATGGCTCTGCCCAGGTGTGTTTTCCGAGCGATAAGCTTCCTGAACCATCTCAGCCCTGGTGTCTTCCCATCCAGTGACTCAGAATCAGTGCAGATCATCTTACCCCAACAAGGCCTCTCGCTGATGAGCAGGAGCCTCACAGCGGGATGGGAGCGTTCTCTGTGGACTTCCCACGTGGGTGCTTCATGGATGGGACTTTCATGGGCACCGGTGACGCTGAGGAGCCTTCATGGAGAATAGGTTGCACATGAATGTCGAAGCAGGGCACATGATGCTGTTGTTGATGGAATTTTCAGACCATCGAGAACAGCATTAGAAAATGCTGGAAAACGGCAAAAGCCTGTAGCCCAGAATAAGAGAAGGAAAAAGGTCATCAAAGGCCTATCTTGGGCCTTGCAGGAGGCTCAGAAGAGCAGGCGAGGGCGCCGGGAAGCTGGCCGTGAACCGGAGTCTGGGGCCTGCCGCCTAGTGACGAGGGATGCCAGTCAGCCCTTGCCTGGATGGAGGGGCACTGCCAGAGGGCGGCGCCCAGAACAGCAGGGGAAGGACTTTCACGGGAACCACGGCCTGAACACAGATGTGCAGCTTTGCGTCCCAACGTGGGGACAAGGGCCAACGGTAACTAGGGCAGGAAGAGGGGTGCCAGGAGAACGTGGCATGCGGTGCCTGTGCTGTAAAAGGAGGGCTCTCGGAAACACCGGGAGATTTGCACTTACAGTAAAACCTGAGATGTTAGGGAGGAAAGTCACTGCCATACACACAGTGTGAATGACAAGCGGAGATGCTTCCACGTGCTTGCTCTAATACCAAAGAGCAAATGAAATCCTGCCAGGTGAGCTACTGGTCTTTTTCAGGGCCCATGAGTAGCTGGGGGAATCAGTACACGTGAGTCCTCTGTATGGAGACTAGCAGTGTGCATGTTCCTGAGTGGTGGGCATTTACCGCCTCCTGAGAAGACTCCAGCTACTCGTCCAGCTGGGCCTCAGCTAGACTTTGCTCCGTACCTGAGGTCGGGGGTTGTGGGTACAGGTGGGAATGGGAGAGGAGCTGAGGCTGGCAAGGGCAGGGCACAGCTCCAGGGTCACAAGCCCCTGACAGCTGGTCCTCAGCCAAAGGAGCAGTGCATGGCCTAGTAGATGTTGTGAGCACAGAGCTCCAGGTCTTGCCCAGTGAGCCTGGCAGTGAGCTCTCGGGAGAGACCTGGGGCTGACATGCAGGGACCAACCCTGCTGCTGCTCAGGCTCCTTGCTGGGCCTTGTCTCCTCATACAGAGAAGAACCGCATGTCTCAGCTAAGCCAGGCTGGGCCAGTGCCGGCAGCATGTGGACAGGTGTGGCTCCTGTGCGGACATGCTGGGGACCTGGAGGGTGGGGGTGCCCACAGCACCTTGCTTACCGCCTTGATGATCCGGGGAGCGTCTGCTGACACGGGGCAGCCATGAGAGCAAGGCCTCCAGCGGTTGAGCCAGCGTGGGAAGCACAGCTCCGACGTTCTGAGGTTCTGACCTTGGGGAACTGCAACATAACCAAAACTCCCCTGACCAAAGCAAAACACCTGTGTCGCTCTCCTTTTGGGGAAGACATGTTTGCTGTGAGTTTCTTCCGGACCCGCCTGGGAACCAGCTTGAGGCCGGAGACCTCCCAGAGTGTGATGCCTAAAAAAGACCTGTAAAGAGTGTCTCTGTGGCCTCCCGCGGAAATGACACGAAGGCCATGACCACCTGCACTCAGTTAATGCAGAAATCCACACGTTTCCTCCTGGCCTCTGCCGTGCACCACATGTGCACCCAGGACCTTGCATCTGGCAGAAGGCAGGGGCATTTCACAACGAGGCAGCAGCACGTGGCACACACCGCCGTTCTGGGACCAGAGGGTCCACGGCGCAGGCCACCTGGTGCATTCTCTTCCATAGCACTAGCCACGTGGGCAGAACACGGGCATGGCCACTTCCCAGCCCACCAGCCTCGGCACGGTAATGGCGGGCAAGAGGACATGGGAACACAGATATAGCAAAATGCATTCTCGCCCAGGAAAACAGAGCTCACGCTTAAGAAAGAAAGACGAGGGTGCCAGCCTTCCAAATACTGGAGCACGAAGCCAAGTCCCCACACCGCCAGCCTGACTGACAGTGGCTTTCCAGGGAGAAGAGGCTTCCTGCTGCCTGGACCCAGAGGCGCTCAGTTACCTGGACCCAAAGGCACTCAGGTGGAGCCGAGGGCAAGGATGGGGTTGTCCGTCCCTGATGCTGGCTTCAGCGGTGCACCTTTCTCTCTAGCCTCTGAGGCTGGACCCAGTGCAGCTCAGTTCTGCAGGCATGAAAGCGTCCTTGCTTTTCTTTGGGCAAGGCTATGGTGTTTCAGGGGTGTGGATCCTAGAGGACACCAGGGCTTGGCTCTGCCTTCTCTCGCTCTGGCTCTGGACAGACTGTGCCATATCCCAGCTGCAACGTGGAGATGGGATGCCTGGAGTCCTGGGACCCATGGGGTGATGCACAGGCTCATCTTCAGTGAGCTCTCAAGAATGTCCTGCATCTGTGCTCCTGGCACTCTGAGAGCCCAGAGCCCAGGAAGCCTGCCTGGCGTCACAGCCCAGCACATGCCCCACTTTCCAGCAGGCAGCGTCAGACCGTCCGTAGGCACCAGGGCAGCCTGATTCTGCAGGGATGGCTAACACCATTATAGGTGTGTGGAGCCTCATGGGGACAAAAGCCATTTGAGTCCTGAAGCAGCTTCCAGTTTGTCTGGGAAGTGGGTACGTGCTGGGCTATGCACCAAGGAAGCTTGCTGGACAGCAGCTCCTTTCACATCCTGCAGTCTGGTGATACTCATGCTTGGTGGGCCCTCCTCTGGGGTCCCTGTCGTCTGTCTTGAAGAGCAGCCTCTACAGGGAGCCCTGAGACACAGTGTGGGGGCCTTTACGGAACCACGGCAAGGCTGAGATCAGCCCTTTTCTTCCTGAGTGAGCTCAAGGCTTGAAGTGCGTCGTCACTGCCCAGGAGCACATCCTAGAGGGGCCCGGGCAGCCGTGGGCACCTGCTCTGTTCTGGACCCATGGCCCTCACCCTGCGCCCAGCTCCGCGGCCTCTGGCAGGGGCGAGGTCACCGCAGACGGGGTCAGCGCAGCTCCCACCCAGTGCTCTTTTGCAACCAACGCCGAGTCCTGAAAGCTTTTTTTAAAAATTTCTCTCGTTTCTGTTGAAACGTGACATTCAAATTTGAGATAGGAGCAGAGATCAACAACCCCTGTCAGTGTTGTCAACCCAGGTGTGACAGAGCCGTCTTCCTAAATTGCTGCTAATCTGCCAAAGGCCTCTCTTTCTGCAACCTCCATCGTGCTGTTTGCTCACACAGTTAACACTTTAGACTTCCCCTCCGAGGTGTCACTGTGTGCCACTTAGTGAGTAAGGAGAGCCGTTCGAGCAGCCTCCAGCATGAGGATTTGGGGAGCCGGAGAAAGCTGATTAGCTATTCAGGAAGAATAACCTTATTGAGAGTAGTAAGAACTGCATGAAGAACGCGCTTCCCTTCCCAGGAACAATCTCCTCATTATGTTGTCAAGCTTGCTGTTGAGTCCCCCGCCCCCCCCCCCCCCGCCATTAAGAAACCGTTTTCCATGTTAAGAAAGAGATTTCCAGATTGTGATGCTGTTTGCTGATTTTTTGTATTGTTTAAAGAATCTGTATGTATCAAACCAAACATTGGATGACTCATGTGCAGCATAATTATTTGCAACGAGGCGCTCCGGACCGGGTGGCTTGGGTGGGGAGGAAGGGGTGCGAGGGGCGCTGGTGGCCAGGCGGGAGCAGGCGGGGAAGATTAGAATTCCACATCAGCGCGCGGCACTTTCACCTCAGTACGAAATGCAGTTGCAGATCGATAAGGCCTGATGGGTGAGGAGCAGGCGGAGAGGAGGTGCCGCTGCAGGCTTCTGAGTGCAGCAAACATTTCCGCTCCGTGGATGCTCTCCGTGGAGGGGGATACCAGAAGTTTGAGCTGCGCACACACCTGCCCTCCTGGACCCCTCTCCTGGCTGGAAAGGGAAGAATCTCCCTAACAGGAAATGGGTCCTGCACCGAGAGGGGCTCCCAGGGGTGGGAGCGGCCCCAAAGGCTCGCCCTGCCCCCAGGCCCACCTCTAGTGGGAGGCGTGAGGGCGGCTGGGCTGGCATTGTTCTTCACTGGCGGGCACGGGGTCTTCCAGCCGTTGCCAACCAGCTAATTTAAATAATGAACAGTAAGGAGCTTTTTCTTAATCTCTGCATGAGCCAGGGCACGAGGCGTGGGTGTCACAAGATTTCACGGTAACGATTCCCATCAACACGCGCTGACGCCAAAGCCTGTGCCCCACGCTGCGCGCACAGCAGTCGGGAGCGGACACGCCCGCCAGGGCCGCACGTGCTCCTCCTGGTGACTCCATCGGCCGGCGTTTCTGTCACCACCGTGGGACTTCAGGCTGATTGTGGCAGATCCCGTAGTTAAGCAGTTTGGAATGGAGGTGTTCGGGAGCTTTGTCGTGAAACCTCAGGTGTGTTTTACAGAAGTGGAAATTATTGAAGGGGCTTCTTTCTTAGGTAGCAACCTGCATGATAAGGTGACTCCATCTTATCCAAAAACGAAAGTAAGTTTCAAGGCGTAGACTCCATTTGCTGGTAGCTTCTGCTTTTTGGAAGGTTCCACCAGATACCCAAGAGCTCTGAAACCTGCCATCAGCGGGACGCCCCTCACGGCCCTTCCTGGGAAGGTGGCTGCCCATGGCACAGCTTCACCAGCCTTGGTGTGACTGGGAGGGTGCCCCCCACCTCCAGCAGTGGAACTCTCATGCTCCCTCAGCCGGCTTCTACATCACTGCGTTGTAGACACTGCTGGGTGCCCGGCACACGGAGGTGAGGAGGCAGGTGCGTCTCTTCCTCGTGAAGAGCTTATCTTCCGGGGGCAACAGCGCCATGAGGGAGCCAGTGTGCCTGCCTGTGTTTGCAGGGGTATCGGGGCATCCTGGGGAAGGGAGGCCTCCTGGGAGACAGGGATGGAATGTTCCAATTGTGGAGGCCAAGTGAGCTGCTTTGTAGGACACGGGAGAAGGTGTATGTGGTTCAGTGCCTCATCTGCACTTCTACAGGCTGCAGGAAGCTGCAAAATAGAGCCTTGGTTAGTTTTCATTGGTTTAGTCTGAGGTTGGTGCTAGAGAAGGAAGCCTGGATGAGGGGCCTGGGGACCCCCACTCCGGCCCAGGCCACAGAGTTGGAGCTCCTGGTACTGCCCGGGGAAGGAAGGGGATGGACTTTGGAGTGGGATGGCCCCAACGTGGTGCTGGGCTGCACATCCAGAATCAGGACCCAGGCAGCGTCTCCCGTCTCTGCCCAGAGCAAAGTGCAGAGCCTTCTGCTGGGGAGCAGCGGGGGACAGCACCCTCTACGTGATGGGATGCAGGACTCGCCAACAGTGACCTCCTCGGTGTGACCCTATGAGAACTCACTGCACCATCATTAGGGCCAGACCCTGCAGTAGGCATCGGGCAAACAAGTACCAGTAAAGCTATGTGTGTGTTCAGGAGGTTAGAGGTAAAGCTTCCTAGGCAGGTGGAGGCAGAACTGAGCCACCTCGAGCAAGTCTGCTCTCTGAACCTGGGCTCCCGATGATAAAGAATAACGTGCGTGTATTGCAGGGTTGTTGAGAGGCTTAGAAGGAAGTGCCTCCACATAGTAGGGATGAATAGTTGTGCATTTTCTTTAATCATTGTGCATTCTTCTTTCAGTGTGCTCACAGTCTGAAAGCACTGCCTAAATGCTGGTTTCCATTCTGTTTCTTTCCTCTTTCTTTTTTTTCTTTCTTTCTTTCTTTTTCTTTCTTTCTTTCTTTCTTTTTTTTTTTTTTTAAGATAGGGTCTTCCTGTGTCACACTGGCTGGAATGCAGTGGCACAGTGACACCTCACTGATACATCAAACTTCTGGGCAATCCTCCCACCTCGGCCTCCTGAAGTGCTGGGATTTTAGGCATGAACCACCACACCCACCCAGTTTTGCTTTGATTTGAATGTCAGTACATTCACAAACTCAAAAGGTGCAGGAGGACCTCCTGGAAGTGTGTCTTATAATGTGTCCATTTGGGAAGCTGAGCCCCTTTCTCTTTTTTAATTGGGGGTTGGGACACAAAGCCAGACAGGGGGCTTACTGCACATTGAAAGCTGAACCTGGGAAGGGGGGCCACTCCCCCAGCAACATCCCATTGTCTGATTGTATGAATCAGCCACATGCTACCTGAAGAGTCTCCGGCTGATGGATTTCTTTCAGTGTTTCACATTTACCCACTGCTGCGATGGGTATCTTAGCACATGCACATCTTGCATATGAGTCAGTATATGCAAAATATAAACTTCCTTGCAATTTTGGGTAAAAAATAATGTGCATTAATGATCGGTAATTGACAAATGGCTCTCTGTAGATTCTGTTCTGGCACATGCTCCATCAGACCCTGTCAGAAAGTCCACCCCCTACCCACTGCCTCGTCACCAACCCAGTGGCCAGCCAACTTTCTGATCTCTGCCCACCTGAGGGGCAAGTCAGTGGAATCTTGTTGTAGTCTTAATTTGAGTTTCTCTTTTTTTATGAGTAAAGTTAAGAGTTTTATGTGGAAGAAACATTTGTATTTTCTTTTCTATAAACTGTCTGCTTGTATTTCTTGGCAATGCATTCTGTTACATGGCTGGCCTTTTGCTTACTGATTTGTGAAAGTTCTTTATCTACTAGAAAATTAGCACTTTATACTATGAATTAAAATATATATATTTTAATATTTTATTGCACTTTAGGTTCTGGGGTACATGTGCTGAACATGCAGGATTGTTGCATAGGTACATACATGGCAATGTGGTTTGCTGCCTCCATCCCTGTCACCTGTATCTGGCATTTCTCCCCATATTATTCCTCCCCAACTCCCCACCCCCTGCTGTCCCTCCCTTTGTTCCCCCCAATAGACCCCAGTGTGTGATACCCCCCTCCCTGAGTCCATGTGTTCTCATTGTTCAACACCTACCTATGACTGAGAACATGTGGTGTTTGATTTTCTGTTCTCGTGTCAGTTTGCTGAGAATGATGGTTTCCAGATTCATCCATGTCCCTGCAAAGACACGAACTCATCGTTTTTTATGGCTGCATAGTATTCCATGGTGTATATGTGCTATATTTTCCCTGTCTAGTCTATCATGGATGGGCATTTCGGTTGTTTCCAGGTCTTTGCTATTGTAAACAGTGCTGCAACGAACATATGTGTGCATGTATCTTCATAATAGAATGATTTATAGACCTTTGGATATATACCCAGTAATGGGATTGCTGGGTCAAATGGTATTTCTATTTCTAGGTCCTTGAGGAATCACCACACTGTCTTCCACAATGGTTGAACTAATTTACATTCCCACCAACAGTGTAAAAGTGTTCCTATTTCTCCACATCCTCTCCAGCTGTTGTCTCTAGGTTTTTTAATGATCACCATTCTAACTGGCGTGAGGTGGTATCTTAATGTGGTTTTGATTTGCATTTCTCTGATGACCAGTGATGAACATTTTTTCATGTTTTTTGGCCTCATATGTGTCTTCTTTTGAAAAATGTCTGTTGATATCCTTTGCCCACTTTTGAATGGGTTTTTTTTTTCTTGTAAATCTGTTTTAGTTCTTTGTAGATTCTAGATATTCGCTCTTTTTCAGATGGGTAGATTGCAAAAAATTTTTTCCCATTCTGTTGGTTGCCTGTTCACTATAATGATTATTTCTTTTGCTATGCAGAAGCTGTGAAGTTTAATTAGATCCGATTTGTTTATTTTGGCTTTTATTGCCAATGCTTTTGGTGTTTTGGTCATGAAGTCCTTGCCTATGCCTGTGACCTGAATGGTTTTATCTAGGTTTTCTTCTTGAGTTTTTATGGTATTAGGTCTTACATTTAAGTCTTTAATCCATCTGGAGTTAATTTTAGTGTAAGGTGTCAGGAAGGGGTCCTGTTTCTGCTTTCTGCACGTGGCTAGGCAGTTTTGCCAACACCATTTATTAAACAGGGAATCCTTTCCCCATTGCTTGTCTTTTTGAGATTTGTTAAAGATCAGATGGTTGTAGATGTGTGGCATTGCCTCTGAGGCCTCTGTTCTGTTCTATTGGTCTATATCTCTGTTTGGGTTTCAGTACCATGCTGTTTTGATTATTGTAGCCCTGTAGTATAGTTTGAAGTCAGGTAGCGTGATGCCTCCAGCTTTGTTCTTTTTGCTTAGAAGTGACTTGGCTGTGCAGGCTCTCTTTTGGTTCCATTTGAAGTTTAAGGTGATTTTTTCCAGTTCTGTGAAGAGGGTCATAGGTAGCTTGATGGGGATAGCATTGAATCCATAAATTACTTTGGGCAGTGTGGCCATTTTCACAATATTGCTTCTTCCTAACCATGAACATGGAATGTTTCTCCATCTGTTTGTGTCCTCTCTTATTTCATTGAGCAGTGGTTTGTAGTTCCCCTTGAAGAGGTCCCTTACGTTCCTTGTTAGTTGTATTCCTAGGTATTTTATTCTTTTTGTAGCAATTGTGAATGGAAGTTCACTCTTGATTTGGCTCTCTTTAAGTCTGTTATTGGTGTATAGGAATGCTTGTGATTTCTGCACATTGATTTTGTATCCTAAGACTGCTGAAGTTGCTTCTCAGTTTAAGGAGATTTTAGGCTGAGACAATGAGGTCTTCTAAATATACAATCATGTCGTCTGGAAATAGAGACAGTTTGGCTTCCTCCTTTCCTAATTGAACACGCTTTATTTCTTTTTCTTGCCTGATTGCTCTGGCTAGAACTTCCAGTATGATATTGACTAGGAGTGGTGAGAGAGGGCATCCTTGTCTAGTGCCAGATTTCAAAGGAAATGTTTCCAGTTTTTGCCCATTCAGTATCATACTGGCTGTGGGTTTGTCGTAAGTAGCTTTTATTATTTAGAGACATGTTCCTTCAATACCTAGTTTATTGATAATTTTTAGCATAAAGGGCTGTTGAATTTTGTTGAAGGCCTTCTCTGCCTCTATTGAGATAATCATGTGGTTTTTGTCTTTGGTTCTGTTTATGTGGTGAATTATGTTTATAGATTTGCATATGTTGAACCAGCCTCACATCCCCAGGATGAAGCCTACCTGATTGTGATGGATAAGCTTTTTGATGTGCTGTTGCAATCGGCTTGCCAGTATTTTATTGAAGATTTTTGCATCTATGTTCATCATGGATATTGGCCTCAAGTTTTCTTTTCTTGTTGAGTCTCTGCCAGGTTTTGGTATCAGGATGATGTTGGTCTCATAAAATTATGTGGGAAGGATTCCTTCTTTTTGGATTGTTTGGAATAGTTTCAGATGGAGTGGTACCAGCTCCTCTTTGTATGTCTGGTGGAATTCAGCTGTGAACCCATCTAGACCTGGGCTTTTTTTGGTTAGTAGGTTATTAATTGCTGCCTCAACTTTAGCCCTTGTTATTTGTCTATTCAGGGTTTTGACTTCTTCCTGGTTTAGGCTTGGGAGGGTGCAAGTGTCCAGGAATTTATCCATTTCTTCCAGGCTTACTGGTTTTTGTGCATAGAGTTATTTGTAGTAATTTCTGATGGTGGTTTCTATTTCTGTGGAATCCATAGCGATATCCCCTTTATCATTTTTTATTGCATCTATTTGATTCTTCTCTCTTTCTATTTTATTAATCTGGCTAGTGGTCTGTTTTGTTGATCTTTTCAAAAAAACAGCTCCTGGATTTATTAATTGTTTGAAGGGTTTTTGTGTCTCTAACTCTTTCAGTTCTTCTCTGATCTTAGTTATTTCTTGTCTTCTGCTAGCTTTTGAGTTTTTTTTTATCTTGCTCCTCTAACTCTTTCAATTTTGGTGATAGGGTGTTGATTTTAGATCTTTCCTTGCTTCTCATGTGGGCATTTATTACTATAAATTTTCCTGTAGTCACTGCTTTAAATGTGTCCCAGAGATTCTGGTATGTTGTGTCTTCATTCTCATTGAGAATGAAGAACATCTTTATTTCTGCCTTCATTTCATTGTTTATCCAGTCAACATTCAAGAGCCAGTTGTTGAGATTCCATGAGGTTGTGCAGTTCTGAGTTAGTTTCTTATTCCTGAGTTCTAATTTGATTGCACTGTAGTCTGAGAGACTGCTATGATTTTTGTTCTTTTGCATTTGCTGCAGAGTGATTTACTTCCAATTATGTGGTCAATTTTAGAGTAGGTGTGATGTGGTGCTGAGAAGAATGTATATTCTGTGGATTTGGGGTGGAGGGTTCTGTAAATGTCCATTAGGTTTGCTTGGTACAGATCTGAGCTCAAGTCCTGGATATCCTTGTTAATTTTCTGTCTCATTGATCTGTCTAATATTGACAGTGAAGTGTTAAAGTCTCCCACTATTGTTGTGTGGAAGTCTAAGTCTCTTTGTAGGTCATTAAGAACTTGCTTTATGTATCTGGGTGCTCCTATATTGGGTGCATAAATATTTAGGATTGTTAGCTCTTCTTGTTGCATTGATCCTTTTACCATTATTTAATGCCCTTCTTTGTCTCTTTGAATCTTTGTTGGTTCAAAGTCTGTTTTATCAGAGATAGGATTGCAACTCCTGGTTTGTTTGTTTGTTTGTTTTTTCTCTCCACTTCCTTGATAAATCTTCCTTCCTCCATCCCTTTATTTTGAGCCTTTGTGTATTCTTGCATGTGAGATGGGTTTCCTGGATACAGCACATTGATGGGTTTTGACTTTTTATTGAATTTGCCAGTCTGTGTATTTTGACTGGGGCATTTAGCCTATTTACATTTAAGGTTAATATTGTTATGTGTGAATTTGGTACTGCCATTTTGATGCATGCTGGCTGTTTTGCCTGTTAGTTGATGCAGTTTCTTCATTGTGTCAATGCTCTTTACCATTTGGTATGTTTTTGGAGTAGCTGGTACTTGTTGTTCCTTTCTCTGTTTAGTGCTTCTTTCAGGAGCTCTTGTAAGGCAGGCTTGGTGGTGATGACATCTCTGAGCAATTGCTTGCTCATAAAGGATTTTATTTCTCCTTTGCTTATGAAGCTTAGTTTGGCTGGATATGAAATTATAGGTTAAAAGTTCTTTTAAGGGTGTTAAATATTGGCCCCCACTCTCTTCTGGCTTGTAGGGTTTCTGCTGAGAGATCTGCTGTGAGTCTGATGGGCTTCCCTTTGTGGGTACCCTTACCTTTCTCTCTGGCTGCGCTTGGCATTTTTTCCTTCATTTCAACTCTGGTGAATCTGACAATTATGTTCCGTGGGGTTGCTCTTCTTGAGGAACATTTTTGTGGTGTTCTCTGTATTTCCTGAACTTGAATATTGGTCTGCCTTGCTAGGTTGGGGAAGTTCTCCTGGATAATATCCTGAAGAGTGTTTTCCAGCTTGGATTCATTCTCTTCGTCACATTCAGGTATACCTGTCAAACGTAGATTAGGTCTTTTCACATAGTCCCATATTTCTTGCAGGCTTTGTCCATTTCTTTTTTTTCTTTTTTCTCTAATCTTGCCTTCTTCTTTTATTTCATTGAGTTGATCCTCAATCTCTCATATCCTTTCTTCTGCTTGGTTGATTTGGCTATTGAAACTTGTGTATGCTTTGCAAAGTTCTCATGTTGTGTTTTTCAGCTCCATCAATTCATTTATATTCTTCTCTAAGCTGTTTATTGTCATTTGCATTTTGTCAGTCCTTTTTTTCAAGGTTCTTAGTTTCTTTGCATGGGGTTAGAACATGTTCTTTTAGCTCAGAGAAGTTTGTTATTACCCACCTTCTGAAGCTTGTTTTTGTCAATTCATCAAATTCATTCTCCATCCAGCCTTGTTCCTTTGCTGGTGAGGAGTTGTGATCCCTTGGAGGAGGAGGGGTGTTCTGGTTTTGGGTATTTTCATCCTTTTTGCACTGGTTTCTTCCCATCTTTGTTGATTTATCTACCTGCAGTCTTTGTAGTTGGTCACTTTGAGATGGGGGTCTCTGAGTGGACATCCTTTTTGTTGAGGATGAAGTTATTTCTTTCTGTTTTTTAGTTTTCCTTCTAACAGTCAGGCCTCTCTGCTGTGGGATGGCTGGAGGTCCACTCCAGACCCTGCTTACCTGGGGATCACCTACGACCGCTGAAGAACAGTAAGGGTTGCTGCCAGTTTCTTCTGTTATCTTTGTCCCAGAAGGATACTCACCAGATGTCAGCCTGAACTCTCCTTTATGAGGTGTCTCTTTGGTTATATGGGGGTTGGGGAGCACTTGAGGACATAGTCTGTCCCTTATAGGAACTCAAGTGCTGAGCTGTGAGCTCTGTTGTTCCATTAGAGCTGCTGGGCAGGTACATTTAAGTCTGCTGCAGCAGAACTCTTAACCGCCTTTTTTTCCCAGTGCTCTGTTCTGGGAAGGTGGGGTTTTATTTATAAGTTCCTGACATGCTGCTGCCTTTTTTCAGAGATGCCCTGCCCAGCGAGAGATAGCCTAGTCACAAGTCTTCCAGCAGAGGCATTGCTGAGCTACCATGGGCTCTGCTCAGCTGCTGTGTGAACTTCCTTGCAGTTTTGTTTATAGAGGTATAGTTAGAACTGCCTCAGTAATGGCAGTCTGCCTCAGTAATGGCAGTCTGCCTCAGTAATGGTGGACTGTCTCTGTAATGGTGGACTGCCTCAGTAATGGTGTACTGCCTCAGTAATGACAGACTGCCTCGGAAGTGGTGGACTGCCTCAGTAATGGCAGATGCCCTTCCTCCCATAGAGCTGGACTGTCCTGGGTCCAGCTGCACTTGCTGTGAAACTCTCAATCCAGAGTGTTTCGGATTGCTGGTCTTTGTGGGGGGTGGGACCCACCAAGTGTTTGTGCAGAGACCCACTGCACCAGCTGAAACAGCCATGCTGGTGACTTATGATGCTTTTCTGCCTGGGAATCTCCTGGTGTTTGGGCAGTTAAAACTCATTAGGAAATGCAGTGATCACTCACCCTCTGCATTTTCACTAGGAACTGTGCTACAGAGGTGTTCCTATTCAGCCATCTTGGATCCACATTCAAATATTTTGATCTGGTTAGTCATTTATCTTTTCTCTTTGTCGCTGTTTCTTTTCATAATTCACAACTTTAAAATTTTTATGTTAAGTTAGGAAAAGATTTCTTAGACATGACACCAAAAGAAAAAAAATGATAAACTGAATGTCATCAAAATTAAGAACTTCTGGCCTTCAAAAGATACCATTCAGACACATAAAGAAAAGCCACAGCCTGGGAGAAAATATTTGCAAATCTTGTATCTGATAAAAAGACTTGCATCCAGAATATGTTAAAAACTCTTAAACTCAATGATACAAAGACAAATGAGCCAACAAAAAATGGGCAAGAAATTTCAATAGACAGTTCACCAAAGAAGATGTAATCATGGCAATGTGACCTTCAAAGGATGCTCAGTGTGGTTGGTCGCTATGGACATGCAGATAAAAACCACAGCAGGATACCGCTACACCCACGAGTGGCCTCAAATAATAATAAACATGAAACAGACACACAAGCTGAGGGTGGAGATGGAGAATGGGGCAGCCACTTGAGAAACACCTCAGCAGTTTCTCTAACATATTGACTAGAACTGATTACATGGCCCAGCAGTTCCGAGGACCCCTAGGCATGGTGCTCAGACAGACCAGGAGGACGTGTCCATACAGTGGCATATGCATAAAGTTCACAGCAGCCCGAATTGCAGAGTACCCAAATGTCCATCAACATGTAACTGGATACGCAGATGGAGGTCTATCTGTACAGTAAAATGCTACTCGGGAGTAGAAAGGAGCATAGTAATGATACTCACAACAACGTGGGTATGTCTCCAAGTAATTCTACTGAATGAAAGAAGCACAGCCAGATAGAGTATACACTGTGTGCTGCTGTTTACAGAACATTCGAGAAAAAGCAAACTAGTCTGTGCTGACGGAAAGAAGACCAGAGTGGGCCTGAAGATGAGGGAGCAGGGTGGGGCGGGGCTGGAGGGACAGGTTACAAAGGGCAGGAGCCTTGGGGAAGTGACAGGTGTGTTTATGGTGTTGATTGTGGTTTTACAAGCATGTATGTATAAAATGATTTTCCCTCAGCATATTAACCAGACAGAATCTCAGATAGAGATAAAAACTGTCAAATCACTTACTTTATATATGTAAGGATTAGTGCATAGCAAATACACCTCAATAAAGATGTTCAAAACCTGAAAAATACACATATGAAGTAGCAGTCTTTTGTTTTATGATGCTAGGTTTTATGATTTTTTTCCTCACTCCAATTATGAAAAAATATCTACTTTCTGTACTTCTGGTATTTTCTGTAAGGCTAGGCAAAGATTTCTTAGGGATGACATGTAAGATTATTTCACTGTTCATATGTATAACTGTTTCCTTTGAAATTTGTTTGGGTATACAGTGTGAACTAGAAATCCAGCTTATTTTCTTCCAGGTGGACTAACATCATTGCTTGAAAATGTTGATAATTTCTTCTCTTATTTAAAATGTCATTTTTATCACATAGTAAATTCTTGTTTATATTTGCTGCTGTTTCTGGACTTTCTTTTTTCTATACTTTTGTCTATTTTTGTTCCAATGCCACATTGTTTTAATTATTGTAGCTTTTAAAACATACTCTGGCTGGGAGCAGTGGCTTATACCTGTTATCCCAGCACTTTGGGAGACTGAGGCAGGTGGATCACCTGAGGTCAAGGGTTCAAGGCGAGCCTGGCCAACATAGGAAAACTCAGTCTCTACTAAAAATACAATAATTAGCCAGGTGTGGTGGTGGGTGCTTGTAATCCCAGCTACTCAGGGGCTGAAATTAGAGAATCACTTGAACCTCTAATTTCAAGTGGAGGTTGAGTTTGAGGTTGAGGTGGAGTTTGCAGTGAGCTGAGATCATGCCATGGCAAAGAGTGAGATTCTCTCTCTCTCTCTCTCTCTCTCTCTCTCTCTCTCTCTCTCTCTGTGTGTGTGTGTGTGTGTGTGTGTGTGTGTGCACTCCAATGTTTAATATGCTAAGGGAATATCATTTTTACTACTTTTAATTTTTAGAATCTCTCTCTTTTTGCTGACTTACTTTTCCACGTGAAATTCAGAAGCAATCTATTTTAGTTAGCAGATCCTACTTGGCTTTCTTGAAAGGTTGTATTGCATCAAGTGCATTAAATGGTACAGGTTATTTCATGGACAACTGACAATTCATCATCCTGCTAGTGATGAGAACATTCAAAGTCCTCTCTTATGGCTGTTGTGAAATGTGCCAGGCATCATTGTTAACCGCCACCCTCACACGCCACAGATCCTGAGGACTCACCGCCACCCTCACATGCCACAAATCCTCAGGACTCACCACCACCCTCACATGCTACGAATCCTCAGGACTCACCACCACCCTCACATGCTGCAGATCCTTAGGACTCACCACCCTCACATGCCACAGACCCTCAGGACTCACCGCCACCCTCACATGCCACGAATCCTCAGGACTCACCACCACCCTCACATGCTGCAGATCCTCAGGACTGACCACCCCCATCATGTGCCACAGATCCTCAGAACTCACCACCGTCACATGCCACAGATCCTCAGGACTCACCACCCTCACATGCCACAGATCCTCAGGACTCACCACCACCCTCACATGCTGCAGATCCTCAGGACTCACCACCACCCTCACATGCCACGAATCCTCAGGACTCACCACCACCCTCACATTGCCACGAATCCTCAGGACTCACCACCACCCTCACATGCCACAGATCCTCAGGACTCACCGCCACCCTCACATGCCACAGATCCTCAGGACTCACCACCACCCTCACATGCTGCAGATCCTCAGGACTCACCACCACCCTCACATTGCCACAAATCCTCAGGACTCACCACCACCTTCACATGCCACAGATCCTCAGGACTCACCACCACCCTCACACGCCACAGATCCTCAGGACTCACCGCCACCCTCACATGCCACGAATCCTCAGGACTCACCACCACCCTAACATGCCACGAATCCTCAGGACTCACCACCACCCTCACATGCCACGAATCCTCAGGACTCACCGCCACCCTCACATGCCACAGATCCTCAGGACTCACCCCTCCCTTCAACTGCGACTTCATCCCTGGCCAGCAGCCTTTTCCACCCTCCCTCCACCCCTCCTCTCTGTGTCGGCTGGAACTGCAAATCCCAAGGCCAGCTTTTGCTTTCCGGTACCTCGTGGTGTAGAAAGCTCCTCCTCAACTAGCAGTAGAAAGCGGCCGCAGAAGAGGCCCTGGATGCTCAGAATGTCGGAGCTGGGAGAGACTTGCCTCTTTCAGAATCAAGAAGAAGGAGAACCAGGGGAAAAGAGATCCTGACCTCAAGTGGTTCCATCTAAGACAGGGCCGGGTGGAGGGCCGAGGCAGTAGGGGACAGTGCTGGGCAGGAGTCTACCGACTCCTCAGGTGTCCAGGCTTTCAAGGAGCTTCAGAACCAACCGGCCTCATCCACAGCGACCCACATCTTCCTCCCTCCACCAAGCCTCCCTCCCTCCGCCACGCCTCCCTCCCTCTGCCACGCCTCCCTCCCTCCGCCACGCCTCCCTCCCTCCGCCACGCCCCTCCCTCCGCCACGCCCCCTCCCTCCGCCACGCCCTTCCCGGCCACGCCCCTCCCTGACACTCCCCCTCCCTCCACCGCGCCCCTCCTCTCCCTTCGCCACGCCCCCTCCCTCCCTCCACCACACCTTTCTTCCTCCATTGCGAGTGGGTTTTCTGTTATTGACTCCCTCAGACACTGTCCACGCCCACTGGTGGGAAGCCTCACAGTAAGCGTGGTTGGAGGTGACTTCCACTGGGCCAGAAAGACAGATCCCAGGCCTTCTGTGCTTACAGCCAGCATTTAGCCGGACCTCACTGCACGTCCACCATTCTGTGTAGCTCATTCTGTCTCACAAGTCTGTGAGACAGGCACGACTGCTGTCCATTTCACAGATGAAGAAACTGAGGCACGGAGAGGTGAAGTGACTAATAGGTGAGTTGGATTTGAACTCAAGCATTTTAGCCCCAGGGTCCTCTCATCAGAAAGCTTTTTGATCCATTTTCACCCATTTAAAGTAACGGAAGGAAAGGTTCTGAGGCTGACCAGGAGCAGGTGGGTCTGGCAGGGAACGTTCTGGGTGCTTTGCCACTCACAAGCTGATTAGGAGCAGGTGGGCATGGTGGTTAATGTGCTTGGTGCTTAGAGGCTCAGAGGCGGCTTTTCTGGGGAGGTGGGCAAAGCAGGAGCGAGTGGCCTGCCCCTCACAACTAAAGTGGTCCAGTGCCATGGTTCTGCATGGCTCGTGGCAACCTCTATGTCACCAAATCCTTCTTCCATGGGTGGACTTATTTTTTCAATGCCCCAGGCATTGACCTGGGAGTGGATGTACTCAGCAATGTAACACAGGGAAGTGAGCCAGCTACTTGCCCCAAATGGGTATTCTGTGGGTAGAGGGAAAGCAAGCAGAAGCCAAGCGGGAGTGCATGGGAACCAGCCTGATTTCCTCGCGTGCTGTGTTGTGCGGACCCAGCTAGGATGGGTGAGCAGGATGGGGTCGGGGGACTATAGCCAGGGAGACAAGGAGGCCCTATCCACCTCTGCCAGGGCTTTGCCTATTCCAAAAAGTGCTCTTCCTGAATACAGAAAGCTAAGACGAAAGGAAGGAAAAGGAAATAATTGGATCAGAACAAAACCAGACCCTTGTACGTCTCAGAATTGCTGAAGCACATCAGAAGGTCTCACCAGGCACAGGTCTAATTAATAAGGCATTACACATCATTTCTAGTAGCGCTAATCTTGCCCTACGCTATGAAAACCTTGGTTGTATAAAGCTCTCAGAGAAGAGGAGAGATGAAAAGCTCCGTTGTCATACCAGACCTCATCACCCACAGAATGAAGATGCTCCCCGCAGCGCACTCAGCATCACCGGGGCAGAGTGTGGCTTCTCTGGAGGCCGGCACCCTCCTGCCTTGCTCTGGGAATGTCTGCTTTGAAGGCTGCAGGATCTGATGAGGTGGGGCTTTATAGACAGTGCGGCCCTCATTCCCTCTCTTCCTGACACTCTCTGAAGCACACCCGCTGCAGAATGTCTCTGTCCCTTGCCCAGAGGAAAGAAGGGAGTGGATTAAGTGGATGCAGTGCCTGTCTCTCGTGAGCTGCCTGCTTGTGGATCCCAGGTTCTCCTCCTGGGTGAGAACCACGGGAAGATAGAGGTCAGAGGCCAGAAGAGACCTGGGCACCCGCAGGGACTCCAGGCTGTGTGCCCCCCTGCCCTCCACTCCTCCCAACCGAAGGGCCTCTGGGCTGTCTGCCCCCATGCCCTCCACTCCTCCCACCTGCAGGGCCCCTGGGCTACGTGCCCCAGTGCCCTCCACTCCTCCCACCCTGAGGGCCTCCGGGCCGTGTGCCCTGATGCCCTCCGCTCCTTCAACAAGCTCCTGGGTGCTGTTGTGTTTCCTTCCAGCCCATTGAGACTTGCTCATTGCAAGTACTCCGCTGAGACGTCACTGGCGGGGAGGACAGAGGCCTTGGCTGTGACCACAGTGTGTGTGGCTTCACCTCTTTGAGCTGATTCTTCTGTGGAAAGGCTTCATCCCACCACCCTGCATTTCTCTGTGAGCCCTGGGAGCTCCTGCAAGGCTGGGGTGGGTGAAAACACTCCAGAAACCAGAGGATTCCAAATGAGGCCAAGGCAAGCGTCCTGTCTCCTGCCTGAGGCATGTCCTGGAGTTTCCCGGGAGAGCTCCTGTGTCTCAGCAGATCTCACGAGAAGTCACTCCCTATTCCTAGGACAGAACCAAGGGAAGGGTGCTGTAGTGTTCATGAGAAATCCATCGCATGATCCAGTCACCTCCCACCAGCCCCACCTCTAACTCGGGAGATTACATTTCAGCCCAGGCTTTAGAGGGGACAACGTCCATGCTATAGCATCAGTGGCCCTGGTGGCTTTCGTGGGAGAAATGTCAGCCTGGAAGTGTCTGTGCTCACTCGTCTGCTCCAGCGACCCCTCCTCACTGGCTCCCCCAGCCCCCATGACCCGTGTGTCCTCAGCCCTCTCTGCTTCACTTCCCTGAGGAGCACCCGCCATCCCTGAAGAACATGCCTGTGGCTTCTCTGTAGGGAGAGATGCATTTCCTGGCAGAACATAAGCTCCAAGAGGGCAGGCGATTTTGCTGGTGTCCCTGGAAGGGAGTGGGTCACTGGGATGTGCAGGTGCCTGATAGAGATTGTTAAAGAAAATGATGGAGGCAGAAGAGAGAAAGAAAGAGAGGAGGGAGGGAGAAAAAGGAGGAGGGAGGGAGGAAGATGGGGAGGAGAAAAAGGGAGGGAGGAAAGGAGAAAGGGAGGAGGGAGGAAGGGGAGAGGGAGGGTGGAGAGGGGAGGGAGGAAGGGGAGGAGGGAAGAAGAAGGGAGGGAGGGAGGAGAGAAAGGAGGAGGGTATGAGGGAGGAAGAAAGGGAAGGAGGAAGGAAGGGAGCAGAGGGCAGCATCTCAGGGGCCAGGCCGCTGGCACCACACACGGGGCTGGTGGGAGCAGCTATGCATCAGCGCCCGGCTGCGTGTCAGCCCATTTCAGGGTTCAAGTTCATCGACTCCATCAGAGGACTCCAGTGTGCAATTACAGTCAGAAGTGCTTTTCACTAAGGTACATAATGATTCATGCTGAGAACGTAATTAAAATGTTGTGGTAGTTTAAAAATAATACTCTATTAGGATAATACACCAAAATGGCTAATTCAGAATGAGTGCTTCCTGCTCTGATTGCACTCCGGTGAGTTCTGTGCATCAAATACTTTCATCCGAAGCTTGATGTATATAAGTGCATCCCTCAGCTGAGTGCCGGACTCTGGGCGGGTGACATTTGAGAATTTCTTTGCGCCGCAGAAGTGTCTGAGAGCAGCATTGCGTGCTGACTCTGGTTTTTGAAGTTCCGGCCTTGGATGCTGCAAAGATCCTCTAAATATCATCTCTGGATGGTCCCTGCAAAGATCGGGGCTGGACACCTGCCTGGCAACCTTTGCCTCTGTCCTTCTGCAAATTGCATGGGTCAGGATCGTGAGTTCTGAAAGCACAGAAAGTCCCACACTGTGACAGTGGATAGGGGTTTCTCTGGAGCAGCCCCGGTGAGGAAATGGGCGGCTCACGCCCAGACCGCTGCTTCCCCCAGGCCCAGGCGGGACAGGCGGGATCTGTCCTAGGACATAAAGAGCTGATGTGAGCTTCTCTTACTTCTTACAGGGTCTTGAAACGGTGACTCTCTGGCCAGCACTGGCTGCAGTGACCAGTGCGCTGAGAACTTTTCAGGGCCTTGGACTGGTGGTGTGAGCACTGTCCCCTGGCCAGGCACAGGCACACTTGCTGTGCCCTCCTGAGAGTTTCCAACTGGGGAGGACTGGAGAGGGCAGGAGTAGGGTCTACAGGTCCAATGACTGCCCAGTGGAGGCCCAGGCTGCTGGTGGGGAGCGCCCTGAGGACCCGCTGCCCAGACAGCACCTATGAGATTCCCTTTAAACTGAGGACGCGTCAGGCCTTGTAGGGCCCAGTGGAAGTTAGTATTGTTATTCCTTTGTGCGAATAAATAAAATAAAAAGGACAAAGAGTAAATTGGGAACATGCTCAGGCTCCCACACTACAGTGACTCCCAGGCCGGGGTCCTCACCTGGCTCCCTGCACGTGGGCTGATCATTTCACATAAGCAGAGGCTGCGTCCTGGCCAGAGCTGCTGGCTGTGGCAGAGCTTCCCAGGGTGGCCGTCCCAACACTCCACAGGCCGGAAGGCTGAGGCAGCAGAAACAGACTCCCTGCCATTCTAGAGGCCAGAAGTCCAAACTCCATGGGTAGACAGGGCACGTTCCTACTGAGGTCCTGCTGGGAACCTGCTCCAGCCTCTGTCCGGCCTCTGGCGGTGCTGACGTTCCCAGTGATCCTTGGCTTGCAGGAGGGTCACCGCCTCTCTGCCTCTATCCTCCCATGGGCGGCCTTTCCCCGGGTGCCCATCTCCATGTCTCCACCTCCTCCTCCTGTGACACCAGCGGCGTGGGATTAGTGCTCTCCTGCCGTAGGACGACCTCATCTTCACCTTCCTCATGTTACCAGCAGCCACCATCTCTCCAAGTGTGGGTGAATTCTGAGGTGGTAAAGAGAACCCTCCCCTGTGGTGGGTGCTGACGGCCCAGCCAGCTCCCCCGTGCCAGTATTGACCAGAGAACTCAATGTGGCGGGCGCTGGGCCAACCCCACACTCCTGCATCTCAGCCTCTTTATTTCAGAGCTTCTTGTTCTCATACTGCTGAACTTTCTCAGAGAAAAGAAAGAAAAAATCCTTTCCAGGTGGGCGGAGCCTCCCCAGAACCAGCACCCTCACAGGCACCCTGACTGCAGGCACTAATGAGCTCGCTGGGCTCCAGGCTCAGCTGAGCAGAGGCAGCTAAAGGAGGGGTCCCACCAGGTCACGGCTGAGCAGAGAGACATGGCTGCCCTGTAGTCCACCCTTCTGCCAGCAAGCACACCACAAGAAGAGACTGTGAGGCCGGCACCTGAGCCAAGCCCACCTCAGTGTTCCCTGGCACACCCTTCCGCATCTCCCTGGCACCTGCCAGCCTGACCGTGGGGTGCACTGGGCCTGGCCTGGGCCTTCTCCTTGGCAGCGGCTGGAACTCCTGGGAGAGAGAGGATGTGCTATGGTGCCGCGTCTGCACGCATGGCAGAGATTTTCACAGAGCCGTATTCGGAGACAAGAAGTACAGCTGCTTTCTTTGCTGTTGGTTGTTGTTGCTGTTGTTTTGCTTTGTTTTGAGAAGAAGTCTCGCTCTGTGGCCCAGGCTGGAGGGCAGTGGCATGATCTCTGCTCACTGCAACCTCCACTTCCTGGGTTCAAGCAGTTCTCCTGCCTTAGCCTCCCAAGTAGCTGGGATTACAGGCACCTACCACCATGACCAGCTAATTTTTGTATTTTTAGTAGAGATGGGGTTTCACCATGTTGGCCAGGCTGGTCTCAAACTCCTGACCTCAGGTGGTCCACCTGCCTTGGCCTCGCAAAGTGCTGGGATTACAGGTGTGAGCCACGGCGCCCAGCCAGCTGGTTTCTTAGAAATCATTCATTCACACCCCCGAGGTAGGTCAAGAAGACTGATGTCCTAGGAGGTGTGAGTAGAAGTCATGTGCTTCTTAGGGTCTGTGGACTGCGACCTCAGAGCATGTGTGTTGCTGTAGGCCTGTCGTGGCAGTGGCGCTGTGTGTGGGAGAATATTCTCAGGGCATTTCCATTTCAGACAGAAACAGAACCATGAGATGCCCAAGCCGGGACCACAGCAGTCAGTGCACATGCCCTGGGGGCTGAAGGGCGGGACCCGTGGGTGGGTCTGGAGAGGGCTCGGAATTACAGAGGCACTGCCAGGCTCTGCCAGACAGCTGGGGGAAGGGAGGCAGATTCTTGGTAAAAAGTGATGTTGATGATCCCTTTGCAGCTCAGGCACTTCTGTCCAAAGGGTGGAAAACACGTTGCAGAAATAGCCTTTAGGCCAGCAATCACCTCTAGCTGTCAGCCATTCTCAGTGCCCCACTGTCCCCCGCCCCCACCCGGCCCCCATACCTGCTGTGCTTTCTCCAGACAGGCACAGCAGGCTCCGTTCCTCTGTGTTTCTTCTCCCCGTGTGTCTGGTCTTATCCCATCGGCCTCCCTGGAAAATGCCACCAGCCCAGCCTGACCCTCAGATGTCTCTAGGTGCATGGTGGAGGGGACCTGGGGATTGTGACCAGGCTCGTTATTTCTGAAAAGAGCTTTCACTCCTGGGGTGGCCGGATGACCAAGGAAGCCTGAGTGTGGCACGGTGGAGCAGACCAAGACAGAGGGCCGCGGTCACTCCACTCTCCCCGCAGCTCTACGGGTAAAGGGGGCTTTTGTGTGTTTTCTTTCTGTCTGCTTTGTCTTGGAAGAATTTCTGGGTTCAGTTTTGGTTTGTTTTGAAGATGAATGTAGAAAGAAGGAAAAATCAGAGGTCAGAAAAGATGGAGGCGAGTCCACCTGCCCACCAGGCAAACTGCTGTGAAACTTATAAATATTGCACCTCGATCTCTGTGAAGCCGCTCTTCTTGGAGAGGGCCTCGGGTTCACGTGCACTTTCTGTGCAGTGGGGGACCGGCTGGGGCCTTCGCAGAAATTAAAAGGGAGCTCTCAGGAGCTGTGCAGAAATGGGCTTCTTCTACCCCTTTGTGCCGATGTAACATTAAAGACAGTCTGGGGGCTGATGGAGGAGCCGCGGTCTCTCATCATTTACCTTGAAGGAAAGAGATTTCTGGGGAGGAGCCAAGTTTTTTCAACTAGCAAGATGGCCTCCTTCCTCCATGGAAGGAAAAGAGCATTTGACTGCAGGACTGAGCCTGGAGAAGCTGTGCTGTTTCATGGGTAGAGAGGGTGGCAGGGGTGGTGGGGGCGCCTGCGGGGTCAGAGAGGCCGTGATGTGCCCACTGCTGCGGGCAGGTGGAGCCAGAGGCACACGCCAGGTTGCCCTCACCTCTGAACCTGCCCCCCACCCCCACCTGCCCCAAGCCTGTCTGACCTGTTCTCTCACAAAAGAAAAGATCTTGCCCAGTGCAAAGGGTGGGAGCCCCGCCACCTGCTCTTTATTAAGACTAGTAATGACCGTCAACATTGTCCTCAGCAGCATCATCATCTGCTTCCTGCGCTAAGCAGGATCCTCACCCCCGCCAGGAAGCAGGTAGTGTCATTCTTACTTTACTAGACAGAACTGAAACTCAGGACTTTAAAGTACTCTCCTGGGAGCACGTAGATTTCTTGAGTCAACTGGAGACTTGGGTCGGCCTGCGTCAGGAAACGTTGCCTCCAGGGAAGCCCAGCTGACTCCCGCACCCTCGTCTGTCGCCTCTCCGTCCCTCCTCCCCCCATTCTCCACTTTGTGTGGGTCTTCTGGGCTTTTTATCGATGACAACCGCACGGAAGAGAAAGGCATCTTTTAATATTTATTCATCGATGCCGTCCTTAATTCAAAAAGCAGGTGAATCAGAAGGCTTGCGTTTCTCCTGGAAAAACTCATGTTTAAAATATAATTCTTTGTTCTTTCCCTGTGGACCATGGAGCGCAGCTAGGATGCAGGTTGGCTGAGCTTCTGCAAACACACAGGGCCTTCTGATCCGAGGGTGTGAGTCAACGAGATAATTCCACCCACTAATTGTTCATCTTTAAAGGCTGAACTACAGCTGGGAAAACATTGGCACACACAGGCCCACGGCCACAAGGCGGCTGCAGCCTTTATTCCAGCTCACCTGCCGGGGTGCTGCTGAGAGCTGGCCACACTCACTGTCACCTGCCGCACGCTAGCAATTCCTGGTCATTCACTCAGAGATTCTTCCCCCTGCCTGAGGAGGGGTATTGGTACGCTTCCCATTTCACAGATGAAGAAGCGAAGTGACCTGCCCGGTCACCCGGGCACCCGGCCGAGGAGGAGCATGACAGGAAATGAGACAGAGACGCCCCATAGCTTTGCTGCATCTCATCCCAGAAATACCAGTGAAAAGGTGAAAACCAAGTCAACCAGTCAGTAAGCGACTGTGCTGCACACAGAGGAGCCCCCTGGGTAGGCAGCGTTTCCACTGGCGAAGTGAGCTGGCTGCTGGTTTGGTGCTCTGCACATACAAGCAAGGTCATTACTGTGACTCCTCAGGAAATTCCCTCACCATGAGCCAATGGTAAGGGAATCGGCTTTGCCCCACCGTGGAAGATCAATGGCACCCTTCAGTTTGCTTGAATCTTGGTAGAAAAGTACCTGAAACATTCATCATCTTTGTCTACAATAATTTACTGTCACCAGAAGATCCTCCTGGAGACTCACCTCCCTCCTGCTGTGAGACCAGAGAGCGGCTCAGGCCCTGGCTGCCCACCCACCTGTCCCGCAGGCTGCTCCCTTGGGAATCGGCAGAGGGGCCAGGCTTACTTTTAATGCCGTCTTTGTAAACAGGGCCTGTGAGGGTGTATTTGTCAGCCCATCTTACATAGCGCTCACCACCTTGCCTCCTGGGTAGCTGAGAACATAGGTGGGTGCCACCATGCCTGGCAAAGTTTTTAATTCTTTGTAGAGATGGGGTCTCGCTATGTTGCCCAGGCTGGTTACAAACTCCTGGCCTCAATCGGTTCTCTCGCCTCCACCTCCCAAAGTGCTGGGATGACAGGTGTGAGCCGCTGCGCCTGCCCCTTTCTGCGTGAGCCGCTGCGCCTGCCCCTTTCTGCGTGAGCCGCTGCGCCTGCCCCTTTCTGTGTGAGCCGCTGCGCCTGCCCCTTTCTGTGTGAGCCGCTGCGCCTGCCCCTTTCTGTTCTTTTTGCCTTTGGGTCTTTCATTTACCTGGAATGACTTTACTTATTCCTTTATTTTCAGGCTTTCTTTATTCTCTGATGTTTAGCATGTTTCTTGCCTGTCCAGCCTGCTGGATGTCGTGACACGGCTGATTACCTGGTTTATTGCTGTCATTTTTAAGTTGATTATTGAGTTTTCTTTTCTCTATTTCTGGGTTGTCCACACATTGCTGCTTCCTGCTGCTCTTCCTGTTGGATTCAGTTCCTTTGCAGGCTGTTAACGGCATCTTCCCGTCGCAGACGTCGGGGTTCATCGTAAGGTTCTTCACAGTTTTATGGAAACTCGGGACTAGGGACCTCCCTGGGCCGCTCCGGTGCCCACCTGGAACGCCTCAGTCCCATGAGAAGTGGGTGTACGTCATGCCCTCTTGCTCCTTCCCACGCACTCCCAGCCTCTTCCAGGGGCGTGTGTGACCTCCTGGCCCCTGCCCCAGCCCTCCCTGCTAGCTCTTGGATTCTGCAGAATGAACACTTTCACTTCCGGGCTGTCATTTTCGACTTTGCTTGTGCCTCAGTTCGGAAATGTCTCCATTTCTGGATTATTTACGTAGCACTCACGTCCTCACTGTTGCGTAGGCTCCTCTGGGCTGCAGCGTTTGTGGATTTCATGGCTCGCCACTGCATCCTCAAACACATTCCCAAGACAGGCCTCGAAATGCTCTCCCCTCCCTGCACCCACCGTGGCACCCCAAGGGCGGGCTCGTGGGCCGAGTGGGTCTCCTCCCGGGTGCCACACTCGCTGGCGGTCTGTGCCACAGAGGACACCTGACGTCAGCCCCATCCTCGCCTTTTGCCATTCATTTGTTCTTCATGCCGCGACTTTTAGAGCTGTTCTCTTGTCTTCCCACTGGGAGATTTCCCGGAGCACCCTGCTAGGGTGTTTTTGCCTCAGCTCCTCCAGACCTGCCTTGGGCTCCGCTGAGATGTGCTCAGCAGGCTGCCCCCTCTGGAGCTGCCTTCCTGTAGGGCGGGAACGGGCCCCGTCCCCCAACACGGCTTCCCGTCACATGCTCTGAGCAGGGTTTCTTTCCCATCCGCTGCTGTCTCATTTAGGTCTCAACAGAGCCCATGCTCTACTTGAGGTTATCTAGGGAGTGTTTTCCAGTAAGAAATTGGGCACTGGCTCTAAAGCAAGGCACGTGTGGGACTCGAATCTCTATTCTCCCTGTCCTTGTTCAAGCCCCTGGCCTCGACCTCTGTCTCCAACTGCTGTTTCCTTGGGTGTCCATTCCCAACGCCTGCCTCCCGGCCGCTGCAGCTGTGATGTCCTGGATGGACAGCCCCAGGAAAGGGGTGGGGCTCTGGCCTTGGCAGCCCCTGCCTGGCCCCAGTCTGCCTGAAGTCTCCTCACACCAGGGTCAGGAGTAGAGAGCACAGCTGCCACCACCTCCCTAAGCTCCTGGGCCCCAGAGACCCAGCCCCGCAGGCACTGTGGCCCCCATCCAGGGGTCTCTGTCCTGGTCTCTGTCCAGCTGCAACTGTTGCAAGAGTCCTCTAGTGCCCGTCCCAGGCTCCTTCAGGGCCAGAGTGGGAGGCAAGAAAGCCCTTCATCCATTCCTAGGACCCCAGCAGAGCTGGAGCCCACCCTCCTCCAGGCCCAACCCCACCCTCCAGCCCACTCCCTCTCCGGCCCACCCCCACCCTCCGGTCATCTCCCTCCCAGGCCCACCCCACCATCCGGCCCTCACCCTCCAGCTTGCTCTCTCCCAGGCCCAACCTCACCCTCCGCCCGCTCCCTCCCAGACCCACCCCCACCCTCCAGCCTGCTCCCTCTCAGACCCACCCCGACCCTCCAGCCCACTCCCTCCCAAGCCCACCCTCCCACCGTCCAGCCCACAGGAGCTGCTGGGCTCAGAAAAGCACTGACTGGAGCTGGAAGGGGAGGAGACAGGCACAGCCCTCCCGGCTTCCAGAAGCCTGTTGCAGGGCTCATTCCGCAGGAGCCCGAGCCACTGGCATTAACAGGACAATCACATTAAGGGTGTTCCTGCCAAGGCCTCTCGGAAGTAGTCAGTTACAGCTCCAGATGTTCATTTACTTTCATAATCGCTCTGTGGATTAGAATGCAGGAGAGTGGCAGAGAGAGGCTTGCTGAGCAGCAGTCACGCTCCTGACCACATTCGTGCCGACGACATTTGCCCCGTCTCGGCTCTGCTAAGTAACCACAGGTTTTCACTACATTCTCCCCAGTCCTCATAACTCTGGCAAACTTGGCATGATGGTTTTTCTTTTTCAGATGGGAAAATAAATGCCTCAAGAAGCTCCACAGATTGCCCCAAGACTCTGAGGGGTAAGTGCCTGGGAGCCCAGGTCCGGTGGCGCCAAAGCCTGCTGTGTCTTCGTGGCGTGCTCATGTTTGCAGCTCTCTGCCTGGTAGCTGCCTGTCCCCTAGACTGTGAGGCCCAGGAGGACAGACGTCCTGTGCCTTTTCTTGCAAACACTAGTGAATGAGCAACCACCTCGCCCACAGAAGAGCCTCTCTTCCATCCTCTAATGACCAGGGTGTTCCTGTTCGTCATCTCTGGCCACCTGCTGGCTTTGCCCATGAACGTGGGATGAGCAGAGGGAGGCGTGGAGTGTGGGGGATTAGCAAGTGCTCTGAGGATGACGCTGTTGTGGGTATCATGGACCCTGGGTCTCATGGGCTGAGGAAATGTGGGTGGGCTGAGCTCAGACAGGGCAGGGCTGGGAGAGCTGGCTCAGCCACCTGGCCGGCCCTCCCATGAGTGGCTTCAGCAGAAGCCCTGGCTCAGCCTGGGACACTGAATTGGAATGCAGACATCTCCTGGGGCATTAAAAGGTGGGATCCGCAGACCCCAGAGGGCAGACAGGGTTGCTGTGCTGACAGAAGGAGCCAGCAGGTGCAATGGCAGGAGGAACACAAGCCCAGGATATCTGGGCATCATAAAGGGAGCCCAGCCCAAGCCCACCCTACAGACTGAGCCCACGGTGCCTTGTGTAAGGAGGTTGGGGTGGGCGGAGCCCGTGTGAGGGGGTCGGGGTGGGCGGAGCCCGTGTGAGGGGGTCAGTTGTGTGGAGTCCTCGGGGCTCATTGTGAGGAGGTCGGGGTGGGCTGAGCAAAGGGTACTATAAGGCACCAGAGCCTGGCACAGCTCTGCACACTCTCCCCACTCCTGGGTGTCCATCCGTGTCCATGGGGTCTTCCAGAAGATCCACCCTGGGCCATAAGCCAGGGGCCCCCCCAGGGGGGCTGCGTCCCGCAGCTCTCACCCCCCAACCTGGCACATGCTGCTGGCGAAGTGAGTTCAGATGTGAAGGAAGCCCTGTGCATTGAAAAGACGGGATGAAAAAATTCTATTTTCTAATTGTACGTTTCCTTCCAGAGGGAGAACGTTTTAGAAAGAGTAATGATTGTGATGACAAATAGATCTTAAGATGAGGACTGGCACGTCTTCCCTCATCAATTTCTATTCTTTGGGTCATTAAACCCTGATGTGAAGTGGAAAGCTGCTCACAGAATGGAGGTGGACCTCTGGGGCCATGTAGGGGAGGCGACCCCAGGCCTTCTTAGCGTCCAGCGATAGCAGTGTTTTGTCAAATCGTTGCACATCTGCTTACAAAATGGTTTTTAAAGCAGCCTGCAGCTTTGACAGGACATGCTTGTCACCCCACGTCCCTTCGGCTCTCCAGCCGCGTGGTTTGCCATGGCTCTTTTGTGGACCTTGCACACGTCATGTATCCAGAGCCCTCTCTGCCCACCACACACAGCCACGGGCAGCAAACATGCCCTGGACAGCTGCTGTAACGTGTGTGAACAAAAAGGACATCTGATGGTCACAGAGCCTGGTCCTCCTTTTCTCATAAAAATCCCATGTCCATGCTCCTACAAGCATCTGGTGGTCACCTGGCCAGCACCTCTGCGGAGCTGGTGAGAAGCAGCAGCTCCCCTCACTTGAAGCCCCACTTGCAATGTGTTGGCCTCACCCCTGCCAGAGGTGCAGGCCCTCCCTTGATGGCTGGGACAGGATCTGTGCCCAGCCCTGTCAGCTTCCTCCCATGCTTTGGCCCACTGCCCTCCCCCTCCCCCCAGGGCTGGGCAGGAGGCGCTTCTGGAGAAGGTTCCGTTGGCCTCAAGTCACCTGTGTCAGCTCCCTTGCTTGAATTTGAGTTGAATTCTTGGAATGGCTCAGGGCCCTGGATCCCTGCGTCACCCTGTGCTATGGGTTGTGCTGTGTCTCGCAGGCTAGGTGCTCCTGGGGACGCAGAGTTCAGGCTGGCAGCTGGCCCCCAATGGCGTCCTCCACGCTGTGTTAGGCAGGCAGGAAGCACCTCCAGATGATGCTGGAAGGAATGTCCTCATGGCTCACAGGAGACCCTTAAGCTTCCTCAGCCATCCCTCGGAGAACCCTCAGGCATCATCTTTGGGAGTGGCAGGTGAAGTCCTAGGGTTCTCCTTGTGTAACCACAAGCATCTGGAGTCATGACTGCTGCCCTCTGCCACCCTAAGGCACGTACCCGTCACCAGCAAGCTTGAACGGCCCCGTCTTTCCCTCCTTTGTAATGTTGGGATGGGTTGCAGAACAGCCACGTTTCACCAAGGTCATATGCAAATCCAGGATGTCCTCAGCGCAGCAGAGCCTGACCTCCTGATTCACCTGCTACTGTTTCCTGAGGCCTCAACAAAATGATAGTAAGGAGGTTTTTTGTAAAGGACACAAACCCAGGACAGAAAACGGTGGGAAAGAGTCAATAGGAACACATTTAGAAGCTGCAGAGCAGATGCATGAGGAGGGACTGACTTAACCAAAGTGAGCTGCTGGGAGCTGAGCTGTAGAGGCCATCACGACCCAGAGGATGTGGATTTATCCTGGCCTCTCTAGGAGGGTAAGGGACAGGGCTCCCAGGGTTCCAGGTGGACAGAGGCACTGGGAAGACTATTTCAGAAACAGGTGTGTGGCCAGGTGTTCCTCCACCCCCAGGTAGCCCACCACACCCCTCTCAGGTGGAGGCTAGAGGATGGGGAAGAGACTCCAGATGGAGGGCATTGGGCAAGCCAAAGGCAAGGGGATTCAGGGTTTCTTTGTTGTCACAGGTTGGAGGGAGCTGTCCCCTGTTTTGGGTGGTTTCCCAGGTCACTGGCTGAAAGCACATTAGACCCCTGGCAAGAGGTTGGAGGGTTCCTTTTTGGGGAGACTTATGGACTCAAGAGAAATGATTATGTCCATTTCCAGAGATTTGAAAACAAATGACAGACTAGAATCGAGGTTCATCATTTTTTTCAACAGCAACATTTGATGCCAGGAGGTAATGGAAAATCGTCTCAAAATTTTATGGGAAAAGTAGTTTTCTACTAGAATGTTAACCCAAATGAACAATCAATCAATCAAGACAATTTAGACACAATTGTTCAAAAACCACATCTCTCACTCTTTCAGTGAGGTGCTGGGAGGTGTACCCCATAAAATGAGACACAAAGACTTGGGATTCAAGAAACCGAGCATCCAAAAGGAAAGAGGCAATGGGAATCCCCAGAGTGAAAGGGAGGAGAAGCCAAGGAATCTGGTGCCAAAGGGGAAAGCAGGCTGCACGGAGGGGCTTCTTCCAGGGAAGATGAAAACACAGAGGGCTTTTTAGGAGGAGATTTACAATTCTCACAGAGATTTTAGGGCTGAGTTAGTGATATGTATAAGAAAAATGACTTTAATGAAAAAGCAATTAAGTCCAGGAAAAACAAACTAAAAAAAATTGTTTAAGGAAGAAACCATAATTATAGTACACTACATGGCTCAGCTGTCAGTGATGTTTACACAATGTCATGACGTTTAATTGATCCGTTGGAATACGGATTTGTTCAGAAGTTACAAACAGAAGTGGGTATGTGGGGGGAGAAAGACCTTGATACTTGATAACAAGTAGGGGTGTGGTACAGAAACACTGAATTCTCATTTTTCATTATATGAAGTTAGTAGCCAAAACTGAACTAAAGAAAGTCAGGAAATAGAAATATAAGTATGCTATTTAGAAATGTGGGGACAAACAGATGCAGCTTTAGCTTTTAAGTGGATTGCCTCTGGGGAGTGGAATGGACACTGCCCTACAGATCTGTTGGTGGGTTTTTGTGATTTTTGTGTGTAAGATGGGAGTCTCGCTCTATTACCCAGGGTGGAGTGCAGTGGCACGATCTTGGCTCATTGCAGTGTCCTCCTCCTGGGTCCAAGAGATTCTCTTGCCTCAGCCTTCTGAGTAGCTGGGATTACAGACATGCATCACCATGCCCAGCTAATTTTTGTGTTTTTAGAAGAGAGAGTTTTCACCACGTTGGCCAGGCTGATCCGCGCACTTTGGCCTCACAGTGTGTTGGGTTTACAGGCATGAGCAACTGCACCCATCCTGTGTTTGTTTTTAAGACTAGTCAAGTGCAGTAGTAAGAATGGCAGTCAGAGTAGAACCTAGTGGAGATTTAGTTTCCTGTTTTTATACTGTTTTAGATATAGGGTCTCACTCCATTGCCCAGGCTGCGATGCAGTGGCAAGATCATGGCTTACCACAGCCTCAAACTCCTGGCTTTAAGCAGTTCTCCCACCTCAGCCTCCAAGTAGCTAGGACAATAGGCAGGTACCACCGCACCCAGCCTGGGCTTTTAACCTAGCTAAATTAAATGTGTAACTGATTTTAAAAAAACATCTTTGCAATTTAAAGAAAGAATGAAAGGGTGTGCTGAGTTTCTGGCATTTTCTAGCATTCATACAATTGATGGGTATGAATAATTCAAGCCCAGAAATGGGTATTTTTTTGCAATTAGGTTAAAAAAAACTGATTTTCACCTCATTATCTAATTATTCCCTATTCCCTAATTATCTGTGTGGACTTTGCAATAATTGGAAATGGTAAAAGATGAGATAGAAAAAAAGTCAAGATGTATGTGTAATGGGCTGTAGTGCTATTTCTAGTCTTAATTGGGCAACAAGAAAAACTGTCTTTCCCTGAGCAGGGCTCTGCTCCTCTAAGCTGTATTCTGTGTCTAGGTGTCTGAGCGAAAATTCCACTCAGATAGCTTAAATGCATTCATGCTCAATTTAATACTGTCTGGAATATGTAGTTAACCAGAAAGGTGATTTCGCCTCTTCCGTTATCTCTGCTTCTCACCTGAAAAGAGAGTTATGGCGTTAGTCCTGCCCCCTCGAGCTGCTGCCTTGGTCCAGCTGAGGACCACGCAGGAGTTCTGCAGGAGTCACTGGGGCCTGGGTCTCAGACGCTGCCCGTGCTCTTTCCTTCCCATATACCCTCACCCGAATCACCGCTCCACACAGTTGCTGGGAGCACAGCCGCGGGCCAGCGAGGCAGGGGCCTGTGCTCATGTGACCCTTGGTGTATCTGTCCCCCTTGTCCCCAGTTTGCTCACAGGGCCAATCCCAGTCTGCAGTGAGGATAAGTGTCGACCCGGGAAGCATGGGGAGCGCCAGGCAAGCGTCAGGGTCACTGGCCTTCCTTGCTTTCACTGTCCTTGGTGTCACTGTTTAGCCACCAGCTTCTCACAGTGGCTTTGCTTTTAAATGAAGAGACACATTTGGATTCTGTGTGGCTGGGCATGGCCAACTCTGCAGGGCGGTGTCCCAGGAGCTCAGTGGCTGTCAGGACCCTAGCAGAGGCGGCTGATGGCCTGGAGAGGCACGTGGTGTGTTCCCAGGCCTCTTCCTGCACCCAAATCTGCAAAGAGAAGACACAAGGAACAGGCCGAGGGCAGACCCGACTCTGTGCCTTCCTGAGATGGAGAACTGGAGCTGGCTCCACAAGTGCAGAATCCAGTGGAGCCCCGGAGCTGCCCGGGCAGCTTGGGAGCACAGGTGGGGCAGGCGGCACCTGATGGGGTTTGAATTGGTCACACTTGCCAGACAAGGGCCACCTTCTCTTTCAGTGGTGGCTCCGTTGCCCTAACCCTGAAGGGATGCCTGTCTTAGGCGTCCCTGACTGCACGAGGGCACTGAGGTACAGGAGCCCCATGCCAGGAGCTTTGCCCACCCCAGGCTCTGCCAGGTACCCAGGACACCAGCAGGTCCTAAATGTGAGGGGAGGCTGGGGCTGCCGTCCAGGTCCCATCCCTCCTGCCAGCTCATGGCGACCTCACTGCTGCCAGGTGACCCCAGCTGTGCTCTGGGGGTGACAGAGCGGGGAGCCCCACCCTGGCATCACAGATGTGAGGGGGGAAGTCACCCTAGAACTCAGCTGGCCTCCATGGGGGGGCATCTTTGTTGAAGCCAAGAATAGCGAGGGTCTGATGGGTAAACTGAGGAAATGGCTGTGCTGAGGTGGTGAGTGGGACGAGATCTGCTTCCCCCACACTGGACAGGGCCTGGGACCCCAGAGACCACTGGAAAGTGAATCCAGGCCTACGTGTAGCGCAAGGATGTGAGCCCAGAGGGACACGCCCCTCCCAGGCGCACGGGGGATGTGCAGGCAGTGAGATCAGGTGCTGGGAGGGTCAGCGGGCCAGGCTGCCATGTGGCTGCCGCCTTCCTTCCCCCACATACAGCAGTTTCCAGGGGAGCTTCTTTGAGCATTTTGGTTCCCCAAGCAGCCCACAGTGGGTTCTGTTCCTAGGTCCTAGAGAGAGCCCATGGCTCTGGTCAACAAGAAAATATGCCCCGGACAAGGCTGTGCTTCCTCTTCTGTGGCTTCAGACCTGCACTCTCTGCCCTGTGGCCCCATGTCTGTTGGTGCAGACAGACTCTGTTCTGATTAAAATATCACTCCAGTTCCCTCCAGAGAACATGACTTCCCCCCACTGCCTTGGCCCACAGACTAGGGCATCTCATACTGTAGCACCCGCCAGAACACCCTGCAGGATTTGCTGAGACACAGGGGCTGGGTCCCACTCCCGAGTCTCCATCAGAGAATGCAGGTGCCGCGGAAGAACTCGGTGAGTTTTTGAGTTCCCAAGTGACGGTGATGTACGGAGACGGGACAGTAGGAGATGGCACAGGAGGTTGCAGTTGTCCACACATAGCCTCACGTGGAGCCAGCATTCACCTTAGCTCTTTCCCCTCCTGGTAAACAGGGTTAGAACCCGGACGCCTCCCCTCCATCTCAGAAAGGCACGTCTGAGCCCCGCCCGGCCCCCAGGTGCTGTCCTCTGCCCATGTGCAGCCTCAATGCCGTCTCATCTGGACCTTTGTCAAGAAAGTGGTTTTCAATTAGAGCCTGTGCTGTCTGCCCGCCAGGGCACTCACCCAGGCGGCCGAGCGAGAGGCCCATCTCTCAAGGGCCGGGTGAAGCACCCTCATCCAGATGTCAGCACGGTCCGTCGGTGGTTACAGCGGCCGCATCCTGGAGGTAGCATCTGTGTTGCAGTGAGAACAGCATTGTGCTTCCCTGCTGGATGGGTCCTAATTGAGAGACTTGGAGCCAATGCCCCCCCACTCCCGGCCTGTGGGAAGAAGGGAGCACTGGCCAGTGCTGATGAGAAAAGCCGGGAAAAGCAGGCATCACTGCAGCAGACCACATCTCTTCAGGCAGGCCTTCCTCGGCACTCAGTGTTGGATGTGGGGAGGCTGTAAATGTACCTGTGTCCTCCAGAGGGTGGGAGCCTCCACTGTACTGCAAGCCTGGTCACCAGACACCCAGCAGTGGGACGTGCTACAAGAGGGATTGCAAAAAGGACAGAAAAATGAATAGAAAAAATAGAAGACTTTTCTATATGTGACCACATGAAACATAAGTCTATGGCATTTCAGCATCACCCAAGAGTAAGAAATGTGAGGCAGTCTGGGCACGGTGGCTCACACCTGCAACCCTAGCACTTTGTGAAGTTGAGGTGGACAGATCACCTGAGCTCAGGGGTTCAAGAGCAGCCTGGCCAACATGGCCAAACCTGGTCTGTACTAAAAGTACACAGATAAGCTGGGCGTGGTGGCACATGCCTATGATCCTAGCTACTCAGGAGGCTGAGGCAGGAGAATCACTTGAACCCAGGAGGCAGAGGTTGCAGTGAGCCGAGATTGCACTGTTGCACATCAGCCTGGACGACAGAGTGCGACTCTGTCTCAGAAAAAAAGAAGGAAGGAAGGAAGGAAGAAGGGAGGGAGGGGGGAGGGAGGGAAGGAAGGAAAAAGGGATGCAGGGAGGGAGGGAAGGAAGGAGTGAGGGAGGGAGGGAAGAAGGGAGGGAAGGAAGGAAGAAGGGACGGAGGAAAAGAAGGAAGGAAGAAGGGAGGGAAGGAAGGAAGAAGGGATGCAGGGAGGGAGGGAAGGAAGAAGGGAAGGAAGGAAGAAGGGAGGGAGGGAGGGAAAGAAGGAAAGAAGAAGGGAGGGAGGGAAGGAAGGAAGAAGGGAGGGAAGGAAGAAGGGAGGGAGGGAAGGAAGAAGGGAGGGAGGGAAGGAAGGAAGAAGGGAGGGAGGGAAGGAAAGAAACATGAGGCAGAAAGAGGCAGTGTTCCTGGCAGGGCGGATCCTGGATTGGAATCCCAGGCACCCTTCCTCCTGCTGCCCTGAGGTCCTGGCCTCCCCCGGGGTGGGCGTCAAAGGCAGGTGTACGCACTCCGGAAAAGTTCCCCATGGAATCCTGGTCTCCACTGCCGCATCCCTGGTGAGCACCCCCACCGGGGGATCCATCAGAAACTGCAGCTGCAGCACAGCCTTCAGGGCTGAGAAGCCCTTTGGGTGTCCCAGCCAACTTGGAGCGCCCATCCCAGAAAGGAGCAGAGGCTGCTGGTTGTACTGAGACCAGGAGCAGTGAGGAATCAAGCTCCCTTCGTTGATGTGGTTTCTCACCCTCTGTTTGCTCTAAACTTCAGGCTCCCTTTTGCAGACCCCATATACCAGCCTACATTTGTAAAGCTCAGTTAGGTACATACACTGTTTATCTGACTGACGTATCCTGTCTGTAATCACGCCATGACGGTAAACATTTCCAGGGGTATCGGTAAAGCGGCTGGTTGATTTTGCAGATCTGATAATCCAGAGAGAAAAAGGCAAACTATTTTATTTCAGGCCGTGATCGCCCTTGTTTGGGAGGGCGTGAGATGCTGAAGCTTTCAATGCTTTCCTCACTCCTTGACAACATTTTTCGTCTTTACTGCTGACTGAGTTCTGTTTCCATTAAGAGATACCAAATAGTAAAGATTAATTTCGTTCACATATTTTCATAACCTCATATCTAAATTGGCATGTAATCTGGAGTGACAAATGGCACTTTTCAGATGAAGAAAGACAAAAGGCCTTTAAAGAAACTGTGACAGATTCAGTGCAAGTTTTAGATAAAATTTCCCTCATGATGAACTCCTGTCCCTGGACCTGCTGTGTATGGAAGGAAACATCAGCTTTCTCCACTGTCCCTGGAAAATCCTGTGTGACCACTCTGGGTGGGGTCACATCAGTGAGAGCCCCAAAGCGACGCTGGCGCAGGGGCCTGGCTGCACCCCTGTGAGGAGGTGTTTGCCCTTCCTGCCCATCATGGGCACAGGCCTGTGCAAATCAGAGTGGACCGTAAGCCCAGCCAGCCTGAAGACATCCCACAAGCACCGCCAAGACCCCCCGGCAATGATCCCGTCCCCAAGTCTGCAAAGCTGGCCCCATCAGTCCAGCAGGCTGCAGGCTCCCACCCTGATTTTGCATTTTAACAAGTCAGTGGTGGGCCAGTGTCAGAGGACTGTGTTGGTCATTGAGTCACCTGCTGAGCATTTTGTGTTTTGTTCCCTCCTGTATTACTGGAGCCTGGAACAGTGCCTGGCATACAGCAGGTGCTTAATAGATGTTATTGCCAATCATTGCCTCAGAGCACAGCCTGTGTGAGCAGCCCACAGACGGCCCCCTTCTGCCTTCTACTTCCTTGGAGATGCCTGCAGGCAGTGGCCAGTTCTGGGCTTCCCAAGGCCATGCTGTGTTTGTGCAGAGGCAGCTCAGGGTCCACTGTGCCACCATGTCCCACCCCAGGGACCTCTTCTAGCCTGGAGTAAAATGTCATGGCTAGACCTCAGTGGATCTGATGTCCACGTTCAGCACAGCCTCCCTGACCGGATTTGCACTTGCCTCGTGGTGGGGGGTGTGAGCTGCTCCCTGCTCCCAGCTGTCAGGGCTCCCCCAGCTTCCTGGCCCCTGAGTCAGGCCTTGGGCCTCCCCTCTGTTCACTCGGGTGTCATGGTTGCAGGAAACAGAAGCTTGTCCATGTGATCCCCACACACTTGGCTGGCAGAGGTGGTATGAAGATGGGAATGGACAGAAGAAACCCAGGCTTCGGCCACTCAGTGGACCTCGCTTGGAAGGCAGGAGGGCCATGAGGTCAGAGGCCAGCCAGCCTCGGCCTGGACTCTTGGTCCCTACCAGCAGTGCTCCTGGGCCCCCACGGTGACTCCCCTGAGAGGCTGCGGTGGCTGGGGGTGCCCACCATCTGGGCTGGAGGATGGGCCTGGCCAAGCTGGGCACCAGGACCTGGGCTGGTGCCGGGTTTCACGGCCACTTCCCACAGCCACCCTGGGGAGGATGCACACACATGGCCCCCAGCAACATCTCCACAGCCAGCAGGCAAGGCTCTTCCTCTGGATGCAGAGACGCTGCAGAAAGCACAGAAAACAAGGGTCTTGAGACAGCAAGGGCAGCGTAAGCAGGATCGGAGAGCCTCCAGAAAGGGAAGCTGCTGAGCTGGGGGCTGCCCTGGAGGGCTCTGTATTAAAACTCTAGGTTGCAGCATATTTTAAAACCTCTGTCTTGTTTATAATCTTAGGAGCACTTTTTTAAACAATAGCTTCAGTGGACCCCAAAAGCATGTACTTTGGTTTGGCTTAAAACTCAGATTTCAGTGGCTGCATCGAATACTTTGTGTGAGGGGAACTCCCGGGTTCATCCTCTACCGTTTACTTGCAAGACAAACCTGACGGGAGAGGCAGGAGCCTGGCCTGAGGCAGGCGTCCCTGACCCCGGGGAGTGCAGAGGAAGCTGGCGGGAACTGTCGGCTCAGAGCTGTGACCCTGGAGACCTCAGAGCCAGTGAAGCAGGACCTGGGACATAGCCTGTGGGACACCTGCCATCTCAGCATAGCACACGGCATATGGCCCAGACCCACCAACCAGGAGGGCAGAAGAGCGCCCTGAGCATGTTGGTCAGCACAGGCATGTGCCGGTAAGCAGGCAGCCGGGGCCTGTCCCCACAGACACTGCTCCATGCTGTTCCCAGGGCATTGGCACCCAGGCCCAGAATTTCGCCTCCACTCCTGAACCTGAGGCTGAAGAAGGCAGGAAGCCAGGCCCGAGCCGTCCATCCGGACATAAGGACAGCAGCTGGCTCAGCCCCTTCCCACTCAGCACCAGTCCATGGGGCCCCCGGGAAGGAAGGCCCAGCCCGAGGGGTGGTTTGTGCCCTCGGACCCGGGACGTGCCCTGGGTTCCCAGTTCAGCACGATACCCACCAAGGGCTGACCCACCAGCAATAGCACAGAGTCCAGTGCATCGTTTAGGTCCTTGCCCCTTTCAGGCCTCCAGGCACGGGTGCCCTGAACTGCCTGCCAGTCACCGCTGTGCCACCGCTGCCCAGTGTCCTGCCCTTCCCACTCCAAACTGGGCTCTGGTCTGTTACGTGGGCTGTTGTGTGAGCGTGATGGCCAACACTCCCCTGGTGGAATCTGGCACCAAGGCCATCGGAAGAGGAGAGAGGTAGAGTTCAGGGGACTCTTCCCACACCCCTCAGGTGGGCCCCTGGACGGATAGGACATAGACGAGGTGCCGGGCTTTCGCAGATTGAGGGCGGGATGCCGACAAGGCTGTGCCAGGGTGGTGCAGGCCCAGGTGGGGGCCGCATGGGTTTGTTGGCGGCCACCAGGAGAGACTCTGGAGTCTTTCACTCCCTCAGATTTGCCACGGAAACCAGCTGTGGCTGCCAGTTACGGTTGGGGCTGAGCCACATTTTTCTGAATCCAACATCCCTGCCATCCCAGACCCACCCACCAATGAGAGTGAGGGAGGTTCCAGATCATTCAGATGAGAGCAGGTGCTTGGCCACCACCTGGCCCTACGGGTGGCACCTGCCCACGTGGCTGTGCCTGCTGCATCCACACTGCTCATGGACGCACTTACTCAAGCCTAGAATACTCTCCACATTCCCCGCCTGCTGGGGACCTCTCTTAGAAAGTGCCAGATGCCACCTTCTGTGCGGCCCCTAAGCCTCCTCTGCCCATATGCCTGCTGCTGCATGCTACCAGCCTCAGCTCCCCGTCCCGCCTGCACCTGCCCACCGGGGTCATGGCCCATTCTTGGGCCCTGGGCTGTGTGTCTGCCTCTGCCTGAATTGCCTGAAGGCAGAGGCTATGCTGTGTCTGCAAAACAGAACTAGAACCCTGTCCCCGCCTAACTGAGCCCTGCCCCGCTGCTCTCCGGCGCCTTCCCCTCCTCCCAGTACCCAGTCCAAAGCTGCCAGGGCCCCGGTGCCCTTGCTCTCTGCCCACCTCGACCCGTTTGTGTGTTCCATGGGGTCCGTTCTGGACTTGGCAGTGCTGCCGGCCCCTCGCAGAAGATTGCGTCGCCCCTCCCTGCACACATTGCACTATCCTTGATTCAACTCCTGCAGCGACATCACATTCCACTCAGATTAAAAGCAAAGTTCGCAGCACTGACCTGTGGCCCACGCAGTCTGCACAGTGGCTTCCCTCCCGGTTTGTCTCCCGCCATCTCCTCTGCCACCAGCCCGTGCCCCAATCAAGACCAGCCGGCCTCCAACTCACCCCCTCCTCCCTGCGAGTCTGGGCTGTAGAGTCCTCCCATGAAGGAGTCCTCCTTGGTGTCTCCACAAAAGCCACGCCCCCGGTCGGCACCTCCTGCCCTGTTGCTCACAGTGGACGTCCTGCACGCAGACCTGGCACAGCTCTCTGTGCCGTCCATCCTCCCACAAGCACAAACTCGGTGCCACGCAGGGATCTCGGTAACCAGGCCTTTCTGGACAAGTTCACCACCACCCTCTGCTATGTTGCTTTGACTCTCAGGCTGAATGTGCCTGTGATGTGTTATGATGATCAGCACTGATGATTTTCGTATGTGCCATGCATGATGTGTAGTTCTATGACATTTACACTGTCCACTGAGAGCCAGAGCTGACAGGCCTGCATCCGGCCTAAACCATCTTTGCATCTGAGTCCTGGGTTCTGCTGGACTCTACTGCTTTGATCCAATCTGTCTCTGAGCCCAGCGTCCCAGGCCACAGATGCATCTCCGTGGGCAGTCAGACACAGAACAAGCAAAGACCAAGACAGAGAGCCGTGCGGCGTGGGTAAGTGCGGGCGCTGCTGGTCCTGGTAGCAGCCGGGGAACAATCCCCCTGCAGAACCTGGGACCCAGGCGGTCCCAGACAGCACTTCTGACCCCGCTACCCAGGGCATAGGCAGCTTGACAGTCACTGGGGAAGCATCACTGCCCAGTCCTGGAGGTTGTATGTGTGTGGTACCTAGATGATTGAACTGACAAATGTGAGTCATGGAAGCCGGAAGGAGTGTCTGGTCTAGAGGCTCTTGCCTACACACATATCTGAAGAATGACACAGGTGTGGATCCCACGTGATAGAAACAGCAAGTTCATGTTCCACAGAGGTGTCCTAAGGGGCATAGGTGTACAGTGCTGTTGAGAGTAAATTTAACGTGATGACTGCACTCATGGCTGTGAACATGATGTCATTTCCACAAAACTGTGAAACTTAGCAAGGTTTTGCTCTGGGCCACAGACACCGCCGCTTTGACTGAAATAGGAAAAGCCACAGTGCCAGCATCCACTGCAAATGATAGTGGTGGAGTGAGTCGGGGCCAGGGGCTCCGGGGAGGGACACGTCAAGGCATGGGGGCTGCGGCTGGCTCCTCCGGGCCGGAGAGCTGGTACTGCCACCCTTCTAGCTCCAGGGCCACTGAGGTCACCCTGTGCCCAAAATCAGCCATTGTGGGAATGTTTACTAGAGAAATTGGGGAACCCTACAGATCAGGAAAATGTCTTGCTCTTTTTTTTCCCTTTTTTGAAAATCAGTTGTCAAACATTTACCATCACAACACTGCCCGCGTCCAGCCTAAACCATCTTCACATCCGCGTGCTGGTTTCTGGGGCCTTTCCTGCCTCTGAGCTCAGCATCCCAGTCCACAGAGGGAGAAACAGGTTGAGAGATGAGAAGCTTGCCTGAGACGACACGACTGGCCACGGCAGAGCGAAGGGAAGACAGACCCAGACCGTGTATTGCTGTGCTCGCCTGGGTGTGCCAGATGTGAGAGGTTTCGATTCAGTACTGCTTTACATTTGGAATCCGGGATTGTGGAGCTCATGTGCTTCCATGGAGTTGCACTTTATATGGAGTGTCTCAGAGGACACTTGCAAAAATTATTAGAGTGTTTATCATGCAGCGTTGCCCAGCTGTGGTGGTGGTGACTTATTAGCAGTGAAAACATTCTCCAATGGTTAAAAATCATCTCTGGACTGGGAAGTACACCACATAAATATTTTATAGGTGTAACTCAATTAATCTCCACAGAAAAGTATCTGTTGGATGCATGTAAGCATACTGTTTAAATTGTGCATCTTCATTTCTTCCACTCCAGTGGCTGTGACTGTGGAGAACACACTAAAACCTGCAGCAAAGCGCTTATTCTGTTTTTATCACCTGTCAAATTATTGCTGTGACGCCCATATGTGGTGGTGAAACATTGTGATCCACAGCTAGCTAGCAACGAGATGCCAAGTGTGAGCTGTGCATTGAGTTTAGGTAATGTACCAGAAAACACGGCATGAAAACACTAATTTTCTCAATATATATTAGTAGACACGGTGTTTACCAATGAGAAGTGAAGATGTTTTTAAACAGAGTTTGTTAACTCCAAGTCTCAGCCAGGCTGCACAAGGGTGTTCTCTAGCTCATGTTAGAATTGAGGGCAGGGGTCTCCCTGAGGCTGGCAAGGTCTTGGTCACAGCACTCTAACCCACATATCCCAGGGAGCATCCCAGGCCAGAGGGACTCAGCCTTGAACATAGCTATCCCATGTTGCCCAAGCACCTCCAGATTCCTAGGATTGGGTTGGACATAAATAGCTCCTCCCATTTCCTCCAGCCCGTGGCTACCCAGCCTTCCACCAGTCACGCACGCCCAACTTGGGAAGTGGGACCTCCACACCCATGCACCTTTGAGCCAGCCACGCTACTGAAGGAGAGCAGTGAGCTCTTATTAAAAATGTGTGTCAAGCTGTTGAGCAAGGAGCTAGTTTAATTTATCTGGTCTATAAAAATAAAATAAAGAGAAGAAAGTGCTATGTTATTAGCAGCCTTAGATGACACTGGCATTCAAACATTTTATTATCTTATTATTGAACAGTGTCTCCAGCAAGGGCCTCTTTGTCTCTTTTGCCACACTTAGGAAACCTGTTCTTCAGTTTTAAGGAATAATTGTTGTCTAAGAGCCTGAGGGAAAGATGGTATCGAGTGGATTCTAAAAGTGGTTGACCTGAATGTGGTCGTGAAGCGCTCGCTCCAGCTTCGCCCTCTGCCTCTCCACTGGGCTCTTCCCCAACTTTCCATGCCATTGGTTAGTCCCTGATATTTAGTGGGCTTCACACATCATGAGGTGTATAAAACGTACTTAATTCATTAAATCCCATTCAGATAGAGTTCTCTTTGCCTTCCTGCTCAAACCCTTTAGATATTTTCTAGTCCGACCCAGTTCTTTGGGTCCTCAGGGCATCACTGTGAAATGGGAAAAAAAATGTATCCAATGTCTGGGTACGTTTTTGATTGTCACAGCTGGGGAAGTGCACCTGGTTTCTAGTGGATGGAGAGCAGGGATGCTGCTAAATGCCCCACAGCACTCAGGGTAGCCCTCGAAAAGTACCCATCTGACACATGGGCACTGTGCAGAGACAGAGAAGCCTGGCCCACCTCTCCCTCCTGAAGGCCCCAACAAGACCTCACCTTCTCTGTGATGTACCATTCATGACTCCCTCCCCATCTTCCCCATTACTGATTCATTTGTTCCTGTTTTCATTTGGTCATTTGCAGATATAAGTAGCCATTTAATGCCTCTGTGATGCTACAGATGTGAGCATGGCATGGCCCTATGGAGGATTCCATAGTCCAGAGAAGAAGGCAG
>CM052648.1:192249884-192329219 GCA_028533165.1 Leontopithecus rosalia
ACCAACATCAACCATACCAAAACCATCAAACATACCAACACCATAAACCATACCAACACCATCAACCATAGCAACATCCACCATACCAACACCACCAACCACAGCAACACCATCAACTGTACCAATAGCATAATCAACCATACCAGCACCAACATCAACCAAACCAACATCAACCATACCAATACCAACATCAACCACACTAACAGCATCAGCCATACCAACATCAACCATGCCAACAGCATTAACCATACCAACAACTATACCAACACCATCAACCACACAAACATCTACCATACCAACATCAACTATACCAACAGCATCAACCATACCAGTGACATCAACCATACCAACACCAACAGTATCAACCACATCAGCATCATCAACCATAGAAACACCAACAGCATCAACCATACCAACATCAACCATGCCAACATCATCAATCATTCCAACATCAACCTTACCAACAGCATCAACCATACCAACAGCATCAACCACACCATCATCAACCATACCATCAACATCAGCCATACCAACATCATCAACCACACTAACAGTATCAACCTTACCAACAGCATCAACCACACCAACAACATCAACCATACCAATAGCATCAGTGTACTTTATCCATTAACTGATGTGATTTTACCATAACCACATCAGAAAGTCCAAATACAATTTTTCTGAGAGAGTCTCACTCTGTCACCAGACTGGTATGCAGTGGCACAATCTCAGCTCACTGCAACCTCCACCTCCTGGGTTCAAGAGATTCTCCTGCCTCAGCCTCCCAAGTAACTGGGATTACAGGCACGTGCCACCATGCCCAGCTAATTTTTGTATTTTTAGTAGAGATGGGGTTTCACCATGTTGGCCAGGATGATCTAGATCTCCTGACTTTGCTATCTACCCGCCTTGGCCTCCCAAAGTGCTGGGATTACAGGCATGAGCCACTGTGCCCAGTCAGTCCAAATATAATTTTATTTTACAAATGCAGAATTTGGCACATAGACAATTGCAATAAATCAGAGTACCAATATTGGCATGTAAATAACGCTGTAGGATGACAGCAAGTATTCACTGAATTCTTTTCATGCCAAAAGCTGTGGCTAACACTGGGAGCACAAACACTGACTTTTTAATGACATAATTCATGACAGCAAGAGGTGGTTTTAACATTATATGTCAAAATCCAAATAAAATTTATTTTGTAATGTTCATGTTTTAAAAATTATTTTTCAAAAACCTGACATTTTATTTTTAAAGGATAACAATATTGCTAATTGTCTTTATATTGATCTGTGGCTTCTGAAAAAAAAATGGCATGTGTAATTGTCCCATAAGAGCATTTTAAAAGAAATGACAACATCTAAATTAAAAAACTATCCCTAAGGACATCAGCAGAAGCAATGACTTGATAGTGATGAATTTTGTTTCTTTCAAGTTTCTAGGGATATATTTCATGCTCCATCAATGATAATAAAAAAAGAAAATCAGCATTTCAAGTCATAAAAATTATTTTCCTGAGAGTCAGTGCCACAATGCGAGTGTTTATTTTTACATAACGGTTTAGGTGTGTGGTGGGGAGGTGGAATTAGGTAGCAATAAATACACATAAAAGAACCTTATCAGCAGTTTCCAATGTGGTAGCCACTAGCCACTTATGGCTTTTTAAATTTAAATTTGAATTTACTGTGTTCAAAATAAAATTAAAAACTCAATTCTTCCTCCTCACGGGCCACTTTTCAAGTATTCAACAGCCCTGCATGGTTGGTGGCCACCATCGTGTGTGGGGCAAATGTAGGGTGTTTCTGTTGTCACACAAAGGCCTCTTGTCAGAGCCGTCCTGGGTATAAAGCTGTCCTGAACACAATCCCCAATATAACATCATCCCACATACAGAGCCATCCCGGGCACAGACCCTTCCTGGACACAAAGCCATCCCAGGTATAGAGCCATTCTGGGTGCAGTGCTGTCCTGGTACAGAGCCGTCCCGGGCACAGACCCTTCCTGGACTCAAAGCCATCCTGGGTACAGAGCCATCCTGGATGGGTGTCTGCTTTCAATTGGCATCCAGCAGCAGCATCAGGTCTGGCAGGCAACTCTGACCCTTCATATAGCCAGCTATTGTGTGTCAGAGGCACTCTCTTGTGTCAAGTGGCATGTTTGAGATTATAAACATCGTGTCAGGTTTGATGCCTTCAGAGAAAATTACTCGAACTTCATATAAGTGTGTGTTCAAATTTGGTTTTGAAAAGTTCGCTGACTCTGAACTGTTCGGTGAACTCTTCGGAGGTCCCTGAGACCCCACAGCCGTGCCCCAGGGTATGTAGCATCTGTGGGGCTGGACAGATTCCATTTCCACATGTCTCCGTCTTTAGCTCTACTATGGCAAGGACTTAGAAACAAAACACTACTGCCATCAGATGAGTTGAAACCCATGGGCTCCACAAGATTGTCCATAGGTTTTACGTGGGCATGGTGTGGACTTGCTACAACAGGGCATGGAACCAAAAGCAGGAGTCCCTTCCTTTAGGAAATGCCAGGGTTGGAACCAGCAGGTTGACCTGTAATCACTGTCCAGTAAGGAAGGAGGAACTGTTTCCGCCAATAGCTGCCCGCCTCCCTTCTGGACCTAAAAGTTTCTGTTGAAGCTGGCAGGCCTCAGAGTTGTTAAGTGCACTCTGAATGAAGAGACCACCTAAACAGGTTTTGTGTGAGCAACAAGGCTGTTTATTCACTCAGGTGCCAGCAGGCTGAGTCCAAAAGGAGAGTCAGCAGAGGGTGGTGGGGTTAAGAGCTGGTTTTATAGGTTGGGGGTAGGCAACGGAAAATTAGTTTAGGGCATTTTTTTTGCTAGTTGGGGGGGTGGGTGTCACAGGGTCCACACATGTTGAAAGGTCACTTAATCAGGCCACAGGGTCCAGTGTCACAGGTTGACTTATCAGTTGAGGCAGGAGCCATGGTGGAATATCATAAGGTCAGTTAATCAGGCACTGCAGGAGCTAGCTATTCTCCTTTTGCAGTTTTCTTGTTATCTCAGACTTTCTGGCTCTGGGAGGCCATCTGGAGGTGGACGTGTAGGTCACAGGGGTCGCCATGGCTTGACTATGGTGTAGTCCATGGTCCAGTCAGTTCAGAGAACCTTGCAAGAGTCAGAGTGTGTGGGCATCTGGGGTGGCATTTACCTGCACTGCCAAGGGAGTGATTGCTGAGCACTGACAGGAAATGCCCTGTTTGCAGTCAGGCTTCCTGCTACAGCAAGCCCCGGTGGGACCCACAGCCTTGAATTATGAAAATCACAGGCACGGGAGGCAGCCGCCACACTGCAGAATGGGCACATGCTTTGCTCGGTGGTGCCTTTCACACCAGACTGCATGTGTGCCCTGTGTGGGTGTTCTCGGGGTGTGCCGCGGGCCGTGTACTCCACGTGGGTGTGCACAGGGTGCGCCACGGGCTGTGCCCTGTGTGTGTGTGTGCGGGGCGTGCTGGCTGCGACCATTCTGTACTGGTTTTGTTCCTCACAACCTCTTTGCACTGAAACCCAGATGCAAGTGAAATGGTCACAAAAGAAGTATCTGGGTTAAATGCGAGCTAAACAGGTTTAAAATTACAGCTCATTGTTTGGAAGCAGATGCAAGCCTCAAACAAATGCAAAACATCAATGCAGATGCAAGCGGGAGGGCGATCTGAAAATTCAGTCCTAAGGGCCAGGTACTGCCAGGGGTGAGATGGGCTGGCTTCCCTGGGGGCTGTGGGGCCAGCAAGGCCGGCCTCAGGAAGGACAGCAAGGGTGCTGTCTACTCAGCAAGGGAAGGGTGGATAAGAGCAAAATCCATATAGGTCTTTGGCTTCCTTACATTTCTCTAATTTCTCAAAAAGCAGTGTTGATATTTCTGATATCTTGGGAATGCCTGACAAAAAGCTTCAAACACATTCCTGTGATTTCCTTTGTGAGTCCCTTTACGAGGGTGCCCAGAAGTGTTTGCTTTCTCCATGCACCCAGAAGCCTCCATGCTTTCTGCAAGGAATGACCCCTATTTATCTTGGGTTGGCTTCGTACACATTTCCTCTTTGTTTCCTCCCTGAATGCATTTTGCACACCAGTATTGCTCGAATGATTCTCAAGTCGCTAATGGCAGGCTCATATTTATGCAGCTGGCCCTCAAGCCTGGCTTCATACACAAACACGTGGAACACAGTACCTGTGTTTTATGATGGCCACAGCGATTACAGAACCTGGATCTGCTGTCATGGAGTATTCCTGGCAAGTTCTCCATTTTATAACCGCCCAATGGAGGCAGGGATCTAATGTTGATTATTGTGCGCTTGGCATTTTAATAAGCACTTGACTCTTGTGTCTATGGGGACAAGTACATTGTTCTTCGTACTGACCAGTCAGGGTACTGCAGCTTGAGACAGGAAGCAGCTTGCCCAGGGCAGCCTGAGTGGGAAGCAGAGCCCCCCCCAGAACCAACCCCAGGTCTGAGGTGGTCACATCACACTGACCCCTCTGCCCACCCAGAAGGAAAGGGGTCACACCACACCATTGGCAACTCATTCTTTTGTGTTTTCAGTGTTTTAGTGTCAAGTCAATATTCGGGGAAAAAAAAGAGGTCATGTTTTACTTTTGCTATGTGACTTTTGATTAATTGAATGCTTTCTTATTTTAAAAATTTTTTTAATTGACAAAAAATGCATATATTGTATACATGTTGTTTGGAAATATGTATATATTGTGAAATATTTAAATAGGCTAATTATCATATGCCTGATCTCATACCAGCTTTTGTAGAACTAAAATCTACTCTTAGTAATTGTCAAGAATATAATATATTGTTACTAACAATGCAGTCACCACCCCGTACAATAGATCTCTTGAACTTGTTCTTCCTGTCTAGCTGAAATTTTATATCCTTTGACGAACATTTCTCCAGCCCTCACCTCCCACCCCACCCCACAATCCCTCCGCCCCAGCCCCTGATAAACACTGTTCTATCCTCTGCTGTGACTTCAACTCTTTCAGCTTCCACAAGTGAGACTGTGCAGTATTGATCTTTCTGTGCTTGGTAATTTCACTTAAGATAATGTCCTTCTGGCTCATCCATGTTGTCTCAAGTGAGAGGATCTCCTTTTTTAAGGGTGAATAATATTCCGTTGTGTGTTTGTGCCACATTTTCTTTACCCATTCATCCCTTGAAAGACACTTAAGTTGATCCTATATTGGCTATATGGGCACTATTGAAGCAGGGCAGGGAACCTGGGGGTGCAGACACCAATTCCTAAGGGTATATGCCTGGCTTTGGGGCTGCTGAATCATATGGTGGTTGTATCTTTAGTTTTTGAGGAGTCTCCATACTGTTCTCCATAATGGCTGTAGTAATTTACATTCCTACCAACAGGGTACAAGAATCCCCTTTTCTCTGCATCCTCACCAACACTTGTTATCTTTTGTCTTTGACAGTGACATTCTAACAGGTGGGAGGTGATGTGGCATTGTGGTTTTAATGTGCATTTCTCTGATGAGAAGTGATTTTGGGCATTTTTCATATACCTATTGAACATTTATCTGTCTTCTTTTGAAAAATGTCTATTCAGATCTTTTGATTGCTTTTTGATTGGGATATTTATTTTCTTACTATTGAGTTGTTTGAAGTTCTTACATATCTTGGCTATTAGCCACTTATCAGATGTGTGGTTTGCAGGTACATTTCCCATCTGTAGGCTGTCTCTTCACTCTGTTATTGTTTCCTTTGCTGTGAAGATGCTTTTTATTAATATTTTGATGAAATCCCATGTGTCTTTGTTGCATTTGCCTCCGGTGGTTTTGGGGTCATATCCAAAAAAACATATCATTTTTCCTCTATGTTTTCTTTTAGTAGTTTCACTTCAGATCTTATGTTGAAATATTTAATCCATTCAAGTTGATATTTATATATGGTGTGAGGTAAGGATGCAATTTCATTCTTCTGCAGGTAGATATTTAGTTATCCCAATACCATGACATATATTCTTATTTCATGTAAGATCCATAACTGTTTTGCCAAAAAAACTGAAACTTAGCTCTGAGATCAATGGACTGCTTTAAATTTTCTTCTCCTTTGCTACTTACTACAGTTTAATATAAAGAGAAAGCTTAAAATACCTAAGTGCTGCTTAAAAACATAAACCTCCCTACCTTTTGTAGGTCATTCATACAGCTCCTCTTCCTGGGAAGAAAGAAGGAAGAGGTGGGTTCTAGAAGGCATTCTTCTCCAGCTATCTTCTGTTAATAGCAGGCTCCTGATTATCGAGCTGGAAGTGGAAGGGGCTGTGATGCCATCAAAACTTATGAACTATTAGCTTCTTAATGATAATACATACTATCTGCTACTATTATACACAATCATCTATCCTAGTGAGTTTCCTAACGATATTGACTATTTCATTTAACACATAATACCAATATTTTACTTATTCAATACCTAATTATTCTACTGCAGGTCAGGTACCTTTCTAGGTACAGAACATACAGCAGTGAACTGTGCCCTGTAGTATTAAAAAGGGAAGATGACACTAGTGAATCAACAAGCTCAAGGACAGCAGAGGCACACACAGGTTTAGGCACCACTAGAAAATTCAAAATGATGTATGGCTAACATTTTTTGTATGTGTGTATGTGTGTGTGTATATACATACATATATATGTATATATGTATACACATGTACATCTACAGTGTGTGTATATGTATATACACTAGTATATATTATTTGTGTATTATAGTAGCAGATGTTATAAAGAGATGACATGAGAGAGAGAGAGGAAGAGAGAGAGAGAGATGGGGTTTTGCTGTCTTGCCCTTGCTAGTCTTGAATTCCTGGCCTCAAGCAATCCTCTTGCCTCAGTTTCCTAAGTAACTGAGACTATAGGTGTGAGCCATCACACTGGCTTCACATTATATTTTTCACAGCACAGCCTTAATCTCAAGAGGCAACAGTGCTTTTCCATTATTATTTAACTACAAAACATCCCAAAGTACTGTGTACAATGTGGCCTGGCCTCACCTCCTGGCTCTGACCTGGGGTTTGCCTATCACTGTATCTGTGAAAAAAGTCAGACATTGGCTTTAAAAAAGCATCTGATAAAAGTATGATTACTTTTATTACCTAGAAAAATGTTAAAATAGACTGGGTGTGGTGGTTCACACCTGTTATCCTAGTACCTTGGGAAGCTAAGGCAGGCAGATTGCTTGAGCCCAGGAGTTTCACACCAGCCTGGACAACATGGCAAATCCCATCTCTACAAAAAAGAGCTAGACATAGTGGCCTGTAGTCCCAGCTACTTGAGGAGCTGAGACAGGAGGATCACTTAAGCCTGGAAGGTCAAGATTGCAGTAGCCAAAATCATGCCACTGCACTCCAGCCTGGGTGACAAAGAGAGACCCTGTCTCAAAAAAAAAGAAAAAGAAAAAGAAAAATGTTAAATTATGTATGAACATAAAACTACATAGTACTATAAAAAGCACGCTTCAGGCTGGGCATGGTGGCTCATGTCTGCAATCCCAGCATTTTGGGAGGCCAAGGTGGGAGAATCATGAGGTCAGGAGTTCGAGACCAGGCTGACCAACATGGTGCAACCCCACCTCTACTAAAAATACAAAAATTAATTGGGCATGGTGGTATACACCTGTAGTCCCAGCTACTCAAGAGGCTGAGACAGGAGAATTGCTTGAATCCGGGAGGTGGAGTTTGCAGTGAGCCAAGATTGTGTCACTGCTCTCTAGCCCTGGTGACAGAGAAATAATCCATCTAAAAAAAAAAATCACATTTTATATTTTAACCTGAGTAATTATGTTATCCCTGTTAGATATAGTGAACCTCAAGTTTCTCTTCAAAGGCTCCATATGTCAGCACGTTCAGCTCTTATTCTTTAATTCTCCATTTTAAGGTATAACTTCCTGGTTCTCTGTGCCCCCTTGCCTCTAGTTTTGGTAAATAAATTTCCTGCCAGTTCTAATCAGTAGTTCACATCTGTACTGCTGATCACCTGCTCTGACCTGTTCCATAACTGTCCTTCTCACTAAACTACCCACCCTGCCACTCTGGCTGGTGCCCCTGCTCTCTTTAAAATAGCCAACTGGAATTCACTTAGACTGTGTGGTCCAACCATAGCCAACAGGGGAACAACACAGCAGTAGGGGCTACCTGCATCAGAAATAAGAACCCCTCCCCTCCCTTGCCCAGGTGCACACTCACCATTGCTCCATCTGTGAGACGCACCTTTCTGTAGAAGTAAATTGCCTTGCTGAGAAAATTCATATTCGAGTGCTACTTCTTTTGCAGCACTGAAATTTACATATAACATCCCTATGCTGAGTGCTGTCATAACTTGCTTCCAAATTTTGAGTTTGTATTGTTTCAGTGTTCTCCTTCACAAAATTAGCTCTGCTTTCTATGTGCTTAGTAACTGCTTTCTGGGCAAATGTTCCTTTGGGGTGCATTGCCATGTGCTAGGAACAAGAAAACAAAGAGAAAGCTTATCCTTCCCTCCTGCCCTGGGGTGCCTGTGTCTCCTGAGCCTGGGTAGGCCCCTGGGCAGGCAAGGGGAGTGTGGGTGCCCAGGAGGCTGGGGTTGTCTCCAAGGGCTGTTCCAAGCGTGCATGAAAACATTCCAATAGTGCTTGGAAGGAAAACAAACATATTCTACAAAATACTTTTACAAAATCTTTAAAAGATGCAGAAATTCACTGCAGGATTTGTACTGCTTCTGCTCTGCGGCAACCCTGAAACGTGCTTTCCTTTGGAGGAAAAAAAAGGTGATGGGAAGTTGGCTCCACCCCATTCTTCTTAATTTCAAGGCATCTTGAAGAAAAAAATATACACTCTCCCCTCTGTGAAAGGAAAATCTTGGGTCCCCAAAATTACTAAGCCAGAGGAAAAAGTCAAGCTGGAAACTGCTCAGGGCAAACCTGCCTCCCATTCCATTCAAAGTCATCCCTCCACTCACTGAGATAGATGCATATCTGATTTCTTCCTTTGGAAAGGCTAATCAGAAACTCAGAAGAATGCAACCATTTGTCTGTCACCTTCCTTTGACCTGGAAGCCCCCTCCCCGACTCGAGTTGCCCCCCCTTTCTTGATGGAACCAATGTACTTGTTACACATACAGATTGATGTCTCTTATCTCCCTAAAATGTATAAAACCAAGCTGTGCCCCGACCACCTTGGGCACATGTCGTCAGGGCCCCCTGAGCCTGGGTCATGGGTGCACATCCTCAACCTCAGCAAAATATACTTTCTAAATTAACCGAGACCTGTCTCAGATTTTCAGGCTTCACACACCAAAATATCATTTATTTGCATGCAAAAGATCTCTATCTGGAGAAAAAGCATCCCTCTGTGTAAGAGACACAGAAACAGCATTTGTGGGGTCAGATTACCATGAGGCCAACCCCATTCCACATTCAATTTCCCAAACATTTACAGAACGACTGCTAATTACCCTAGCACTAGTCAGCTAGTACATCGCCCCTTAAAAATAAAAGCAGAGTGCCTGCCAATTACCCTAGCACTGATCGCCTAGTACATCGCCCCTTAAAAATAAAAGCAAAGTGCCTGCCAATTACCCTAGCATTAGGGCTAGACCACCTAGCTAGACCATCTCCTCCTAAAAATAAAAGTATAACAGTTAGGATAAAAACATGGTTAAAAATTCATTGCATTAATTGCTAAACATCTTTAAAAATGTCAGCAGCATAGCCAATATTGAAGAGAGAATTCGGTTTCCTGGTCTAAAAACCCACACTGATTACACTTGCCCGCACTTAGCACAGAGATCTTGTCATGAGGAAACATTCCCGTATGTGAAAGCTTCTGGCGGCTGAAGTTCATTAAATGCCCTTGGACCCAGGTGGAGAGGGAGCGCCCTCAGGCTCGGGCGCCGGGGGGCTCCCTACCTTCTTGGCCTGCACCAGTACCTCTCTCTCCACTCTTTATGAAGACCATGGCGTTGAGTCGCAGGACTCTGGAAGCTGAGGCAGGAATGTAAGGCTGGTCACCTGGCCGGGAGCTCGGACACGCCCGTACCTCTCCGCGCCTAGAGACTACGTCACCACTCAGCGCCGGGCACCTCGCCGGGAGCTCGGACACGCCCATACCTCGCACGCCTAGAGACTACGTCACCACTCAGCGCCGGGCACCTCGCCGGGAGCTCGGACACGCCCATACCTCTCCGCGCCTAGAGACTACGTCAACACTCAGCGCCGGGCACCTCGCCGGGAGCTCGGACACGCCCATACCTCTCACGCCTAGAGACTACGTCACCACTCAGCGCCGGGCACCGAGCTCTGCACTCAGCACCTAGCCCGCCGTTGAAAAACCCCGCCAAACTTTAAAAGAAGCCCCGCCAACGGTGGCTCAAACCTGTAATCCCAGCACTTTGGGAGGCCGAGGCGGGTGGATCACGAGGTCAAGAGATCGAGACCAACCTGGTCAACATGGTGAAACCCCGTCTCTACTAAAGATACAAAATATTAGCTGGGCATGGTGGCGTGTGCCTGTAATCCCAGCTACTCGGGAGGCTGAGGCAGGAGAATTGCCTGAACGCAGGAGGCGGAGGTTGCGGTGAGCCGAGATCGCGCCATTGCACTCCAGCCTGGGTAACAAGAGTGAAACTCCGTCTAAAAAAAAAAAAAGGCAGCCCCGCCAAAACCCGCCCAGTAACAGTCTGTCCCGCCCACGTCCGCTTCCCCTGGGCAGCACGCTTGCCGGAAGTCCCGCCTACCTACCAATGGCAGCTCGCCCCGTCCACGTCCTGTTCCCTCGTAGCCAATCAGGACACCCTCACTCGCTATAAAATCCCACGCGGGACGTCGTCCCTGGCCCCTTTCTCTGGGATCATGGAACTTCGTCTGGGAGTTGAATAAATTGGCATTTAATTTTCATATGCTGGTCTCAGTATCCTCATTCTAAACTCGGCAATACCGCTTACAAGGAGGATCACTTAAGCCCAGGGGTTTGAGAACAGCCTGGGCAACAAAATGAGACCCCATCTCTACAAAAAAAATGAAATATTAGCCAGACACAGTGGCATGAACCTGTGATTCCAGTTATATGGAGGCTGAGGCAGGAGGATCGACCTTGGGAGGTTGAGGCTGCAGTGAGCTGTGATCAAACCACTGCATCAAAACACTGCACTCCAGCCTGGTTGCCGGAGTAAGACCCTGTTTCCAAAAAAATAAAAAGGCCACTTCAGGTACCCTGCCTGCCACCAAGTGCCCTCTACAGGGACCTTCCTGCCCAGTGCATTCTCACTTGTCAAACTGGCTCATGGTTCCTTTGGAAATGCTGCAGCCCACGGCTCACAATAAATAATGAATTGGTCACCCATGAAACCTTGCTGCAGACGACAGTGTCCTTGAAGGGAAGGGCTGCTGGCTTCTAGGTGACAGTGCCAATCCCAAGAGATGCTAAGCTCGTGGACTACGGGACCCAGGGAGGCTAACCCTCGGGGGCAGCTCGCTGAGCTCGTGGACTACGGGACCGAGGGAGGCTAACCCCCGGGGGCAGCTGTGTGTTTTTTCTCCCTGTGAAGCACAACACGGAGGAACAGAAATTCTGCTGTGACAAAGGAAGGGTACCTCAATAGGAAACTGGCTGCAAATCCAGTGGGTTTGGAAGATATGAGGGCGTTCTCTGCATGGGGCCCCAAAATCCAGTTTCTCTACACCTTGGATGTTTAAGATGCAAAGTTACCTGGAAAAAAAAAAAACAACTTGCAGGCTAAAGCTGTGCTTTAATTCAGAAGTGTGAGATTCAGGACGATTTAGGGCAGGGATCTTCAGTCCCTGGGTACCCATCTGTGGCCTGGTAGGAACTGGGCCACACAGCAGGAGGTGAGCGGCGGGCAACGAGTGAGCTTCTCTGTATTTACAGCTGCTCCCATGACTCTCGCCACCACCTCAGAGCAGCAGCGGCGTTGGAGTCTTTCTCGGAGGAGCGCAAACCGACTGTGAACAGCATGTGGAGGGTCTCGGTTGCGCTGTTTATGAGAATCTAATGCCTGGTCGCCTGAGGTGGAACCGTTTCATTCCAACGCCATCCCCCATCCCGCCCGCCAACTGTGGAGAAATTGTCTTCCACAAAGCTGGTCCCTGGTGCCAAAAAGGTTGGGGGCCACGGATTTAGAGTGTTGATGTGGTGGCATCAACCTGCTGGCCTTCAGTCTGACAGTGCGCCGGCACCCGAGGCAGTCCGCATCTGCAGAGAAGACGGGGCAAGCGTGGGTGTGAACTGCCCCTCCCGAACAGCAGGGGCACGTCCTGGAGCGCGGGTGGGGGCTGTGGGCCTGCCATGCCTCCGTTTCCTCACGGTGTGGAGGGGTGCCACTGTTTCTGTTTCTGGGGCTGGGCAGCCCTCTGCAACCCTCCAAAGCCATTCTTCCTGGTCGGTCTCGACCCTGGAACGGAACCATTGGAACATCTTCCTGTATCAGCGAAATTACAATTTTCCACAAGAGAGTCGGGCCCTCGGGGCCGTGAGGACCGTGTGACGCTGTGCTGCTCTGCACCCTATTAAAGCCAAAAGGTGTCTTTTGTGAACCCTTCTCCTGTCGTCACCTGGGGAAACTCGTGAGGCTGTTTGCTGTGTACACAGTGCTAAGCAGAAGACTGAACCCGGATGGCTGGAGAAGACACATTGTAGCCAGCTGTGCGGCTCCATTGTTCCTCCTTTGTTAAGTCCAGACATGATAAAGCCTGCTCCTCCCCGGGGTGTGGACAAGTGGATGTCTAGAACCCTTGCAGGCAGCAATTATCTTGATAAATAGCCCAGTGGACGCGCAGCCTCCCCGTCCCCCGCCGCCGAGCGCCGGAGTGCGGGTCCCACCACACAAACAGCACTTGAGCCGTCACTAACGAGGCCACACAATGCATCCAGGTATTAGTCACGCAACTCGGGGCTAGGGAGAAAGGCTGAGACGCAACGAGAGGTTAATCAATAGCAACCCCACCTGAAAAACGTGTTTTCAAAAACATCTTCACTTCCCACACTCCACTTTCCATTAGCAGAGAGCAGATGGAGCCGTCGCCGGCCGTGTTGAACTCAGCCCGGGAAGGGGGTGGAGAGGGAGGATTTCTGGGAATTAGCAAGGTGCAAGGCCTTCTGTTTGCACGTGGGCTGGGGCCACACAGAGCGCCCAGAGAATCTAACTTGCTCTAGGATGAAGGCGTTCCTCCAGTCTCCTCCTGCTTCACTGATAGGCTCCTGTTCCTGTAATTATCTTGTCCTTGAAATGACCACATTCTTCCTCCCAGATGAGGCTGTGGCCAGCAGACATGGGGGTGGCAGAGAGGGGCCAGAGGCCTCCCCAGGGCTGGGATGAGTCAGGGGACAGAATGACTCCACACAAATAGGTCGATGCATGGGAGCAAAGCACCAGTTCAGCACAGCTCACTGCTCTACAGTGAACCATCACAAAGCCTCAGGCTCCTTATCCGAGCACGGGAAAAAGATAGCCAGAAGCCAGGGCCAGTGGCCGGCGGGGATGCCACAGGCTTTCATGGCTCTGTGGAGCTGTGTGTGCTTCATCACACCCTGTGTCAGACACAACTCTAGCACAGCGGGGCGGAGGGATGGAGCGGCTTTGATGGAGAGGGGCCGCAGAGACCATCTCGGCCAGAGTTTTCCTTCGAGGGTGACTCTGTGCCTCCCGGGGGCATCTGGGACTGGGGGTGGAGGGCACAGAGGGCATGACTCCTGGCACACAGTCAGTGGAATCAAGGATGCTGAAGGGCTTGTGATCTGGGGCCAACCCTGCCCAAAATGCCAGCTGAGCAAACCACAAGCAAACCTCTGCATTTTACATGGAAGAAACTGAGGCTTGTGGAAGTACAGTGGAGATTCTCGAATTGCTCCCAGAGAATGAGCAGCTTTGGAGGGCAGAGGGCACAAGGGTGCCCAGGGAGAGCACCTTTGGGGAGCAGACAGAGGGCACAAGGGCACCCAGGGAGAGCAGCTTTGGAGGGCGGATGGGGGACACAAGGGCATAAAGGGAAAGCAGCTTTGGAGAACAGATAGGGGGCATGAGGGCACCTAGGCAGAGCGGCTTTGTAGAGCGGACGGCGGAACAAGGACACCCAGAGAGAGCAGCTTTGGAGAACAGATGGGGGCACGAGGGCACCCAGGGAGAGCAGCTTTGTAGAACAGATAGGGGGCACGAGGGCACCGAGAGAGAGCAGCTTCGGAGAGCAGAAGGGGACACGAGGGCACCTAGATGGAGAGGAACTAGAGCTCGAGCCTTCTAGTGCCTGACACACACAGGATCCTGAGCCCATGCACCTGATTCATTGTTATTTGGGGCTTTTATGAGACAGTCTTGCTCTGTCACCCAGGCTGGAGTGCAGTGGTGTGGTCATAGCTCACCGCAGCCTCAACCTCCTGAGCTCCAGGGACTCTCCCACCTCAGCCTCTGAGGCATGGACACATGACACCATGCCTGGATCATTTTTTGTTTTCATTATAGAGACAGAGTCTCCGTATGTTGCCCAGTCTGGTCTCAAAGTCCAGGGATCAAGCGATCCTCCTATCTCATGTCCCAAAGTGCTGGGATTACAGGTGTGAGCCACTGCACCTGACCACCATGTATCTTGTGAGGGTGTCTTACCACCCCCACATTAGTCACAGAACTGAGGCTGGAGACTTAGCTAATTTCACCATGTCACACGCTGGGAAGGGCAGAATGTGGATCTAAAGTCCTTGTCCCTTTTACCAAAAGCAGACACACTTCAAAGAAACTTTTCCTATCTCCATGTCTGCTCAAAGCCCAGGCTTGTTTTTAAATTAAGGCAGCAATTTCCTAAACCACCAGGATCAGGGCAGGGGAGTTGTGATGGTAAATTATGTGACCAAACATGATTAGGAAATACAGCCTAGTTTATCCCCCTTGAAAACTTAAAACAATTCCATGAAGCTGTTGAGACGCCTGCAGTGAAGGATTCATGTAACTCAGTGTTTCCAGTCATCCCGTTAACAGCAAAAAGTGCTATGAGAAACCTGAGTGCCCGCTGTGCCAGTCAGCACGGACTCAGCCACAGGAACAGCAGAGCTGAGCGTGGTGCACACACACGGGTGTGTTTTTCTCACCCACCAGAGATCCTGAGGCTGCGGCGCTGGCGTCTGGACTGCATGGCAGCCCTGACTGCAAATCTTCTGAGTCACCTCATGGCCATGACAGGGCTGTGGCATTGCCAGTGCCTCCATGCCATCCACATGCAAGGCCAGAGCGGGAGGCGTGGCCAAGGGGACAGAGAGTGAGGTGGGTGAGGTGCTGGCCACTTCCTGCATGGACGGAACACAGGGCTGCGTGGCGCTCCTGCCGGAGAGCAGGTGCTGGGAAGGGTCACGGCAGTGGGGGACAGTGCGGACCACCCCAGGCAGTCTCTCTTCCCATGGAATGTACAGGGGATATGAGGTATTGTTACTATTGAGATTTCTATAACTTACTCTATGTGTATATTTATGTCAACATGGCATGTACATTGTGTTATGTATATTCGTAGGTGAGACATTGAAGGTACTACAGAGCATGAGTGACACGGCTGCAGCCTGGAGACTCCTGTGTCCCCCACTTGGTGGACGGGAGGGCACTCAATGTGTCTCCTGAAGCAGGAGCCCCCAGGGCACTCCCATGAGTGTTGGTGGTAGGTCTAGATAAGGGGTTCCTGGGGCACTTCTCGGGGGTTCTCTAAAGGCTGTGCAGGCGGAACCATGTTGTGTCAGTGTGGGCTGCGGCTGGAGGAAAGGGGTGGACACAGCCATGCCGCTGCCCTGGAGGCCCTGGCGTGGACACTGTGGGCTGATCCACGCAGAGGCTCTCAGCTGCCCAGAGGCCCCAGTGTGGACACTGTGGGCTGATCCACGCAGAGGCTCTCAGCTGCCCAGAGGCCCCGGTGTAGGTGCCATGGGGCTGATTCACATGGAAGCTTTCAGCTTCTCTGGATGCCCTGATGTAGACACCGTGGGGCTGATCCACGCAGAGGCTCTCAGCTGCCCAGAGGCCCCAGTGTGGACACTGTGGGCTGATCCACGCGGAGGCTTTCAGCTGCCCGGAGGCCCCAGTTTGGACACTGTGGGCTGATCCACATGGAGGCTCTCAGCTGCCCTGGAGGTCCTGAGTGCACTCGGTAGGAGTTGAGGGCATCCTGCTGTTTGGAGCCAGATGAGACCTTCTATCCTTCCAGGGGTCTGTGGTGCCAAGACAAAGTGGGATCATACCTGAGGCTAATGTACATGCCCAGTGCTGCCTGGGAAGTCAGGATGGACAGGGCTGCAGCCAGGCCAGTGCCGGGGGCAATTCATCCTGGCCAAGCCCCTCGTTGCCTCCTCCTGCAGCCTTTCTCCTCCTCCTTCCCCAGCTGTCCACTGAGGGCATCGCCTGCCAGTCCTGGGAAATCCATGCCAGAGCAGGAGGAGGGGCAGGAAGATAAGTGGCTCTGAGTGTTGGGGACAGCACGAGGATGAAGAGGCTTCAGTTTCACTTTGTAAAATGACTGGACTGTTCACACATTACGTATGTGCATTTCTAGTGGTGCATAGGACAGGGAGCGGGGAAGCAGGTTTCTTGAGGGAATCAGGAGTCCTCTGGGATCTGGAGCTCTGCTCTGGCTGTGCTGAAGTGAAGGTGCCATTGGACACTCGGGGGGGACATCTGCAGCAGTTGTGAGGAGGCTTTCCATGGGTGGTTAGGGGACAGGGGACGGGGGACATCTCTGGTGGTTGTTAGGGGATGGGGGACATTTCTGGTGGTAATTGGGGGACAGGGGACATCTCCAGCAGTCATTAGGGGATGGGGGGACTTCCCAGTGGTCGTTAGGGAACGAGGGATGGGGCCTGTCTCCAGCGGTCATTAGAAAGACAGCACAGCAGCCGTGGCTTGAGCTGTTGATCTGGCGTCATCAGTGCCGGGAGCCTCTAGGGCTGCCTAGCACACAGAATGGGGTCTTAAGCCACCGAAATGCATTTTCTCCTGATGCTGGAGGCTGGGGGTCTGAGGTCCGAGTGTGGGCAGGGCCGGTTTCTCCCAAGGCCTTTCTCCCCAACGTGTGGATGCTGTCATCTCCCGGGGGTTCCACCCACCGTCCCTCTGTGCATGCCTGTGTCCTAATCTTCTCCTGAGGGAATGAGCTGGATTGGCTTAGGGCCCACCCTCATGCCCTCGTTTTTCATGAGTTCTCTCTTGAGACCCTGTCTCTGAACAGTGACATTCCGAAGTGTGGGGCTTGAGCCTTCAGTGTGTGAACTGTGGGAGGTGTGATTCGGCTGTGATGGTGTCTAGAGCCACGGAGTGGGTGGACATGGGGCCTTGTCCACCAGGACACATCACCTATCATCGCCTCTGTGCTCCCAGAACCCCCGTCTCCTACGTCCTCAGAAGCGGGTGGGTCACAGCTCTGGAACAGCACTGCGTGGAGCTCACCTCAATTCCTCCTTCCTGCGTCTTGCTCTGGAGAGGAGGCTTTGCTCTCCATTGGCTTGAAAACTTACTTCCTGACTTACCCCCTCCCATCTCAGGAGGTCCCCAAATCTATCAGAGTCAAAAGGCCTCCCTGGGAGCTGTATCTTCACCCTGCTCAGCTGTCAGAGGCCTCTTTATTCCCTGTCCCAGGAGAGACAGGTTAGAAGGATGTGGGGACCTGAGTCCCAGCTCCCAGTGTGGCTAGAAGGCAAGGGCAGGCCCCGGTCCTCATGCTCCCTGCAGAAGGAGCCACTGCACCCCCATGACTGCCCCACACTGCGGCAGCGCTGGTGAGAAGCAAATAGACCTGAAAGTAGGCACTGGGAGGCAGTGTCAGGCACAGCCAATTCCTCTTTCGCAGTAGTTACGGTCTGTAAGGACCCACAGACACTGTGTTAGCAGGTCTCAAGCCATTTCTCCAAAGGAAATCTGGGTTTAGGTTCCTGCTGGCCTCTGGTGAGCCAATGGCCATAGAACCTGACTTAAAGACACCTTATTCAATGTACTGTTGATTCATTAACACTGACCCTGCACCCAGCAGCACCATGGCTGCCTCCTGAATGAAGCTCCTCTAAGGCCCCCCAGCCTCTCCTGCTCAGGACACCACACGGCACCAGGCACAGGGCCATTCCAAACAGCCACGTCATTGGGGAAAAGCACCAAATGTGGAAAGTTGGGTGCTAAGGAGGCCTTGGAATGGCCCTGTTTACAGCAAGTGCTGAAATGGGGTGGCAGTGCCCTGGCTCTCCGTCAGTGGGAGGGGCACACGTAGCTCAAGTTCCTCTCCAGTCTGCCCACCTCTGCAAATGACCACGAGTTGTTTTAGTTGGGCAGGTGAATTCACAAATGCAGAACTCATGAATAATGAGGATCTGCTAAATACACATCCTGGGAGATCAGAGATTTCTCTAAAGGCAGGCAGCCAGGCAGCAGGTCTCAGGGAGAGGGCTCTGGTTCATGCCCTGGCCCTGCCCTGTGACTGCGTGGCCTTGCTAAGGTTCTTAACCTCTCTGCACATCTGTAAGATGGAACGATTTACATAACTGCAGGACACAGTGTCAAGGTGAGGTTTGAGGGGCATCAGGCCTGCAGAGCATGCCAGGTGCGCGAAGCAGCCTCACTTCCGCGAGGGTTAATTGCTGTTATTGCTGCTGTTTCGTTATTGCTGTCCACTGCCGAACGCCAGACCCACCTAAGGGAGAGGACTTGCTGACAGCCGTGTCCAGGGCGCTTCCACACCTAGCAGGCGCTTGCTGAAGACAGAGTACCTGATGTTTCTGTCCTGATTCAAGGACAAAGCAAATCTGTGAATCTTCAGGCTGAACATTTTCCTATTTGAGATTGAACTAAATATAGAGAGCCTGTTTCTAAATTTAGTCCAGTGAATCTCTCTGTTCCATTCTGGAGCTTTGCACTGTCACAACCAGCACTCCCCAGTGAGGTGTAACGATGCAGACCTTTGATGGGAGCTGAAAGAGAGTGTCCTCTATCAGGCCTGGGAGGCAGGAAAGAGGACAGGAGGGAAAAGGCCCCGAGACCCTCTGCGGAGAGGACAGGGAAAGACTAAGTGGAAGGGAGGAGCTCTCCCACCTGCACTTCACTCTCCCTGGCTTCTCCTAGGGGAAAATCATGTGAACCACAGTGGGATAAACAGCACTAACCAAAGAATCAAAAGTAATGATGGGTATTTGGTGAGAAGATGACATGGGGTAGGGCAACTCTGATTTGTCCTGGAGAAACATGGAAATTGCTGTGAATTTAATAAAAGACTGAGCCAAACAGCCTTTGGGAAAGGGACTAATCAGGCACTCATTGGGAAAAGCACTTACCCATTATGATTAGGGTGATCACCTAAAAAATAAGGAGAAGAAAGAACTGAACTACAGCTGTTGTGATAGACAGACAGTCTACAGGAATAAAACCTTCCCTGACTTCTGCTTTACTATTCCTGGGGGGTGCAGGGGCAGGGTAGCTCTAACTCTCCTGGTCCAGAAGGGCTGCTGATGCTCCAGCCATCAAGTCATGTTCCCAGCAGCAGGATGGAGGGGACGAGAACCATGGCATATTCCTTTCCTTTTCAAGAGACTGCTCTGAGGCCTCATGCAACACACAACTTTTGCTTTTCCTCATTGGAAAATACCTGGTCACATGGTCACATATAGTTGCAAGGGAGACCAGGAAATGTTGCAGCAACGTGCTCAGTGAAAAATTGTGGTTTAGTTAATTTTAGAGAAAGGGGAAAGGATATTTGGAAGGGAAATGGATATTTTTTTTAAAAAAAGGAAATGGATATTTGGACGGGAAATGGATGATTAGAAAAAAGGGAAATGGATATTTGGAATGGCACATCAGGCTCCCCAGAATGAAGACGTCACTAGGTGAGCATTCACAACCCTCTGAGAAGGAATATAGCACTGCCTCAGAAGCACCACAGTCGAGTCTTTGTGGGAATTATGGGAGAAAGCATAGGAATGGGCTGTGTGCAAATGTCTGCAGTGACGCCCTCTAGGTGAGTCAGTGACCACACGGCACCATGCCCTGGGGAGGTGGCTGCCCTTCCTAACAGGACATGAACTTTTCCTATTGGATAAAAGAAGGAAGAGGGAGGGGTTGACCTGTAATGGAAGTGGTCACGGGAAAATGGCTCCCCGGGGTTAATGAGTGTGCTGCCCAGAGAGGCTGCTTTCAAGAGAGAAGCCATCCTTACACTTGCTCTGTGGCCAAGTCCCAAAGGACAACCTGTCTGACACAGGTGTGCACCACACGCGTAGAGGAGGGTTGTGCTACATTGGCATCCAGGTAGGATCCACCGGGTGCTTCTAGTACCGATAAAAACTACCTGAGAGAGAAGAGGTGGAGGTTCGCAGAAAGAGAAGACACGGAGGTTAGCAGAACGAGAGAAGACACGGAGGTTAGCAGAAAGAGAAGACACGGAGGTTAGCAGAAAGAGCACAGTCCCAGATTCCCTGTGGTGTTCGAGCTGTGCGGGGAGAATGAGGGAGTGGAGGCAAAGAAGGCCACGGGGTTGGGACACAGGCGCAGGAATAGGGCACCGGGAAGACGCAGGAGCAGAGTCCTCCAAGGACCAGGACACACAGCCCTCTGGCGCACCGAGCCCTCAGCTGTTCCCTCCTCCACTGCTTTCCTCTGGTCTCAGTGCCCTCCTAGTTGGGCTTAGACTACTGCTGTGCTGGGAAAAATTTAAATCCAGCCCAGGGGCTGGATGCAGTGGCTCACGCCTGTAATCCCAGCACTTTGGGAGTCTGAGGTGGGTGGATCACAGGATCAAGAGATCGAGACCATCCTGGCCAACATGGTGAAACCCCATTTCTACTAAAATACAAAAACTAGCCGGGCATGGTGGTACACACCTGTAGTCCCAGCTACTTGGGAGGCCGAGGCAGGAGGATCGCTTGAACCCTGGAGGCGGAGGTTGCAGTGAGCTGAGGCTGTGCCATTGCACTCCAGAAAAAAAACAAATTCCAGCTCAGGGAGTGGGGTTGCTGATGTACAGTGTTTGCCGATTTCTCTGGTGTAAATGCTCCCGGAGGCAGATGTTCTGCAGCCAGTGTGTCAGGGAACTTGGAGCTTCGAAGAGTCACACAGTAGCTGCCACGGTGCAGCGGTCAGCCTTCCAGACAGCATGACTCAAAATAACCTCATACCAGCATGGGCAGCTTGGTGAACCCCGTCCTGCAAAGAATACAAAAACTAGCCAGGTGTTGTCCCATGACTTAGGAGACTGAGTCTGGGAGGCAGAGTTTGCCCTGAGCAGAGATTTTACCAGTGCCCTGCAACCTGGGCAACATAGTGAAACCCTGTCTCAAAAAACAAATAAATAATCTCAAGACCACAGATTGTAGTAAAATGCTCTAATATAACCAGGAGGTAATACTTTCTGAATGTTTATTACCTTTTCTAAAAATACCATTTATTTAATATAAAGTTGTGTGGCTTGACTTTGTTTTTAATAGTGGTGAAGTTCTGATGAGAGGCTTGGCTGCTCTGACAGCTTCAGAAGTGTCTGTTCATTGGTGCCTTGAATGTATGTTCACTTACGTATCATTGTACCTGAAGAAATGGCCTTCTTACTCCATGAGTGAGGCCTCTTCTCCATGGGATTAAAGTGCCATTAGTAACTCCACCTCTTGTTAAAGAAGAGCTAGGTGAACTTGCCACCAAAATGGCTTTTCCACTCTCACCACCTTTGGTCTTCTCTCTGCAGGCCCTGCCGTCGCCACAGCACAGTCCGACCGCGGCTGGAGTGTCCTGAGCTTGCCCGACTGCAGGTCCAGTGTTGCACCGTCTTCAAGGCTGTGCAGGGTTATGGGGAACCCAGGAGGCCCAGGCCCAGGCTTCAGGAACCCAAGGCCTTTCCTCTGCATCTACCTCTGACCGCCAGAGCACACACCTGCTGCAGGTGCTGGGAGTCAGCACCTAAGACACCTGAGGACATCTCCTGCCCTGAACGCCAGAGTGGACTGCATCTTGTGCTGATTTTGTGGGGATTTCTGGTCTTTTGTATCCACTGCACGCTGGTCCCTGCCGCTGCTGGAGTTAGGCTGGCTGTCTGAGTGGCCTCCCCACCCTCTCCGCACCCTGATGGCTCTCTTTTCCACTCCAAGCTCACCACACTGGGACCTGCACCTCAGACAGCCCCAAGACCACGCTTGCAAGACCACGTGGCTGGCTCGCCATTTCTGCCTTTTGGTATCTGGGAGTTTTTCTTTTGTCTTTACTTGTTTATCGATGAACGTAAGAGGAAATGAAGACTGATCAAGACCCTGCCTGGAAAGTTTCCTCTGCCAAGAACAAAAGCAAATCAAAGGGTTCATCCAGGCAAGGAGTTGAGGCTCTTCTCCTGTGTGGGAGGAGGAGGGGAGGACATGGCCTGGGACTCGCTGGGCCCAGCCATCCACGTGTCCTGAGAGCTGTGAAGCATTGTGCAGCCACTACGCAGCAGCCTAGGCACCAGCACCCATCCCCATGCCTGGGGACCATCTAGTTCACCGGATGGGCGGTCTGTGGGGAAGGGATGGGCCCGCAGGCCTGCCTGCTTAGCTAACTGAACTAAGTCAGACCTCGTGCACGGTGAACACCAGATTGAAACTCATCACAGCAAATGCCTAATCTTTGAGAACATAATGTATTTACAAGGAGCTTATTAGATATTAGATGCACCTTTCCTAAACAAGATGTTCTCTCACAAGGCTGATTTCTAGCCTTCTGAAGAGCAAAACCTGTCACTGACCCTGGAGCAGCAGGCAGAAGAGAAATTCCAAAATGCCCTGAAAAGCAAGAGGCTCTGTGGAAAAGACCAGGGCTTGTGCAGGTGGGGAGCTCACCGCCCTGGGAGAGAAGCCCTCACCTGGATGCCGCAGGTGCCGGCCTGAGCCAGGGCTTGTGCTGGTGGAGGAGCTCACTGCCCTGGGGCAGAAGCCCCTCACCTAGAGGCAGCGGGTGTGGCCCCGAGCCAGGGCCCATGGGAAGCTTCCGGGCACAGACACACACAGACTTAGCAGACAGGGTCCTGCTGGAACACTCTGACATTTCTAGGATCTGGACTGTCCATGGGGAGTGACCAGGAGGGCTGAGGTGGGGCCAGGTGCGGTGGCTCACACTTGTTATCCCAGCACTTTGGGAGGCTGAGGAGGGTGGATCACATGAGGCCAGGAGTTCAAGACCAGCCTGGCCAGAATGAGGAAACCCTGTCTCGACTAAAATAGAAAAGTCAGCTGGGCATGATGGTACATGCCTGTAGTCCCAGCTAGTTGGGAGGCTGAGGCGGGGGCGGAGGAGGTTGCAGTGAGCAGAGGTCGCACCACTGCTCTCCAGCCTGGGCTACAGAGTGAGACTCTATCTCAAAAGACAAAAAAGAAGCACACTACTTTGGAACCCACTGTATCACATGCATCAAGGCCTATTTAAATAAAACAGTTATTCCAAGCAACGAACATCACCAAATGCGCGCACCGCTGCCCAGTGTGACGTTTCTAAAGTGACTGCACAATGCAAGGACGCGGAGGCCTGTGCTGAGCACGTGGTCTGTGCTGCGTGCCCCCCATAGCCACGCCTTTTCCTTTCTTCCACCAACTCTCCACATAGCCTGTGAGTTTGGGGGAATAATTATTTACCAAATTTTTCAATCAATTTTTTCTCCCACAGTCAACACTGATTTCTCAGGTCTGAGGCTTGGGAAGCTTCATCGCCCAGGCCACTGAACTGCACTCCTGGAGAGGAGGCCAGTGCTGTGAATGCTTCTGAGGCCCTTTGAACCTGGAGCTGCCTTTTCTTTCCTACTAAAATCCAGAAGAACAAGAGATGAATAAACGAAGCTCTCCCGGACAGCCTTGGGCAGTGGGCCTATTTGCTGAAGCCCCAGCGACCTCGCAGCTGAACCTTGCCAGCTTCTTATCAAACTCTCAGCCCAAGAGCAATTAGCCAGGATCCACATACCAGCAAAGGTTTTTTGGGCTTGGATTACAAATTGCCATCGTCTCTGAGAAGAGGAGAGGGAATCTGTCTGAGACGAATGTTTCTCTGCGGCTGAGGATTCGCAGGTGCCCGCAAGCCCACCCTGCAGGGATCTTCGAAAGGTAAGGTGTACGCAGGCTTCCTGGGTCTGCTGCGGAAAGGGCCTCTTCAGGATGCACCCAGGTGGATGGTTCTGTGGGGCATCTGCTTCCTTGATGACGATTGTCTTGTGCTCCCTCAGGATGGGGTTTTGTCTCCAGAACTCACAGAAAGTTGCTGCCATTTTCTGCTCCTCCCAGTCTCCTAATTGCTCAGGTCAGGAGCCCCGGATGCATGGCAGATTCACCTGGGTTCATGAGTCTAATTGATGGAGAAGAATCCCACCTGTTTGTTTCATGATTTAGAGAGCACAGGGCTCTGGGAAACAAACCAACAGTATTAGGACAAATTGAGTCATAAGAAAGAAGAATGTTATAAATGGGATCCAGTTTGTTTTAGAAAGCATTTCAGTTTAGAGTACACAGCTTAAATAAACCGGCTTTTCCTGGATCGTGGAAAGATTGAGGGTCGGAAGGTGTAGGGTCCCCATGAATAGCCACTGCCACCTTGGGGAAAACAGAGCATCTGACATGATGGCGGAAGGGATGTGGATGGGCCTTACACGTTCCATCTGGAGCAGAAGATCGCTGCGGTGAGGGGGGCCCTTGGTTCCCGTTGGCTCCCCTGCTGCAGGCACCCCTCCCCGGGCTCCTGCTCAGCTTCCTCAGGCCAGGGGCAAGGGTGAGAAGCCCCCAGTATAGCCTCAGACTTCAGGAGATGGATAGTGGGGCTGAGGGTAGGTTCTCTTAAGCTTTCACGATGGCAAACTTCCAAAGTCAAAGGTGAGAAGCAAAGCCTCCTGTGTCTCCAGATCTGGCTACAATTTTTCTAGTTCTGTGCATTCTTGTTCAGTTGATAAAATCATGTTTAAAAGTATAAAGCAATTATTTTTGAGTAAAAGTGTCCATATCCAATACACTCGATACTTCCACATGGTACTGAGGGTGTGGACACTCAGAGGGGAATCTCACTGTGTTTCCAGAGTCACAAAATGATGATAACCTTTGGCGCTCTAATTCCAGTCTCAGAAATTTCTCCTGAGGGAACAAAGCTAAATAATGTACATGTAAAGATACATAATAATAGACAACACTTGACAAGAAAAGGGTGATGAGAGAGGCATTTGTAAACAGTGGTGCATAACTGTTGGACTTTTGTTTTGAAACCATTTAACCATATGGAAATCATGAACGACAATGAAAAATGACCAAGGCAGACATGGACGTGTATGTACATGTGGATTACATGGATGAGAAAAATAAATCACATGGAAAGGAAAGCTGGAAAGAGATGAGCGGTCTTTTTGAAATCTGATAATGAGGTGTATTTGATATTTTATAGCCATTTTGGATATATTTGAATTTGTGTTTACCCTCTTATTTTATACTTTCTACTTACTCTATCTGTGTCGGGCAGAATTCCAAGTGTCCTCCCGTTCCCTCCCCAGTGTGAAGCTCCCTCCCCTGGTGTGTGGGTGGGGCTGTGAACAGTGGGTGGGCGGCCACTTTGATTAGGCCACATCACCCAGGACCATCGTACAGCCTCCATGCTGCCTTGTCTGAGAGGCCTCGACCTGGAGACTTCCAGAGCTGAGAGCAGCCCCCAGCCAACAAACAGCCAGAAGAAAATTAGACTTCAATCTTGGAACCTCAGGGAACTCAATTCTCACTGCAACCTGTGAGCTTGGAAGAGGTCCTGAGCCTCACATGCTGTCACAGCCCCAGCTGCTGTGCTTACAGCCTGGTGAGACCCTGAGCGGAGGACCCAGCCCACCCACCTCCAGATTCATGGCCCACTGAGGGAGCAAGATGATGTGTGTGTGTTGTTGAAAGGTGCTAAGTTTGTAATGATTTGTCATGCAGTATCACAGCACACAACACGATACACACCTGCTTCACAGTTGTTTTTTCTTGAATTATTTTAGATTTGTTAGATTTTTTTTCCTCTGATTTTATTTTTCTCCCTCTCCTGGTATCATAGTTATCAACTGTATTTCTATTCCTTTAGTAGTTGTGGTTATTAACACTGAAAATTAACGTATCAGAGTCTGAAGGTAGTCAATAGATTTAGCATCGGCAGGTGACTTTAGAAATAGAACAATTCCATTCATCTCCTTCATCCTGACTTTTATACTATTGCTGCCACTGATTGGTATCCAGCCTTGATTATTTTCCTTTTAACTTACTAGACATGATTATTACTGCTTTATACAGTCAGTGTTTACTTGGGTTCCCCAGGGGGTTACCACGCTTCACACCTCCACACCATCTTTCACTTCAGACCACACAGCTGGAATCACACACCCTTCTGCTTAATATCACACTCCCCATTTCTGGCTTTCTGCAGGTGCCTTTCATCCTCCTCTGCATCTGAAGGATGATTTAGCTGGGTATAGGATTTGAAGCAGTCACTTTCTGTCCATTTGTCAGGATATAACTCTACCTTTTCTGGTCTCCATTGCTGATGAGTCAGCTGTTGGTTTCTCCTTGTTTAAAGCAGTTTATCCTTTCTCATTGGATGCTTTGAAGACGCACTCTTCCTCTCATTACGTGCATTATTTTGCTGTGCTGTATCTAGGTATGCGTTTTTCTTCATTATGATGCTTATGAATTATGAGCATTCTTCAGTCTGTGCAGTCTTATCTTCCGTGAATTATGGAAAATCTCGGCTACTGTTGATTGTCTCTGACCCAGTCTTGCTCTTTCATTTTTCTTCCAAGATTCTGGACAGATGTATGCCACAACTAAATAATACCTCTCTGGTTCTTAAGCCTTCTCTCCTGTTTTCTGTCTTTTTATTTCTCTGCTGCCTTCTCTATAATGTCTTCACATCTGTGTCTTCCAGGTCATTAACATTTTCTTCAGCTGAGCTAATCTGCTTTTAACACTGTCAATTACGTTTTTAATTTAATTATTATATTATCTTAAAAATTGTTTTTGGTTTCCAGTTTTCATGTCACCTGTCCTTTTACCCATATTTTAGATCTTTATTTAAACATATTAAACAGTCTCTATTTTCTGTGTCTCATATTTAACATCTTCAGCTGTTGCTATTTTTTAATTCTCTTTTAAAGTTTTCATCTCTCTGCTAAAATTTCACGTCTGTCTGTGAAGAGTGTTCATCATTCCCACTAGTGCTTTTAAAGTATTAATCACAGTTTTTTCAAGTCTCTGTGTGTGGTAGTTCCGACTCTTGGGTCATATCTGAATCTGGTTCTAATGATTGCTTTATTTTTTAACAGTAAGCCTCCTCCACTGCCTCCCTGCCTCCTTCCTTCCCCCACCCCCCATTTCTCTCTCTTTTTTAATTTCTCTTACATGTTTGGTTGAAAATGATACAATATGTGGGGCAATACTGAGTACATATTCATGCCTGGGAAACTGCAGGTCCTTTCTGCTTGGCCATTGAAGGCTGAGTCCGTCTAGCTGGGAGTTGAGCTGAGTTTGGGATTTCCTGCTGCCTTCTGGGCACGACCAGCTTCAAATCCTCAACTTTCACCAGAGGAGAGGGACTGCTTTGCCAGATCATTTTTCCTGAGGTTTGCTTCATTCTCAGTTTTGGGCTCTTTGTTCTCACCATGCCCCATGTGCTTGCGTGTCCCACAGTAGCCTGCTGTGTTTCCCACACGGGTCCTGCTGGCCTTGGTGGATGCCAAAGACCTTCTCTGTTGTCTTGGGGCAGATTCAGCCTTGGGCAGGCACGGCCTTCCTGGTCTTGGGAGGAGAGACTTTTCTCAGCCACTCTTTCTGTCTCTGGGCAATAGGAAATCTGTGATGATTCAGACCCAAGATGATTTCCTGCCCTCACCCAGGGGTAGAGGGATTTTCTTTTCCCTTCTTCCAGCCACAGCGGGTTTTCATCTGTGCTTTCACAGGGAGCGACAGGGTTTGTTGGAGAAGGGTCCAGGTGAGGCTTCCTGCAAATGCCCTCATGCCTGTGACTCCTGCAGGCTTTCTGATCTCACGTTAACCCACTCTGGGCTAAATTCCTCTGGCCTGTCTATAACCAACGGACAGTCCACCCTCCTCCTGTGTCCCAAGCCAGGTGAGTCAACACTATTGCCCATCTCTTCTTGCAGGCACCTGTCTCTAGATTTCAGTCTAGCTGGATGACCTGCACCCTCGGCTGCATGAGTTCCAAGGGAAGTCACGAGGGTGGGTCATCAGCTTTGCCTTGTTGACGGGCGTGAGCGGCTGTCTCTCCAGTTGTCTGGATCTGCCGTTCAGCTTCCAGCAACTGCTCACTGTGGTACCTTGAACCAGTTCCCTCTGAGTGCACTCCATTTCTTCCCCAATCCTTCGCTATTCCAGACGCCTCTGTGAAAAATAACATTATTTCTCACACCTGTGAGTATCCCTGAATAAATGCCTAGAAGTGGAGTTGCTGAGTTGAAGGGACGTCACATCCGCAGTGTTGACATGAGTTGCCACGTCGCTCCTGCAAAGGCTGTAGGGGCCCCTGTCACACAGCTCTCATCCGCACACCCTCACCGTGCTTCCTTGATCTTTACCTGCCTAAGAAATGAAATTCATTTCTATTAGTTTTAGTTCACTTTCCTCTTATTAAAATGTGGTCCAGCTTCCATTCATATGGTAAAGCTATTTGCATTGAACTGTACACTCAAAAATAGTGAAGTTTTGTGATTTTTTTACTACAATAAAAAACTATTTACATTCTCATCTATGAACTAAATATTCATGTTTTTAACCACTTTACAATAGATGTGTTGGTCTTTGTTCTGTTTCAGTTGTTTCCTCTGGGTTTCTTTGTAGATATTTTTCTAACATTCTATTCTCTTTTAAATAATATTGGGAAGTGTGGGCATTCTTGTTTTCCCCTTGACTTGAACAGAAAGCCTTTACTACTCTCAGTTAACTGTAGTGTTGGCTATTGGTTTGATGTGGTCAGTCTTTATTAGAAGAAATATTTCTATTTCTACTTTCTTAAAAACATCTTCTCGTCATGAAGCATGTTGTTTTCTCCCCCCTCAATGTAATGAAAGTTGGGATTAATACTGCATTTAATTTATGAATTTGTTTCAGGAGAACATAGCTACATATGTTGCTGGCACTTCATCCTATGTGTAAATGGATTAAATATTTAACGCTAGTCCTAGATACCATGGCACTCCCATTCCTGAGTCACTACTTAGATTCTTCTTTTAATTAGTGAATCTACCCATTTGAGTCTCTTTTCAGGAACAATATGTGGGCATATGCTTTCTGAATTCTTCAGTAAGAATATCTTTGTCTTGCCTTCCCCCATGAACAATAACGTGGCTAGACTGAATTTTTTACCCTCAGAATCCGATGTCCTTGCTCTATTGAGGCCTCATATCAAAACCAGCCTGATGGTTTTTCCGTTGAATATTTTATAAGCGTCTACTTGGTTGCCTGTCAACATGTTTATGCTTAGAAAGCAAAGATTTAACTGGGCTGTGTCCGCTTACAAGTCTTCCTTTTATTGTTTATTTAACTTGGCGTGTGGTGTGTCATTTCAAACTAAAGGCACACATACCCCAGAACCTGAAGTACAATAAAAAAAGAACAAAAAGATTCAGGACTTCAGCTTACAAGTGTTTTCTTAAGTTACAGCTTTGACTCTTGTGTGTCTTTCACACATTCCAGCCTCTTCTTCAGAAAGCCCAGTCCCTTGTGTGTTAATGTTGGCCGCGTGTCCTCTGAACCACTGCCTCCTTCCCACAGTGTTTGTGCCTTTGTTCATTTTCGTTACTTTCCACTCTATCATTGAGCCAATGTTCTGCAGCTTCGGCTGTGATTGTACTTTTCCAACACTGTTGGAAACTTTGCTACGATAGTATCTCTCATTCCCCTCTTCCGTAATTGTTCCAGCTGCTAGATAAAACTGGCTGGCTATCTTATCACATCCTTCAGCTCGAGTTCATAGACTCCATGTTGTCCTTATAGTGTACAGAGAGAGCAAAGCAGGTATATGAAACTCCCTTCTTGTTCCTGTACTTCCTCTTTTTCAAAACTATGCTAGTCTTCTCCCTCCAATATTAGGTTTGTCCCTTTTGTGTGGAAAACCGTTTCCATAGATGCTGCACAAAGATTTGGTTCCGCTTCCTGTAAAGCTGCCTTCAGGTCGAGGCGGTTTACATCAGCCTGGTGTTTGCCTTGAGTGTTGTCTCTTAGTTCGTTCACCGTTGACCTGCATGCTCTTAAAATCCTGTTATCCGCTTTTAAGCCAGTAAATCACTTAATGACAATGCATATCATTTGTTTGGTAATCCAGCAGCGTGGCAGGGCAGAGGTGCCGGGGAGGTGGGAAACCTGCATATTAGCAGCTCTGTTCTTTCAGTACAGATGTGAGGTTTTGTTGCTTCCGTTCTTTCTACGGAACGTGGCTGGGCCTGAGTTTGTTACTGAGGTTACCATTTCTTGCATCTGGCAGGACTGCTGTACTTCCTAGGAGGAAGCCTGTGCAGCAGGAAGAATAGAAGCAGGAAACGCTCTCACCACGCACACTTGTTCTTGGGTCTTCTGACCGAGGTGTTTCAGATGCTCTGCTGCACAGCCATGAACTCTTCCAAATAGGAGTTTCGCGTCTCTCCATCTAACAGGGAGATGTTTTTATCGGTAAAGCCAAACGGTTTCTGCTGCATTCCATGGCATTGCACATCTCAAGAAAATCAGCTTCGTTGTTCCACTGGGTACCAGGTACATTGATTGCTAAGAGGGTTTCAGAACGTCCGTTTCTTACTGCAACACCTTAGCTTGCAGCAGACCAGCCTTCCTGTCAGGAGCCTGTAGAAGAGCATCACAGAATTACTTTGAAATATGCATGAGGGTGTTGGGGAGACACCAGGCCAGCTGGAGGTACAGGGCCAACGTCCTCATGCAACTGCCTGAGGCAAGCCCCCTGTTCTCTGTGGCTCTTGCTCTGGGCCTTGGCTGATAGATAAACACCACAGTCCAAGAAATGGAAACTCTCAGCAGAGTTCAGACCTCTGAGAGCCAGGGGTGCTAAGGGAGAGCTGAGAGCAGCCAGGGAGGACTTCTAGAAGTTTCATGGAACTGGTGAGACGAAAAGTGGAGGTCAGGCTACAGAGGTCCTTGTGACTGGAGGAACTAGGCGTGGACACAGAAGCGTAGGCGTGGACAAAAGGCGCCAGACAAAAGGCGTGGACATAGAAGTGTAGGTGGTCTTTCAGCTTGAGGCACTGCTGAATCCTCACCATTAAACGTGAGAAGCTCAGCCCTGGCAAAGAGCCCGGTGGTCTCAGAGTGCATGGGAGACAGCGGTTCGAGTTCAGAGCCCACTGAGGAGGAATCAGGGAAACACTCTGGACTTCTCCAAATCAACGCTTTACTCAGGAGACCGGGAGCGGGGCTGCGGGGGCTGAGGGAGATTCCCCAACCTCACACACAGGGGCTTCCATCTAGTAAGACAGCTGCACAAAGCTTGGACAGCCAAAAGGACAGTGTGCCCGAGGGCCACTCCCGTGGCCAAAGTAGAGTCAGCTTCCGAGCTGACGCTTCTGTTCTGCAAAGCCCTCTAAGGGCTGATGATTTGGGGATGCCAGTCATCTTACAGTGGGAATTAGAAGAAAGCAGGTGTGGTGGGAAGTGCTACAAATGCTTTGACTGCGGTGGGGATGCTCTTGTGTGGGGAGGCCGTGGCCGCGGTTTGATCCCAGCTTTGACACCAGCAGCTTTGCTCCCCCAGGGCACTGGCTTGCTTGTCTGAAGGGAGTGGGCTGATCAGCTCTCTCTGGAGCTCCACTTGGCTCTGAATTGGGGTGCTGGGGACGGCAGTAGAATTAAGCTTCATTGCTATGCATGCAGAGTGATGCCATCATTAAACTTGACATGAGGCTGGACAGTTAAGGCGCTGGGCTAGTATAAAAGATATCCAGATGTGGTGGATTTGCATATTCATGCCTCACTGCTATTCCCAGGGAATCTGAAATGTGGGAATTGTACCCAGGCCAGTTGTGGGCCTGCAGTGTCATGGTGCAGGGTCTGCTTGCCATGCAGAGGAGCGCGTTGCACGGCCAAAACCCTGCGGTTGGCATTATTGTTTCCTTGAACCTCCAGATCCCTAAAGTGCTTCATCAGCCATTAAATACTTGGGAAATGTCTGTATATTTAGTGAAATTGGCAAAGTAATCACATTAATTTCAAGTGCAGAATGAAGGTAGCCTCAGCCATGGTGCAATTTAAGAGGTGAAACAATTGCTTACATCCAAGAAAGCCATTGAGACGGGAGCATGTATAAATTGTGCCTATGTCAAGTTAGTTCCAGGGCGTGGGGGGCAGGCTGCTGGGCTCCAGGCCCAGCTGCCTCTAGCGTTCAGCTCCACCACCTCCACAAGACTAACCTACTCCGATCCATGGTTGTGTAGAAATAGAGGAAGCCCATCTAGAGGAGAAAAGCAGAGCCCCCTGACTTGCTGTAGCAGGGGGCCAGCCATCATCACTGCATGTGGAAGAGTCTCTCATGCATGCAGAGGATCAGGAAAGCTTCAGCAGGGCTCGGGTGTGCCCTCATGGAAGGCTGCTGGCCTGAGGACGCTGGCAGCAGCAGACTCGAGGCAGGGATCCTGTGTGGGTGGCGAGGGGTGTGTGTTGGCTTTCTCTGTTAGTTCTGAGTTAGAGGCAGGGACAGAAGTTACGAAGGCCGGCTATAAACCAAGTGCTGACCACCAGGGCCTGAGTGTTATGGGGTGGTTGTCAGAGACCCTGCATGGTTCCTACGGGTTGGCAGCAGGCTGGCTTCCTGGGTCAGGTGCTGTGGGTAACGGATGGGTTCCGGGAAGGTGCTGCAGCTGTGGGTTGGATTTCCATCTTTCTGACTACCTGGCCATTGTCTGTTGGTATACTCAGTCTCTCCATTTATAAATGTAGACGATGAGACCAAGGTCTTTCCCAAAACTTTAGGGAAATCAAGATGGTGCCCAGTTCAATCAACTCATTAAAGTATCCTAAAAATCTTTGTAGGATGAAACAAACACTCACATCCGAGCAAGGAGAGTGGGATGACACTGTTCTCATGTAAAGGACATGCACTCTAGTGGGTTATACGTGATCTCATAACAAAGGGGCAGAGGTCTGGGGGGCCTAGACCCTGGGGACAAAAGACCAGACTTGAGGCTTCCAGTGAGATTTTGGGTGATGGAGCCAGAGGGTGGGGGAAGATGAACGAGCACCCCAGACTACCCAGCACCCACTGTGCGGACAGTGTCATGTCCGAGCACACTTTGACGAATAACATGACTTGATTTTAGGATGACTTAACTTTGCTGAGGGTGTGCCCTGGAGAGCGTGGACAGGAATATCTCAATTACCGAAAGTGCATACATGGTCTTCCTGTCCTCTGTGAGATTGGGTTGCCTGAGGGCAGATGGGTAAAGCCCAGTTTATGGGCATCCAGAAGACCAGACAGGTCCTTCCTCAAGGAGGTCTTGATCCAGGGGTCCCTTGGAGCTTGGCCCTCAGGCCATCACCCTCAGCCTCTCTCGGGTGCCTTTGAAGCAATACTACAGCCCTCTTGGGGTGGCCACAGAGACCCTTGGCCGTGCTGTGCTGAGCCACATGGGAGCTCGAGGGAAAGGAAAAGTCAGTGATTCTCATGCTGTCTTTATTCCCAATTTTGATATTTTGTTTTTCACAGATTTTTCCATTGACATATGTAAACACTGCATTAAGGTATTCTTTCCCTCAGTGCCATTTTGCACCCAAGTGACTGTCTGGCCTGAGCCTGGTTCTGCCCACAGTGTCCTGAAGGCCATGACAGAATGCTGGTTCTCTTCCTCCCCCAGACGCTCCTCTCTTTAATGTATGCGTTCCAAAGCCAGCTGCTCAGCGGAGCCCTGATGAGAGGGAAAATGCGTGGTTGAAAATCCATTGTAAGTGAGAACATAATGAAATACAAATCGAGCGATGCAGCATTGCTCCCAATTTCAGAAGCCACAGCAACAGAGAGGCCCACTTAACATTCTGTTACTGGGGCAGATGCCTTCCAGCTTTTGAGCTTGGGAAAGGCAGAGGCTGCTAGACAGAGTTTCAGACATGACAGACCCTGTTACCAAGTGAGAACAGAGCAAGATGGGTGGTGCTGGCCACGTGGACCAGGAAGTGACAGCCGCATGCACAGGGGGCCACCCTGTCCACCCGGCAACCTCACTGCCCGATGCAGGGAAGCTGTCCATCAGATGGAATTGAATGCTCCTCCTTGTGTGGCATTCTCCGGTGGTCAGTGGCAGAATCAGCAGAGGCCTCCTCTGTGCAGGGCACGTGGTGAAAAATCGATGATGCCAAGGATGACAGGGATATTTCAATGCCCTGGAGGAGAAAGCTGTAGAAAGAGCCTGACGGGGTGGGCACTGGTCTGTGCAGGGCATAGACCTCTAGGAAGAGTGGCACTGCCCCCCTGAAAGTGGCTCCAGTGAGGGCTGCTGCATGGGAGGGAGGCTCCCTGGCTGCTCCCAGGGGACACTGCGGTGAACACGGGGCAGTAGGGTGAGTCCACTGGCTGCCGTGTAATGTACAGGATGCCTAGCCAACTGAATTTTGGATAAGCAATGAAGGCTTTTCTAGTGTAAGTGTGACCCAAATGGTGCACAAGCATCCTGTAATTTTACTTGCTGCCTCTGGCAACCCCAAGTGTCAAGGCTCTGAGAGCAGAGGACGTGAAAGGCCCCATGTGTGTCTCCTATGCAAGGCGGCTGTTGAGAGCCCAGTCGGGGACACTTGGGTGTCCCAGCAGGGCCATCGGGAGCCCAGGAACCTGGGCGGCTTTAGCTCCAGGTCTTTGTAATTTCGTAAGAAAAAGCCTCCAGGTCAGAAAGAGGCAGGAGAAGGGGAGGAGTTGCAGAGCAAAGGGAAGGGGATAATTAAGGGGGTGTAGGGCTGCTTGATTTATGGCTTATGGGCAGAAACAGAAAGAGCTAGATAGGATTTACCTGAATTGTACATTGACTAATTGCTCAAAGATTTGTGACAGAGATGAATGCTGGTAAATATCTTTCTGGGCAAAAGCATCAAAGGTGATTAAACTCTGCTAGAATTAAGGACAATGCAGCAGAGTCAGGAAAAGAGGGGAAATCATGAGTAAGATGAAGGAGTTCTCTCTGAAAACTCACTGCACGCTTGTTCATCATGGGTCCTGCATGCCACATTGATCTCTGATGCTTCGCCTGCAAACTTGCTCCTGTTCCTGAAAACTTTTGTTCCAGTCCTTTGGAAGTCACTGTGGAGTGGGGGTTTGGTGAAGGAAAGAGGACTCCAGGGCTGTTTCTGTTTCTGAGACCTGCAGTAGACACAGTGTCGGGAGAAGTGCAGAAATCTAGGGGACGATGAAAACACCTCGCAAAGGGGGGGCAGGCAGGAGGCAGCAGCACTGGGGTAGCTACAGTTTGCTCACGGACACACATCTTTGGGACTTACTTCATGCTGGGGTCTCCAGGGAAGGAACCGGACAAAGGTGCCAGGGAGAAGCTTCTGTTTTGAAGGTCTTTCTTAGTGGCAAGCACGTGGTTCTGAACCTGGGAAGCTACTGCAGGATTCAGTTTTGCTTTCATCACAGCTCGGCAGTGAGCTTCCTGCACCGCACGGCCGGGTGAGAACAGGGGTGATGCCTCAGGGTGTGAACCGTCCTGCAGCCACCCCACATCACGTCTGCAGCAGCTCCGCTGACCCAGGTAAAGTGATGAACGCTGTGCCCCTTCAGGAGAGGGGCCTTCCAAGAACGCCCCCTGGCTTCTGCTGCTGGTGACCAGTGGTCCAGGAAAGTCACTCCACCAGACAACAGCTTCGTCAACAATTTTGAACCCGTGAGCTATTTCAGTTTTTGAAACGTGTAACTGATTGCATGTCCTTAGGAATACAGTGTTTCTTGAGAATTTGGGGAGGGAAACTCTTAGGATATGCACATTACAAGTGTCGGGATGTTCCGTCCTGCTTTTTCTTGAGAGTAATAAAGGGAAGAAAAAGAACCCCTTAGCTGGCGTTGCCGCAACTTACCTAGCAAGCGACTCACTGTGGTTTCCGGCCGCGAGGCAGTTGCTGCTGCCTGCCTGTGTGCTGGAAGATTTGAGGCTGAGTGGCCCTTCCAATGTGGAGAAGCGAGTTCGACACACATTCCCTTCATGTCCATTGGTTCGCAGGTATGAGCTCGCTGAAGGCTGCCCCAGGAACAGGACTGATACAGAATCAGAATCTTGGTTTTATAGAAAATACAGCTGATAATCCTCTGTGTAGAAATTGGTTTGTAAGAATGCTGTAATATATATTATGTGTGCACCACTAATTCTTCTCAGAACAACTATGAATGTATTAGTCTTTTATTTGCTGTGTTGTTTTTATTATTTGTCACTTATTTAGTTCCACAATTAGAATATAAGCTTCAAGGCAAGAATGTATATTAATAATTATAATTAGGTTTCGGAAAAATTAAAGCCAAGTGAAAATAAATGGCTCCATCTCTGGAAGAAAATTGCTGCTTTGTTGTCAAGTCAGCACCGAGGCATTAAGAGCTGCAGACGGCTTACGACCCACTCTTATGTGTGCAATAGGAGACGCAGGAGCAGAGGCTGCGTGGAGCTCCTCTGCACATCTGTTACTACGAGGTGACTTGAACATTTGTTCTGTGTCTGGTGCCTGAAGTCTAAGCATATTTAGAAGTGATACTTTAAAGTCAACGGGCAAGGACTCAAAGCTGGCACACTGAAATGCGTGACTTCCTCTGGTATTATCCTGCTGATTGGTGATGCTGGTCTTGCAGATTCTCTGGGCTGCAGTCAGGAGCAGGCAAAATGGCAACTTTAACACGTTATAAGATGGTCTGAAAGCTCCAGAGAAAGCGATCCCCTGAGATACTGGCCATTCTCTGCCTTTTGGAAAGAATTAAAATCAGCCTGAAGCAGGCTTCTCTGGTTCAGCAAACATGGAACCCAGCAGCTTCCTGGAAGCTCCCGCAGAGCTGTGTGGAGTCCGTAAAGGTGCATCTAGGGGTGGGGGATTATTTCTGCCTCCTCGGTGCTGACGAAACCATTTCATTTTCTTGCCTGAATAAGAAATGTTGCTGTTGTTTAATGCAAGTAGCAGGAGCAGAGCCCAGCACAGCAGGTCCATGGTATCCAAAGACTCTCTGGAGAGATGGAGTTTTCTTTGCTGATGCTTTCTCTTTCTGGAATGTCTCAGAGGTCACTCTGTGCTTACCAGGTGACCTGTGATCTGTCTATCACCGGGCAGGCTGACGTCCACTCTGCATAAGCAAATGGCCTCTCCAGAGGACCACTGGGAAGCAGGGCTCACGGTGGGAACCCTGCCGGGGACTCAGGAGGCGGGGCTTAATTCCTTGATGACATAGCTCTAGCGAGTTGCGTGACTTCTCTAGGCCTTGGTTTCTTCATTTTCAAAACAAGTTTGGACTTGATCTTTTCTAGCTTTTAAGTTTTACAATTCTGTGTTTCATTGATATAAAAGTGTATTCTAAGCTCAATATTTTTCTGACAGAAATTCAGGCTCATTTTTCCCAATCACGCTCTAGAACCAGAATCCAAAAATTAGAGCAGTTTCTGTGTGCATGTCCTCCTTCGACCAGAGTACCTGCCACCCAGTGCTGCTCCCTTGGGCAGATGGGGAGGGCCCCTGAGCTCCGTGGGCCTGTTACCCTGGACTGCTCCCGCGGGCAGATGGAGAAGGCCCCTTAGCTCCATGCACCTGCCACCCAGGGCTGCTCCCGCAGGCAGATGAAGAGGGCCCCTGAGCTCCATGGGCCTGTTACCCTGGACTGCTCCCATGGGCAGATCGAGAGGGCCCCTGAGCTCCGTGGGCCTGTTACCCAGGACTGCTCCCATGGGCAGATCGAGAGGGCCCCTGAGCTCCGTGGGCCTGTTACCCAGGACTGCTCCCGCGGGCAGATGGAGGAGAGCCAATACCACTTCCCATGTGCTTTGGGATATGCTCTCATGCATATGGCCGCTTAGAAAACAAGGCTCTCATTACGATTAAGTTGATCTCATTACCAAGCAATAAATTGGAAATTGCAATGAAATGAGGTTGATTTCCGACTGGCAAATTTTGGTTCAGGGCGGAAAGGAAGTAATCGTATTTAAAGCTACAACAGCTGTTTTACCCTTTATTATATTTTAAACGCTTTTAGAGAAATTAGTTAATTAATTTTAACATTGTTAAATTCTCCTTAATAGTGTTCCAAAATACCTAGCAGTGATTAATCATGATTGGAATTTTTATCAGTCATGATCTGATACATTTTCCCAAAAAGAAGATTTTATTGCACATTAAAATTACTTAGTTCAAATTCTTTAATTGTAGATCTTAATCTTGTTTGAAAATATCATCTTTATCCATTCAGTGTCATGTAAAGTTAGTGCTTCTCCTCAAAAAACATTTTCAAACTTTGCTTGGATTCTTTTCTTCCTTTTTGCTAATCCATATCATTTAATTTCATGTGGCTGTAATGAGTGATTGTTTTCAACAGTTTCTAAGAGTTTCAGTCAGCAATATTTCATTCGGGAATAAAAGGTAATGATCCGTAAATTCCTAATGCCATATTTTTATAGCCAGTAAATTAGTCTTTAATGGATTCAATAAGTTCTGTGATGTATGTCATTAATTGTTAATGGTGTTTTAACTAGATAATTGTTAGGAAGGGCTGTTTATCATCACCACTGGTGAATGACTGAGCCGTAGTTTTGGTTCCACTTCATGTCATGGAGCTTGTTTTATCTGGCTTTGTGTGTTGAGAGCCGATCAGGTGCCCAAAACGCACAGACCAAGCGTCCCTTTCCCACATTGGCATATCCTGCGCTGAGACACGTAACTACAGCCTTCCGTGCCAGTGTACTTTATCTTCTGTATCAGTTAGCTGTGGGTCCTGTGATGCTGGTAAAAGACCATGCCAAAAAGCAGTGGCCAAAGCAGCCATTGTTCATACTTACTGTGACAGCTGGTTTCATGTGTCACGCTGATGAGGCTGTGGTACCCAGTTACTCAGTGAAACAAGAATCTCATGTGACCTCGAAGATATTTTGTAGATGTTTTTCCATTCAGGGAACTCTACGTGGGTCGGCATACGGGATTTACTTTTGGAGTTTTCATAAGTTTTGTAAGCTTTTGGAGTTCTGGAGCAGTTGTAAAAACACTACAGTGAGCACATTCTCTCTCCTCTCTGTGTTTATGACTATTTCAGGTAGATGGTGTTGGATGCTGCTGTCGGAAGTCAACAGTGCTGTCTGCATGGGGGTGCCAGGTGTGGAAGGGGGGCACAGAGAGGGCATGGCTGGACCCCCTGAAGGGTCAGGTGCGGAAGGGGGCACAGAGAGGACATGGCAGGACCCCCTGGAGGGAAGGGCATGGCTTTGCCAGTGAAAACGGATGAGCATTGAAACAGGAATTCCTGGCCACAGAAAAACTGTGAGCAAATTCGGAGAAAATGATAATTGGTGATAAATGGTGGTGACTTCAGCTTAACCATGCCTGACTCAGCGGTACACATTCCAAATACTAACACTGGGCATGGACGCCTTTGGTAACCTGTGCAATCTAGAAAAAGTTACCCTCAAAAAATGTGCACACACAAGACATACTTCCAAAGCCTTCAATGGCATAACACACGATTACAGAACCCGCAATTTTAAGGAGTTTGTGGGATGCAATACTATCATAGAAAGGTATTTAGGAAGCAGAATTCATAGGATAATTGATCAGTTGGGCACGTGAGATCAGGGAAAGGGAAAAATCAAGAATGGCCGAGTTTTCCAAATTGATGGAGGAAGTGGAGGCGAGGGTGCTGGCTGCCCCAGGGCACATGGAGAGCGGGATCTCTGGAAGGTGAAGATGTTGGGTGGAGCCTGTGCAGCTTATCCATTCCAGGAGGCAGCAGCGCATCCCCACCTGAGGCCTAGGAAAGAACTGGGCTCTGAAGACAGAAACGGGCATTGCTAACACAGGCATGACTGGAGGTGTTTGGGACATTCCTGTATGGCCTCAATGCTCCTGGGAAGCAGGCAGGGGCTGTGCCAGGCCGTAGGAGGCAGGCAGGAGAAATGGAAGGACCTGCAGAGAGCAGTGTCTCAGACTCAGAATGGAAGGGCATGCCGAGGGCAGAGTGATGGGAGAGACAAGCGCCCGGGCCAGAGGACCACTGAGCAGACACGTGGATTTGGCGCAGAGAGCACTCGTTTTGAAATTCAACCACTGAAGCCCTTTGGAGACACCTGTACTACTTGCCCACCCCATCTGCTCTTGTGGGAATCGAGCTGAGGAATGGCAGCAGGCTCTGGCAGTGGGTCCTGGGGTCCCTGGGAGCAGGTGGAACCTGGAGTTAACGAAGGGTCCCGGAGGCTGTGAAAGGCATCCACACTCACCTCCCATTGAGAACCACTGGTCTTGCGGATGGTGTCATGTCCAGAGTTAAAATCCTGGGCACACTGTTCCATGAAGTCCTCCTTCCTTGAAATTCGCAAGAGTGGGATCTGGATTCCAATTCATAAAAAATATCTGTTCTATCCCACCCGTGCAGAGAGTACCTTCTGGGCCCAGTGAGGGCGGGTACGGCACCTACACAGATAGCCCTGCCACCCGAGCCTGCCATCCAGGGAGGCTACAGATTGTCCTGGGATAAAGCGCTGCTGCCGCTGACTTACCCTAAATGTTATGTGCAGAGGGACGCCGCGTCAGTGGGGATGGAAAACCAGATGCTAATACCTAAAATATCCCTGAGCTCAGCTCCCGTGTTCATGGATTATTGAAATGCAGCGAATTGCACTGCCAATATGACAGCACTGCTATCATGGGGCGTCTAGTCGTGCTCGCAAAACAAAAGTAACGTAGTTCACGGAAACCCCGCAATTCAGGCAATAACCGAAAGGACTGCCATTCAAATCAGAACAAATTTAATGAAGATAGTATCAGGTCTTGAAAAATAACTGCCTCATATTATATGTAATAATAACAGTCACAAGAACCGGTGGAAAGGAAGGTTGACTAAGGAGCAGGGAAAACCTAAAACCACCTCCACAGTATCGTCTCTAGTTTCAAAATGCATACAAACTTTCTCACACGTAGAGGTTCATCGAGATCAGACATAATCACTACAGCCAAGAAACAATGCAGGCTGAAAAAAGGAAGAAATATTGTAAGATTCATTCAGCACACTTGAGGAGCTGCTATGGGCCAGGCAGTCTGTGAGGTTCCAGCTCGCAGAGATGAGTCATACTTCATGGCTGCCACTGAAGAGCCAGCATCTTAATAAGGAAATAACCTAAGGAAAGTATTTCAATGTTTATAGCAATCTATTGATCAATACCTCACTGTTCATCTCTCCACACTTTTCCTTCCTTAGCTTTTTAAAATTTTGTTTTTAATTTATGTGTGGTGAATTCCACCCTTTGCGGTGTACAGTTACGTGGTTTTGGCCCATATATACGGTCATACCCACCACCACACTCAAGGCGCAGACCCTTTCACCACCCCTTGAAGCTACCCCCACTGCAGCTTCGTGTCACATCTCCCTTTACCCTGATTCCCTGACAACCACAGGTCACATCTTTTCCAGAATTTCACTTGAATTGGATGGTACAATGTGTGGCCTTTGGAGACTTTTTTTTTTTCTGAGACAGAGTCTTGCTCTGTCACCCAGGCTGAAGTGCAGTGGCATGATCTCAGCTCACTGCAGTCTTGACCTCCCAGGCTCAAGGAATCCTCCCACCTCAGCCTCCTAAGTAGCTGGGACCGCAGGCACATGTCACCATGACTGGCTAATTTTTGTATTTTCTGTATGGACAGGGTCTCACCTTGTTGCCCAGGCTGCCTCAAACTCCTGAGCTCCAGCCATTCACTGACCTCAGCTTCCCAAAGTGCTGGATGACAGGTTAAGCCACCACACCCGGCCTACCTTGTGAGGCTTCTTTCTCTTATCATAAAACACTTGAGAGTCACTGTGTTGCTGCTTGTCTGCCGCTCGGCATTCTGTGGTGTGGTGAAATACACATTCTCCGACTGAGAACGTTTGGCTGGTGACTAACTTCTGGTAATTATGGCAAGAGCTACTGTACACATTCACGTATAGGTCTTTGTGCAGACAGGTTTTCATTCCACTTAGATAAATATCAAGAGCGGGACTGCTGTCTTGTATGGTAAGTGCATACCCATTCGAAGAAAAGATAGGAAAACATATTCATGATCTTAGTTAGGCAAAGAAATAAGTCTTGGCAATGGCACCCAAAACAAGATGTTTTAAACAGAATATAAATGAGACTTTATCCAGATTAAAAGATTCTGCCATTTGGAAGATTGTGTTAAGAGAAAGAAAAGCAAGCCAAAGGCTAGGAGAAAATATTTGCAAATTATTTATCTGACAAAGGACTTATACTCAGAATACATAAAGAACAGTCAAAACTCAACAATAAGTAGTAAACAATCCAATTAAAAATGAGCAAAAACTAAGCATTTTACTATGGCAAGTAAGCACATAAATTGTTCCACATCAGGCTGGGCAAGGTGGCTCACACCTGTGATCCCAGCACTTTGGGAGGCTGCGGCAGGGAGATTAACTGAGATCAGGAGTTTGAGACCAGCCTGACCCTGAAACCCTGTCTCTACTAAAAATACGCAAAAGTTAGCCAGGATGGTGGTAGGTGCCTGTAATCCCAGCTACTTGGGTTTGGGAGGCTGAGGCAGGAGAAATTGCTTAAACCCAGAAGGTGGAGGTTTCATTGAGCCCAGATTGCACCGTTGCACTCCAGCCTGGGCGACAAAAGTGAGACTGTGTCTCAAAGAAAACAGAAAACAAAAAGCAATGCTCAACATCATTAGTCATCACAGGATGCAAAATAAAACCAGAAAAACAAACTGCTAGCTACCCTCCAGACCCTTCAGAATCTCTAGAAAAGAAGCAAACTGACCACAGCACACGTTGGTGGGGATGAGAGTGAGATGTGAAACGGTGAATTCTCACTGGAAGATGGTTTGTTCACTCATCAACTCATTGAGCTTCGGATTTTTTTCCTTTTGCTTGCTTTCAGTTTATTTTGCTCTAGATTTTTCAATGTGTTAAGATAAGAGTGTTAGCTCAATGATTTGAAATTTTTCTTTTTAATAAAAGGTACATGTTTACAGCTATAAATACTTGGAAAAGGCCTGGTTTAGTTGCATCCCATAAGTTTTGGTATGCTGTGTCCTTGTTTTCAGTCCTCTCAATGTAATTCCTCATTTCCTTTGTGGTTTCTTCTTTGACTCACAGGTTATTTAGGAGGGTACAAACTTGTTTCCACCTTTTAATTTTCCCGATTTTCCTTCTGTTACTGATTTCATTCCATTGTGATCAGAAATCATACTCTTTATTGTCTTAATCATTTTAAATTTATTGACTTTTAAATTTAAATTTAAATCCTTTTAAAATAATTTAAATCCATGAATTTATAATGACTAAATACACTATGGCCTAACATTTAGTCTATTCTGAAGAGTACTCCATGTTTATTTGGGAAGAGTGTGTATTCTACTGTCAGATAAAATGTTGTGTACATATTGGTTAGGTCTAGTTGATTTATAGTGTTTTCTAGACTATTTGTCAATTGATCTAATGTCTAGCTGTTCTATTCATTATTAAAAGTCAGATGTTGAAGTCTTCAAGTATTATTATTATTTCTACCTTCAATTCTGTCAGTTGCTGCTCCGTGTATTTCAGCCTCTGTTTAAAATGCATATTGTCAATAGTTGTTGTATCTTCTTGATAGATTGATCTTTTTATCATTCAAATTGTCCTACCTTGTCTTTAGTAACAATTTTGTCTTAAAGTTTATTTTTGGTATAGCTATGCCAGTTCTTTTTTGATTATTGTTTGCACAGTATATCTTTTTCCATCCCTTCACTTTCAACCTACTTATGTCTTTGGAAATAAAGTATATTACTGCAGACAGCATATAGTTGAATCATGTCACCTTAATTCATTATGCCAATATCTACCTTTGGACTAGTGCATTTAATTCATTCATATGTTATGTAGTTATTTATAAGATCTGGTTTACATCTGCCATTTTGCTCATTCTTTTCTAGATGCCTTACATCTCTTGGGTTCCCGTATCCCATTGTTGTTACCTTCTGTGCTAACTGTATATTTTCTAGTGTACAATTTTAAGTCCCTTGTTTCTTGTAGTATACTTTTGAGTTACTTTCTTAGTAGCTGATTGAGGATTACCATTAATATCTTAAAATCATCTAGTTTGGATTAATACTGATTTAATTCTCATTGTACACAAAACTTTGCTCCTCTGTAGCTTCATCCTCCCTCATTTATGCTGTTACTGTCCTCTACTTGGCATCTTTACAGATCACATGGCTGTCCTCACAGATCTATAATTGTTGCTTTATCCTATTTTCTTTTAAATCAGATAAGAGAAAAAAGGTACAAACAAAAAATACTTCTTATGCCGTGCTTTATATTTAGCTATGTTACCTTTACTGGTGGTACTTTAGAAAAAATGCTTTATTTGGATTTGAGTTTCAGTCTAATGTTCTTTCATTTCAACCCGAAAGACCAGTATTTCTTATAGGGCAGATCTGATAGTGATAAACTCTCTCAGGTTTTTGTTTCTTTGGGAATGTCTTAATTTCTCCTTCATTTTTGAAGAACAGTTTTGCTGAAAACAGAATTCTTACTTGACTTTCTTTTCTTTTGTCATTTTATAAATGTTATTCCACTGCCTTCTAGCCTGTAGAGTTTCTGTTGTAAAACCAGCTGTTGATCTTATTGAGAATCCCTCATATGTAATGAAGCACTTCCCTGTTGCTGCTTTCAAGAGTGTCTTTGAAAATTTGTCTTTGTTGAAAGATATCTTACTTAGAATTTGGAGAGCTCCTTCGTTATATAGATTAATGTTTTTATTCTGTTTGGCAAGTTTTTTCTGCCATTATTTCTTTAAATATTCTTTCTTCCCCTTTCTGTCTTTCCTTTCATTCTGACACTCCCGTTACATGTATGTTCATTTTCATTTTCTATAGGTCTCTGAGGCACTGTTTATTCTCTTCATTTTCTTTCTGATGTTTCTCAGAATGAATAATCTCAATTGATGTATCTCTAAGTTTGCCAATCTTTAACCTACTGAAGTCCACTATTGGTTCCTTCTGGTGAGGTTTTAATTTCAGTTACTCTAGTTTTTAACTCCAGACTTGCTATTTGGTTATTTTCTTATAATTTCTGTCTCTCTGTTGATACTTTTGATTTGTTGAGACAATGTTCTCATACCTTCCACTGGTTCTTTGAGCATATTTACAACAGCAGATTTAAAGGCTTTGTCTAAAAAGTTTTATGTCTGGGTTTCTCTGGGGATAGTTTGTATCAAATACCCTTTTATTTGTGCGTGGGTCACACTTTCTTGCCTCTTTCCTTGTCTGATAGCTTTCTGTTGAGAGTTAGACATTTTATGTGATGTAATATGCCAACTCCGGAAATCAGATTCTTCCCCTTCCTCCAGGTTTGTCATTATTCTGTTTAGTAAATTTCCTAAACAAATATTATTGTCTGTAATTTTTAAAGTTATGTGTGGCCACTGAAGTCGCTGCTCAGTTACCTTAGCAGTCAACTAATGATTAGACCAAAATGTCCTTAAATGCCTGGAGCCAAGAAGTCTCCCATCTTTGCTGAGGGTCCAGGCTGAGTGTTCTCACTTTTATAGATCCTGCCTTTGACCTACGTTTCATTGATTGCAGTTCTGAACTGTTTCTGTTATTAGAGTTAATTTTTTCCAACACTAAGTTTTCTATTTGTTCCTTCAATAAGGAAGCATTTTAGAAGCTTTTATTTTTTTTCCAGATATTTGCCTAGAGAATTTTATATAGCTCAGATATAACAGAAAATAGACATAATGTGATAATTTCAAGAATTATTATTTTTTTATAAGGATGATTTTTAAAAACAGTCAGGTAGAGCAAGATAGACATGCAAGATCTTCCTGGGTCTGGAACAAGACCCCTTCCTCTGTCACCCTGTGAGCCCTGGGCTATACATTGGTTATCTACTGCAGTTAGCACAGGCATCCTGACATTCAGTATACAGCTATGTGCACTTGTGTTTCACTAGCTTGGGAACCAGGGAGCACAGAGGCCTTTGACATCTCTTATCACCCAGAGCATGTAACCCGCACCGAGCTTATAGGACATCTCAACGCATTTTTTGATGGTGATGACAAGAGATTGGGTTTCCATGCCCAGGTCTTTCCCAGGTTTGTTCAGAGCCTGGAATACTTGTTTACCCCCATTCTTCAAAAGACGAATTCATTTTTGTACATGGAAGGTGTGTAAAACATACTCTGGCAATTAGTTAAGGCTCACATTCATTCTGCAGAAATCACTTTGTAAATCAGCTTGTTTATTTGGCTCAGTTTATATTTGAAAATTTTGATATGGAGGAATCCATTGCTGAGCCAAAGACATACACCCTATTCAAATGCACAGACAAATGCAGACCTCACAGAATAAAACAAATGCACTCCCCGTACTGTTCCTTTAGATCATCGGTCTCCGATTCCAAGCTTTAGTGGAAATAATGAAATGTCAGCTCTTGCATGCCACAAAATTCAAATCACAGCGAGAAAGAGGAAAAAGCTCTTTGCCATTTGCTTCAACACATACAGAACACAAAACAGTGGTTTGGGCACCAGCAATTTATGACGAGGCAAGGAAACAAAGAAACACACAAATCCACAGGTGGGTTTATTTGTAAGGTCCCTCCACAGCAGCAGCAAACAGCCTTGGGCAGCAGGAAAGCTTCAGACCCACTTCGCATCCTGCGTGAGTCCTGGAGGAGGGAACATGGCTGGTTGAGGTTCAAAGACCTGCGCTCTAATTACCAGCATAATTAGAATAAGAACATGTTGCCCGCTCCAGAGGGGCCAGCCCCGCGCCTCTGCTGCTCTGGGAGAAAGCGTGTTTGAGAATTCCCATGGAGCTGCATGGGAGGAAAAGCGACCCCACGCTGAGCTGCCAACATGGTTGTTAGTGCCCCATGTAATTTCGTGCCACTGTTTTGAATGTGCTAACAAGGCGTGTTATTCTTAGCCACGTCAGGGAGGGGATCAGATTCCTGCACGGTTGTGCTGCTTGCGGAAGTGACTTGTTTTCTAACGACCCTCGTGACAGCCAGAGAATGTCCGTTTCTCAGAGTGCAGCTCAGGCTGTCCCATCGGGAAGCCTGGGGTGAGGGGCCTGCAGGCAGCTGGGGGGCTGTGGGAGAGACGCTGACTCCCCACTCCTGGTGACAACAGGCAGGCAAACCAGAAGCCTCTTTTGAGGGCAGTCTGGGATTGAGATGAGTAAGCCCAGCGATTGGTTAGAAGTAGGTTAGGAAGAAGGGGAGACAGCAAAGCCGAGCGGAGTTCTGAGACAGAACCGTTCACCGAGACAGGATCATTGGGAGAGATGTGGTGTCTCCCTGGCGGCTCGGTGGAAATGCCCAGAGGGTGGCTGGAACCCATCTGGGCTGGAGCACGGGGGCTCTGGCCTGGGGTGTAGGTCTGGGAGCAGTCGTCCCACAGGTAGTTCACTGACACCATGAGTTTGGAGGGGCAGCCCCGGCTGTTCAGGGGCTGGGAGCAGTGACACTGAGGGGGTGGAAGGGACCACAGAGCAGGCCAGGGAGGGGCCTAGGGGGCTGGGGACCCCAGCTCTGGAGCCATGGTCCCAGGAGAGCCATCTGCCGGGGGCCTGAGGGAGTGAGCAGCACCCACTGGGAGTCATCACCACGGGATCCGGGCAAGGCCGGCTCATGGGCTGAGAGAGGAAGCCAGACTTGGGTGACTGGAAGAGCAGGAAAGTGAGAAGTCAGGGAGAGGCGTTGGTAGCAGGAAGGTCTTAGGAGCAGGAAAAGACTTTGCAGAACACCCCGTGGGAGACTTGGGAAGAGGAAATCCGGATGCCTGGGGCTCGGTGGGGGTACTGATGGGCGTGCACCTTCTCCAGCTTTCCAGACACTGTGACAGAAGACGTCATTTTATGCTACACAAAAGCAGCCAGAGGCGGCCTCTCCCACGCTCTGGGAGCAAAGGGAATGATCCGGCTGGAGAGCAGTGCTCCATGGCTGCTGAGTCCTGCTGTCCTCCAGCCACCAACACTTGCCCATGGGTCACTCCGAGCTGGTCACCTGGCTTTCTGAACCACTCTGAACATCAGTCTCTTCATCTCTAAAAAGGGCGCTGGCCATGTGGACCCATAGGTGTATCCTGAGGTTTGACACATACAAAATGCTTAGGACAGTAAATACTATTAGAATGGAATAAATCAATTGCATTTTTGTCACTAAAAAAAGTGGCAAAACCCACAATTACTTTTGCACTGACCTAATATTAAATGAGAATGACTGGGTCAACTTTATGCAGCTTTTTGATCCCTGCTCAATCTGCGACCAGCGTCTAGGAGGACAGGAGTGGCCTGCAGGGTGGGTCTTAAGGGCAAGAGAAAAACAGAGCGATGTTTCTGGCCCCTCATGTGTGAAATGAAGACTTTTTAATGTGAATTTAGAAGTAAGTCCTGGGAGCAAAAACAAAATCAGACCCTGGAGAATGGCAGAAACTCCAAAGGAGGTGAAGGCTGGGGAACCCCAGGCAAAGTTAAACACACCTGACAGAAGAGCACAGATGGGTGATGGGGTGTGAGGTAGGGGTGACTGGGGGGCATGAGCTGCCTTCTCGGGTAATGGAATCTTCTGTAGTGTGCTTGATGTGTAGGGTACTCAGGAATGATCACTGATCAGAGCCCACTGAATGGTAGCACTTGAGATCTGACTAGTTCATTATATGCTCACTAGACCACAAGCTGAAAAGGAAAAACAAGAAAAAAAAGTTAAGCTAAGGGCTAGAGGAAATAAGTGACAAAAAAAGGCTCATGCAACCAGAATATGTCTTTTTTTCAGGGAAATATGAAAGATTTGTTTATACATATGTACACATATAAACATGAATCTGAATGTACATACACATGCATACACATGTATACATATGCACAAATACATGTGTGTACACCTGCATGGGTGCATATTATACCTATGTGCACACATGGACATGAATACGTACATGTGCATTTATGCACGCATACATGTACACACATATGGGCATGCGCATGTATACACCCAAGGCACGCGGATGAAAGAGTCAAAGGAGAGACAGAGGAGAGAATCTGGGCTTTTACCAACTCACTCTTCTGCTTGAACAAGTTAACTGCGGTTCCAGCCTGGTGCAGCTCACAAAGGCCTGTGCACCCCTACAGTCCACCCCTGCACGGACACTTGGCATTTCCTGAAGGAGCCGGGCCCCATGGGAAACGCGGATTGGGTTCAGAGGTTGGTTTCCACTGGGTCCTGCCACTCCCCGGCTGCTGGGCTTGCACATGGCCGTCTAACTTCCTCACGCACCAGCATCCTCCTACAGCTAGGGACAAGCAGAGCAAGGAGTGAACGTGTGGGTGAGGAACTTATCCCGTGCCCAAAGCAGACGTGTGCTGAGTACAGGATGGTTCACATGGTCACCATCATCATTACCGTCATTGTCACCTTGTCATCATCGTGTCACCATGAAGGGGAACAGCTCTGCCTTCTCCAGGATCCCTTCCTTAGCTGCGATCGTCTTTTGACCCTAATGGAACAGAAGAAGGCAGCGTTACAAAGGCAGGCTCCAGGCCCACACAGTGGGCAGGTCCCGGAATCCAGGGACCTCCCCTGCTCCCAGTGGGCCCTCAGCTCAGAGAGCAGGAGGCTGGGAAGGCTTGTGCTGGCTGCAGGGCTAGGTGGGTGCCACAGGTGTAAATGGGCTCAGAGGTGGGAACACCATCTAGGGTGGGAGGAGCCACACACACAAAGGCCCTGAGCTGGGGAAGGGTAGACGGCTGGCTGAGTTCACAGGGAGGCCTCTGCGGGTTGCAGCTGGTGCCAGCTCGGACACCCTGTGTCAGTTTTGAACAGAGGAGACTCACTCCCTCTCTGCATTAGTCTGTTCTCACACTGCTGGAAAGAACCGTCTGAGACTGGGTAATTTATAAACAAAGGAGGGTTAATTGACACAGTTCTGCATGGCTGGGAGGCCTCGGGAAACTTACAGTTATGGTGGAAGGGGAAGCAGGCAGGTCTTACACTGTGGCAGGGAGAGAGAGTGTGTGAAGGAAGAGCTGTTAAACACTTATAAAACCATCAGATCTGGTGAGAACTCACTCACTCTCAGGAGAACAACACGGGGGGACCACCCCCATGATCCAATCACCTCCCACCAGGTTCCTCCTTCAACATGTGGGGATTATGGGATTACAGTTCCAGGTGAGATTTGGGTGGGGACGCAGCGGAGCACTATCGCCATTCTCCTGTGGTGTGCATCGCAGTGGGCGAAGCTCACTCCATGCAAATACAAGCACATGCAAACAGTGTTAATGCCTGCAGTAGTAAGTGCCAGAGGTCAGAAGCCTCTGCTCTAGGAGGGGCCATGTGAAGGTTTCGGGGCTCTCTGAGGAAGCCTCACCCAGCATCTGACACCTTTACAAGGGTGGAGGCCAGGGTTCCAGCTCTACCCAGTTTCTGTGCTGAAACCTAGCCTCCAACGCAGTAGGAACAAGAAGTGGGGGTTTGGGAGGGGATTCTGTCAGGAGGACAGAACCTGTACATGGGATTAATGACTTATGAAAGAGACACCATTTATGAAGCAGAAAAGGCCACGGAACCTGCCGGCACCTTGATCTTGGACTTCTCAGTTTCCGGAGCAGTGAGCAGCATGTCGCTCGTGATTACGAATCCTCCGTCTGAGATGTTTTGTTACTGCAGCTTCAGCAAAGTAAGATGGTTGCTCCCAAGTACAAGCTGCAGGATGCCCTCTGTGCAAGCCAGGCGCCTGCTCCCTGAGCCCCAGAGCGTAGCTGTGGTAGCTGTGGCAGGCGTGCCCACATGCCCCTCAGTCCCCGTGGTGTGATGGAGTTGGGGGGCCATGCTTCCTGAGCTCCTCACTCCCAGGAGAAAGGAGGGTCCGGATAAACATGCCCAGCGTTCCTCCCAGATGCACGAGGCCAGGCTCCCAGCTCCCCAGGGTAGATGGAAGCCCGAGTTACACTGGGAGCCTCTTCAAGGGAGGGCCATCCCCTCAGGAAAGAGAAGGCTGAGATGTGGTTGGTGGTGAAGTAGGAGGTGGGCAGAGGATGTGTGTCCTAAAGCCCTCAGGCCTGAGAGCAAGTCCTGCACTGGAAGGAGTGGGAGGGGTCCCCAAGGTTGGGCTCAGAAACTGGGGTTCAGGACAGGAGAGAGCACAACAGCCAGGGGAGGGCCAGACAGCGGACTCAGCCCCACTCAGCCTCTGCATGTGTTTCAGAAGGAAACTCATCCCATTTTTAAAGAACGTCTGGGGAAGACGTGGAGGGGGACTGTGGGCAGTCCATCTCCATAGGTAGACTGGGGGATTTTTGTAAGGGTAGGTGAGACAGGATGGCACCCTGGCTGCTCCAGGATCTGGTGGTAGCTTGAGAAGGAGGTCGGGGGGACAGCTAGGTGCTGAGCCATGGAGAAGGGAAGTGACTCAGGGAGGAGCAGGAGGGACCTCGGGCTGCAGGAAGCCCTGGAGTGCGTTTGGGACCAGCTCTGAGATGCCTGGGGGAGGTAGCAGCTCCGCGTCAGAAACTGATTCTAAAATGTCGAGATGTGCCTTCCTGAAGCCCAGTTTTTAATTATTATTATTTTATTTTTATTTTTTGGGACCGAGTCTTGCTCTGTCACCTAGACTGGAGTGCAATGGTGTGATCTCGGCTCACTGCAACCTCTGCCTCCAGGTTCAAGTGATTCTTCTGCCTCAGCCTCCCAAGTATCTGGGAATTACAGGCGTGCACCATCACCGGCTAATTTTTGTATTTTTAGCAGAGACAGGATTTCCCCATATTGGCCAGGCTGGTGTCGAACTCCTGACCCCAGGTGATCTGCCCACCTTGGCCTCCCAAAGTGCTGGGATTACAGGTGCAAGCCACTGCCCCTGGCCAGAAGCAACCCTGAAACCCAAATTTTAAATGACATTAAAATGTGTCACAGAAGTCAAACAGGCATATAAAAAAGATACTCTGCGTAATCAGGTTGCTAGATCTAAAATCCAAAAATTGGACAGTTTAAGACAGGAGGGAACTGGCTTCCATGAGGCCGTTGTGTTGGACAGATCCCCTCCGAGCGTTTTCTGTCACTGGGACCACACGGCTGTGGGGCTGACGGGGGATTCACCACTTTAAACAGGAATACGGAACAGCTCCAGCTGAGCCTAAGAACCCACGTTGAAGCAGGTTTCAGCCAATTTCTCTCATTCTGCAATTTCACCCTGAGTCATGCTGCATATTCCACAGATAAGCCTGTGATTTATCTCATTCTGTAATTTCACCCTGAGTCATGCTGCATATTCCACAGATAAACCTGCGTGTAAATACCTGCTCTGACAGCCTCAGCGAGAACGCGGACACAGGCATGCAAAAGCCCGGGTCTCAACCTGCGCTGGGAAAGATGGGGAAAGAACAGAAGGTGGCATGTGGGAGATTTCATCTGGGGTCAAGGACAGTTGCTAGAGCAAACACCATACACAACATGGTCCACCCACATCCCAGTGGCAACCCGGGTCCTCCCCGCCGCCTCTCTGCCCGGGCTAATCACCGCAAGGGATGGCGTTACTGGGATGTGCTCTTAGTTCACGCTGATTTCTCTGTCCAGGTGGGCAGCCGCCGCTATCAAGGGGTGTCCTTTCTTCGTCGGTTGAATCCAGCATGGCCAGTGGGCTTGGTTTGTCATTGCCCCTCCTGAGGTACTTTGGAGCACAGCTTCTCTGACCTCCACGTCAGCCTCGCAGTCAGAAATGCTTTCCGTCCCTGAAACAGCGACAGGTGCACTGTGTGTGGGAGACAAATGACTGGAGGTGTGTCCTGTTCCTCCAAAGCCAACCTTGACTGGCGGCGAGGCACTATGTCACTCTTCCTCAGCGACCTTTTGTACCTTTCTGTGGGCGTGGGCTCCATGGAAGCCTGAGCCACCAGGGGCTTCCCTGGGGCAGCACCGCTTTGCACAGGCCCACAAGAAACTCCCGGGGCTCCTGGGTAAGGGAGACACACCAAGAGCTGGCCTCTACCGCATCCGCCTTTGTCACCGGAAGCCCGTCTTTAGGGTCCCTCTCTCTCCACTGCTTCAGTTTTAGGGCCTTGCGGTAAAACTGCATCAGGGCTGCCCGGACGAGGCTCAGAGCACACGGAGGAAGCAAGGCTGCACCCAAGAGTATGACAGGCGGACACAGATGCTGGCTCAGCCACCCTGACTCCATTCCCTGGGTGGCCAAGAGGGACACGTGATCAGTCTTACAAGGGTGGAAGACACCTGCGTCACCCGAGGGACGCTGCGCCCATGCCACTGCTGGCAGTTTACCCTAAGGAGTCTACATTTGTAAATGAACACAAAGTCTCCGCTCTTCAGAGTGTGACAGGCTGCCCCTGCCCGTGGAAGCCGTTCTGGAACAGGCTTTCTCCGCGCTTGTCACAGTGGAGGGCTGGGCCTGGCTTCTGATTGCCCCCTTCACCGGGCTGCCTGCTGCTGGCTGCGGAGTGTGGGTTTGGCTGCATGATGGCCTCGTAATGGCTGTGGTGCCGCCCTCTGCGTCTTCTCCCAGCACCAGCCTTTCAGCAGAGCAGCACATTATGCCTGGATAAGACTCAAAGAGCAGCTTAATATCAGGTTCTCGGGGGCTGTAATCACCGGTTCAGGGTGGAGCAGACACCGCCGCAGCAAGGCCTCTGCACGGCCCCGGCTTAAAACACATCAACGCATCTGTGGGCACTTTTTTGAGTTAAAGCTCAACTTACACATCTGCCTGTATCCATGAGAAATGAATGAAAATAAACAAATTCCTTGCATTCAACACGGCGTAAGAGAAGCCACATCCTGCCCCTGGCGGCCAGGAAAGCCGGCTCACGAGAGCTGACAGGAGAGGCCAGCGTCATGCGGCTGCCAGCAGAGCTCACTGTACGTCAAATGCAGCGTTTCTGTTAGCTCATTATCGTATTTTTTTCTTGAACACTCCTGTGTCGACTGGGATCTCCTGTTTTTATTGTTTTGGGATGAGATAAAAAAAAAACCACCGTTTGATGTGGCCTGTGTGCTCTTGCACATTAAACCAAAAGGAAATCCCGGATCACCGTTCCCTAGGGAGGCGTCCTCATGGGAGCCTCATTTCTCATGGTCTTTGACGTGCCCTCTCGGAGGAAGCGGCATGTTCACAGAACACACACGTTTCTGCAGCGTGGCTCAGGGGTGCACTGCCAGGGCGTGGCTCACTCATGTCGCAACCTAGAGGGAGGAGGGTGCTGGCTCTTTCCCGTCTGCAGTCCTGGCTTCCCCACCAGAAGGTGCGAGGGGATACTGGGGTGGGCCATGATGCAGTCCCAGCATGAGCCCCCCCACTGGCATCGGAGTCTGGAAATTAAAGGACATAGTTGCCCACATGGCATTTGCTTCAATGACAGCAACAAGTCTGTGTCTCCGCAGGCCACTCTGATTCCTGCCTACAAGTCCAGGGCTCCCAGAGTTCACTAGAACCACTCACAGAACTCAGAAAAGCTCTGTCCTCACAGCTGCAACTCTGCTACCCAGACCACACTGAGGACCCGCCAAAGGAGACACACCCAGGGTCCCGACACAGGGCTCTTGTGCCCTGTCCCTGTGGAAGGTGGCACTTCCCCTCCCGCACATCCGTGAGTTCTCGCCAGGGCCTCCTTCTGTAGGGATCACTGCTGGCTCACTGCCCAGGTGCTGAGCTCCATGTCAAGCCTTCTCCCTTTTGGGAGGTCAAAGGTCAGCTATACCATGTGGCCCCACCCTGTAATCACGTGGTTGGCCTTTCTTGTGTGGCCAAGCCCAGGCAGACCCTAAGATGCCTAGGGACTACCTTGAGTAAGAAATTCCCATCGCTCAGGAAATCCCACAGGCTCAGACGTTATATCCGAGGAACCCAGGACAGAGACCAGGCACATTTCTCACTCTGCAGCAGCGGCGGCCGGCTGCGGCGGGAGTGTCGTGAGGATGAGGTGGGAAGAGGCAGCTCAAGCATGCGTGCTGGGGCCGGCGATCCATGCGTCGCATGCTGAATGCCTGACACATGCTGGCTGCTGTCATAACACCACCACTGCACCCTCACGCTCCCGAGGCAAGGCCAGGCTAGGCCCACGACACCTGCAGTGAAAGTGCCAGCACGCTTAGATGACAGGGTCCATTCTATAAATTCGCTATATACCTACCTATAAATTATTTCTGCAGGAGCTAAGACATAGGCAAACCATTTTGGTCAATGTTAAAAATTGTAGCTGCTTCTCAGAAAGAGTATGTCAGAATCTTAAACTGTATTTTGCTTATCACACACAATAATGTGATGTTCTGGTGTATTTTATGGAAGAGGGATTAGTTGGCACTAAAACCTCACAGGCAAATCAATAAATGCAGATCATTCTCACACGTACCTATCTGTAATTGTATGATACTTTGGAATTAGCATTATTGTCCGTAGTTCCTAAGTAATGGCTCTGACAAGGCTCGGAAAGGCCATGTGAGTTCCCAGGTTCACAGAGCTGGCCAGTGATGAAACACTTCAGCAAACCCACAGTCCCTGGATAGAAAGAAGTACACGTGGTGGCCTCTGGTTCAAGATCCCCCGTGATGTCCTTGAGTCAGGGAGAAGCAGTGGCACCTCCCATCCACCATCCAGCACGAGGCTTGCTCTGCTCCAGAGTGGGGAGGGGGGTCATGTTCTGTTGCTCCAGCACTTCACGGGTAAGGTGAGGTACCAAGACACATTTCAGGTACCAAAGCAGATTGGGGGACAGAGTGAAATTCTGTAGAAATTTCACGTTAGTTGGTAAAGAACTAGTGAAGCCATTCACTTGCATTAGGAATATAAACGGTTTCACTCAGTGGTGTGCTCCATAAATACCTTGCGGCTGGCTCTCCAGAGCAGAAAGAGAGCTGCCTTAGACAGCACCAGTGTCGATGGTGTAAACGTCCTCACTGCAGCAGATTTTCAAAAGCAGAAGGAGCTGACTCACAGTGTGCCAGCGTCCATGGTGGAATGCCCTCACCATGGCAGATTCCAGAAAGCAGGAGCTGACTCACAGTGTGCCAGCGTCCATGGTGGAATGCCCTCACCGTGGCAGATTCCAGAAAGCAGAAGGAGCTGATTCACAGTATGCCAGCGTCCATGATGGAATGCCCTCACCGTGGCAGATTCCAGAAAGCAGAAGGAGCTGACTCACAGTGTGCCAGCGTCCATGGTGGAATGCCCTCACCGTGGCAGATTCCAGAAAGCAGAAGGAGCTGACTCACAGTGTGCCAGCGTCCATGGTGGAATGCCATCACTGTGACAGATTCCAGCCCCAGTGCCATGTTGGTGAACGCAGACTTAGGAAAGATGGGCCCGTCAGTTCTTGCAAGATGCTCAGCACACCTGTGGTTTTAGTCTGGGGCTCCTACCCCTCACGACGATTTTGTTTTTTGATTTTGTTACCAATCAGGTTTACATTAGTGACCTGTCCAAGTCACCTTCAGTGTTGTTAGGGTGCCCTGTGGACAGGATGGTGAGCAGGGCAGATGGAAGGCAGTCTTAGGGCACCTGTAGAGCCCTCCCAGGCAGGTGTCCCCTTATCGACTTTGAGCAAAATTCTTGGCTCCACGTAAGTCTGCCTACCTACATTCTTACCTAAATCATATTTCTGCACTCTCAGTTAAATGAATAAATAGTTACACTTCGGGCACTTTCCAGGTGGGAAACCTGTTTCATCCTGACACTGGTTTCATCGATCTCTCTTGCAACTGGGTTTTCTGCAGGTGTGTAAGACCGCCCTGTAAGACCTTATGTGGCCAGATTCTGGATTCCCAAGTTCAGGAAGGGCGGGGCTGGCTTTCTAGCAATGCATGAAGAATAAAAGTTTGTGCTGATTGAGTTACCATAACCAGATGAATAGGACTCTGGAGAAGCAAAACTTTGGTGGAGGATGTTGAGGCACGTGGATGCATGAATGAGAGGGTCCGAAAGATGTGGCTGAGGGGGAACAGCACGACGTGACTGTGCGTTAGACGGCAGGATGTGGGGGGGAGGGGAGTGCCAGAAAGGACCCCAGACCTAGAACCTGGGAGCGGGGAACCTGGAGCAGCCAGTGGGAGGCATGTGGTAAAAAGCCTAGCAGAGGCTCCAGCTGACCCAAAGTGCATCATAAATACCGTCAGAGAACAGATGCCATGGGGGAAACCTACGAAAGCCTGTTGTCTCACACAGCAATCTTCTGTGCAACAGCCAGGAGACCACAGTCTTTCCCAGCCCCACGTTTGAAGATTTCCCTGACAATTTTACCTCGTTTTCACCACTGTGCTTTCTGTGCATTTGGAAATGATGCCACCCACATGTATCTGTGTGGCAGCAAAACCCAGGCCGTGGCCTTCCATCACATTCCCGCCAGAAGCCCGCAGAGCCCGCTCCAGCCCAGCACCTCCAGCCAGGCCCTGGAGGCTGCCCATGGCACCCCCAGACTAACTGGGGTGCCGCTGGTGCTGCTAGAAGTCAGGAGTGGCCACCACCCCTCCTTCCTCTGTATTTTTAGTGCCTTTTCTCTGCCAGCCCAACTCACAGACTTGCCATACACGTTCGCCTGCAGGAGCAGTTTGAATATTCTGCTGTTAAATATCCTTAGCACTCACGCAGACCCCAGAGCAGGATTTCATGGCTGAATACAGTGGCAATGCCCAGGGGCACAACATGCTGCAGGTCAGCTGCTGGCAGCTGCTAGGTGTGGGAGGTGTCCACTTTTTTTTTTTTTTTGAGACAGAGTCTCACTCCATCACCAGGCACCAGGCTGGTTGCAGGTGACCTCGGATCACTGCAACCTCCGCCTCCCGGGTTCAAGCAATTCTCCTGTCTCAGCCTCCTGAGTAGCTGGGACTACAGGCTCATACCACCATGCACAGCTAATTTTTTTTGTGTTTTTAGTAGAGACAGGGTTTCACCATGTTGACCAGGATGGTCTCAGTTTCTTGACCTCATGATCCACCCGCCTCAGCCTCCCAAAGTGCTGGGATTACAGGCGTGAGCCACCGCGCCCGTCCGGGCAGTGTCCACTCTTATAAGCATTGGTTCCATTGGAAACCCGATCCTATCTTTTGTGTGTGTGTGTGTGATGGAGTCTCACTCTGTCCCCCAGGCTGGAGTGCAGTGGTGCAATCTCAGCTCTCTGCAACCTCCACCTCCTGGGTTCAAGCCATTTTTGTGCCTCAGCCTCCCGAGTAGCTGGAATTACAGGCACCTGCCACCATGCCAGGCTAATTTTTATATTTTTAGTAGAGGTGCGGTTCACCATGTTGGCCAGGATGGGTTCAAACTCCTGACCTCAGGTGATCCACCACCTCAGCCTCCCAAAGTACTGGGATTACAGGTGTGAGCCACTGCGCCCCTGCAGGAAACCTGATCCTATGTAGATAATATGGTGCCGCTGGGCTCCAAGAAGATTCCTACCGTTTAAGGCATTTTTCTTGTGTAGCCCATCATGACATGACAAACCATCCGTGCACCTTTGTGTGTTTAGAGAGGGTGCCCGGCAGTGGGTGTGGCTTCTATGGGTCAAGTTAGAACCCAGACTCAGTCCCTGTCTGTCTGTGTTCTAGCTTCCCGTGGTTTCGCAGACTTTAGCAGGGGGACAGCACGTGTTTGGGGTGTGGCCCCGTGTCTCACCCCCACCCCACCTCCCATGACTGCCACTTTCTTTCTCTTGCTGCCCTCTCGCTCCTGTGTGCCGGTGAAGGCAGGGTCAGCTCTGCCCACAGCCCCCGCGCTCCAGTGGCTTCGCGTGACAAAAGTTGTCTTTGTCCTCACTTCACAGTGCCGGATGCTGGTTTTGGGGTGGAAGAGAGACCCTACTCCATTCAGTGGTTCAGAGACTGTTGGCTGGAACTCAGCCTCACAGCTGCACTGATGGTGTCTTAGAGACCTAAAGTCACTATTGGGCCAGAGGACAGGGGGATGCGTGTCATGAGCATCAAGCTAGGACCACACACTAGAGAGGGCGGCGTGAGAAACAGCTCCTGACCCCATCAGTGAGGAGTCAGCCCAGCCAGGGGTCCTCTCGCTGGTTCTCTGACATGCGTGGTCAACCTCCAGGAGCCCTCAACACTGCTGAGGGGCCACCCAGGGAGGGAGATCTGGCGGGGGGACCCACAGCCCAGTTCCCCACCTTCTCCAACACTGTGGCTGCTCCACTCCTGAGGAGGTCCAGCCAGCCTCACACTCCTCATTCTATGAGGTTCCAGTAACACAAGCCTGGCCATTGTTTCCAAGAGCTTCGTGCACTCTGCCCACGAGTCTAGGGGCTAATCCTCCGAGAGTCACAATAACTCCATCCCTATCCCATGTGAAACTGACATAGGGTGTTTATTTTATTCTCCTTAACTGATATGGTGGCTGCAGCCTCTCACCTCCTCAGTATCTGCACTGCTCCAGGTTTAAATTTCTAAGATTTCTTTGGCTCCTGACTCTGAGTCCTAAAAGTTCTCCAAATGCATGAATATTTTATTTTGTCCAAAAGACTCAGGGTTCTCTGGGCAGATCTGACACTGCAGTGCTTCTGGAGAGAAAGAGTTGGTGTCTTCGAGTCTCTCCTGCGGAGAGCCCAGCCTGATTCTCTGTAGAGCTAGACTCCTCAAACTCCAGAATGCCTGGCCAAGTCAAGGAGGAGCTGTTGAAGCACTCTTTTCAGAGATGGGGATTTCACGCTCATCCTGCAGAAACTGGCCAGGAGCCCAGCAACCTGGGACCGTCACACCCAAGGAGCAGAGGGGCCAGCATTGCTCAGTGGGAATCAGAGCGGTTAGGGAGAAATTGCAGCAAATCACAGGCAGACACTGGTCCTGCCGCTTTCTCTGGAGGGAGCAAGACTGCCTTGGAAGGCTCGCCTCACATGGGCGGAACTCTTGCTTCACCTCTGGTCTTGAAGGCGATGTCTTTCGTGTGCCGGTGAAGCATGCCACGAGGCATCCTCCGTCCTCTCCGAGCAACAGTGAGCTGCTATTGGGATACCTCCTTCAAGGTTGTCCTGGGTACAAGGTCGTCATGACCTGCAGAACCAATTACTTTGAAACCATCATGGAATCACAGGTGCCCTCCCAACAGTGAGTTTCCTGGAACAGGAGCCCACGTTTCTTGGCACAGCCTCATTTCTGATGGCCTCGCATCTGCGTACGTTAGGGTCCCATTGGAGAGGTTCCTGGATTGATTCCACCACCGAGAGAGGAGTTGCTAGCTCAGCATTTGCTCCTGGAAATCTTTAATTCACAACAGTGTGTTCATGCTAAATCTGCCTGCATCCATGATTTGGGTCCTTAGTTCAGCCTGCATCATGTCCTGCCTGCATGTGCATGGCAGTCTTCAGCTGGTCAGCCTGCCCAGGCTCTCATGCCGGTCCAGGGCAGCCCTGCTCGGGCATCACAGTCCACTCACCACAGGCCAGCCTGACCGTGGGCTCCTAGCTCGAACCTCTTCAATGACTGTGGCCAAGAAATTATCCACAGGACCTACAAAGCCTAGCAGCACCTGGCCCTGCAGGCCTCCCTGGATGCTTCTCCCACACACAGTCCTCCCACTCCCCTCCCCTTAGATCTCCAGGGCCCTGCACACCATTCCTCCCCACACTGCCTTTGCCACTAACCTCTGATGAATCTTGTTACAGGCGGATCCCCCACCCGGCAGCCCAGTCTGGGTTAGTAGCCCCTCTGTGTGTTCACAGCCCTTGCTCATCATCACCAAAGCACTTCTTTTTACACAGGGTCTCACTCTGTGGCCCAGGCTGGAATGTGGTTATGCGATCGCAGCTCGCTGCAGCCTCCAATTCCTAGGCTCAAGCCATCCTCCCACCTCGACCTCTCTAAGTGTTGGGATTTTAGGCGTGCACCACTGCGTCCAGCCCCAAAGCACACTGACATTCTCCATTTCTCCTCCCTAAACCACGAACACCTGTGTATGAGGGGCGGTCCGTGCCTGAATCCTCTCAGAGTGCACCCATGCGGCTGATTGCTGCCATTGCCAGTGACTCCCTGGGACACATCTTGAGGTTGCAGGAGTAAAATGACTCCTTGGGGCACATCTCAAGCCTGCAGGGGTAAACAGCTGGCGTGTGGGGCAGGCCAGAAGCAGCCTTGCAAGCAGCTCTGGCCAGAACTGATGGGGACCTGGGGATGAGTGCCAGCCTCCTTGCCCCTTCACAAGGGCAATTCTGGGCTGGATTCCATGCTGCCTCCTGGAGTCCCATCCTGGGGTTAGGCTGCAGTGGACCGCAGCCGTCACTTGCCTGATGGGCAAAATTGCTCACCCCATCCCTCACCCCTCTGGGCCAACAAGGGGCTGCTTCTCTCCAGGGATCACTTTCCACTGAAGCCTCTTGCCCCTCCCAGAGGGAGGAGCACGCACTAAGACCACCTAGGAGGCAAGTGTGCATAGGCTTAGGAAATACTCAAGGCAGGTGTGCGTTGACTTCAGGAAATACTCAAGGCAGGTGTGCGCTGACTTCAGGAAATACTTATTAAGTAAAATACAATTCATTTCAAATAGGTCTGTTTCATCAGTATCTCCAAGGAAGGGTCCGGTATGAGGGAAGGTGTGGAGAAAGATAATGACCACAATGAGGTCACTGACCAATGATGAGACTTGTAATCCTCGCAAGGAATGGGGATGCTTCACTCCCACCCTGAGACGAGCTTCTGCAGGCAGTGACAGAACCTTTGGCTCCTGCAGCCAAGCCTGAAGGCAGTGAGAGTTCCTGTTTCTTCTCTGCACACCACAGGCCCCTTTCTGTCACCCCAGCCCTGCCACAGTGGTACCCGTGAAGCTCCCCATGCTGAAACTCAACTTAGATCTGACTCAGGTTCTACCAAAGCAGCAGCTGCTGGGCATGGAACTTGAGGGGCGAGGGGTGCTCAGGGGGTGGGGGACCCTGGGAAGAGTGCACAGGGCCAGGGGTCTCCCCCTCCCTCTGTCACCCTAGAGATGAGATGCAAGGCTTCAGTTCCTCAGGTTCCCATATTCAGAGGCTTTCAAGGTCCACGCTGACCAGCTGTCCGGCTCCTCATGTGAAGTTTGCACACCTTGCCCTTTCCGTCTCCCATGCTGCTGCCACCCTGCCCTGCTCGGTCTCCACTCCCTGTAGCTCCGCTAAGTGCAGAGCGTGGTGGGCTCAGCCAGCTCTGCTGTTCCTCGGCGTGAGGCTCCAGGGGTCAGGCCATGCACGTGTTTAACCTGCCGGCTCAGTGCAGCTGTGAGCGACCCACCGAGATGTGGTGGGAAGGCGGCCTGGGAAATTGAACTGTAATGTATATGAACCCTTCCTGCTGCCAACAGGAGCAATTTGAGAATAAAACGCTCCTGTTCTCAATGAAAGCTTCAGGGCACCTTTCTCCATCTCGAGTCCTCTTTCCTGGAAGCTCTGCATCAGGACCGCTGCAGCCTCAGCAGCAATGACATTACCCAATTGTTGAGACTTCTCACAACTAAACACAGACTCTGACACAAAGCATCCAAGCCCCTCAGCCACCGGGGGGCCTGGCAAGTCACTGTCTCAACCTTGGAGATGAAGATGCCGGCACCCTGGGCTCTGGGAGTGACCACGGAAACCAGAGATAGGCTGTGATACGAACGTGTTACTTGATTAAGGCCAGAAGTGAACACCTGCCTAGCATGAGTTGCCAACGCTTCAGTCACTGGAGTCACACAGTCTGTAAGACTGGAACTTAGAGAGCATTTAGAAAGAGCTCGAAAGCAAATCGTCTCTATCTGCTCTATCCGATCAAATGGAAGACAGGGTGGGAAAGTGTTCCCGGTACTTTGTGCTAGAACAGGCTGGAACCTGCAGGGTACGCCCCAGCCTCTCCCCGCCATGATGCATGCCGTGTGCAGGCAGCCCAGGCCTCAGCGTTCCCGTGTGTCAGGCTGGGGGAGGCTCTCTGTCCCCAGCCCACCCTGTGTGGTTCTAGAGGGTTCTCTTCACTGGTGGATCTGATTCTATGTCATACTCCTCCCCCACCCGATGTCGCGAGGCTGGCCAGCCCACATGGCTCAGGACTCCAAGATTGTCCTGCACCCTTTAGTAGCAACTTGAATCTTAGATCAAGTTCAGACAAGACATTTGTGAATTTGTGACCTTATGTACTACTGGGGACATCAACTTTTGTCTAACACGGAGGCCATTGCCTTTTTGATAAGAGGGTGCTCTTTAAAAGTAAATTAGAACACAGAAATAAAATCAAATACTCACGATAGCCCAAAACAAACAAAAACCACAGGGAACTTAACAGACTCAGAAGAAATTGGGCGTCACAAGTATTTCAACCCAGCGCACGCCGACTCCGCTCTCTGTGTTTGATGTTTCTCTGGACCAGTGCTTGGAGCCAATATCAGTACACTTGTTGCAGAGATGTTTGTTAGCCCTTCATTTTGTCCTCTTGGCAAAAATACACAAATACATAGAGATGGGAGTGCTGTGTGTCTTGTGGGCCAGGTAGAATCTCTGAGCGTTTTGTGGGCCAGGTAGAATCTCTGAGCATATGGGCCAGGTAGAATTTCTGAGCGTTTTGTGTGCCATGTAGAATTTCTGAGCAGCTCATGGGCCAGATAGAATCTCTGAGCATCTCGTGGGCCAGGTAGCATTTATGAGTATTTTGTGGGCCAGGTAGAATCTCTGAGCATCTTGTGGGCCAGGTAGAATTTCTGTGGGATCTGTGGTTTTTGAAAGCTACTCACCAGCTTAGACCCCCCCATGCTCTTACTCACCGGCCTGGCCATGGCACGAAGGACTTTTTCTGGAGCAGAGAGAGATGCTTTTCCTTGAGGGAATGATGAGTGCTACCTAGCATCCAGACATGAAGCTTCTTCCCAAACCCATGCACAGAAAGCACGTTGTGCCTCACGATGGCCACACAACTGAAAACCTGCCCTTGCTGGGCACTGTGTGAGAGTCCCCACCACGGCCTGGCAGGGGGTGGCTCTTGTCCTCGGTGTAAGAAGGAGGCTATTTGGCAAACCTAAGCCTGTCTGATTGCAGAGCCCTGGCCTTCCCTGAGTGCCTCAGGAGTGCTTCTCTACGCTGCCATGGGATTCTCTTGGGCACATCTGTTTCTAGCACCCAGGAAAAGTAAAGCTTCCAGCAGCCAGGCATCCTCCATCATGCAGAGCCCGGAGTCACTCGCACCCGGGATGCCCATTGGGTCAGTAGGTTGCATTTGAACTTGAGGGGTTTTAAAACACTAAGTGTTTCATGTCCTATTAATTAAAAACGTAAAAACTTGAGGGCTACAACTTCCCAGTCTTTCTCCAGCCCTGACTGAGACAGCCCAGGTGTTAACACACCCTATTCTCTCCAGCGCTCCCCTTTCAACCCAGAGGGTGTCTCCCCTTTGCTCTTAGGATGTCAGCAAAATGCTGACACTTAGTGCAGCTAACAGTGTGCTCCACACAGCTCTAGGCCATGTTCTCAGGGGCCTCCAGAAGCCTGGTAAAGATGGTGTCCCCACCCCCAGTCTCCACCCCAGTCCAGTCTCATCTGCGATTAGAGTTGGCCTACGTGAGCCCTGGACAACTGAGCGTACCTGAAGTCAGCGTCCGTGCCCTGGATCTCCCAGCAGGGTTAGCCCTGAGTCTGTGCAGAGGCGCCTCTGAGCCATGGAACTGAGCCCAGCTGGGGACAGAGTTCCCACGGAGCCTCTGGTGTTAGATGTCCAGTTCCCAGGGTCCTGGGATCTGTCAGGTCCCACATGGGCAGCACAATCATTCAAATGAGCTGAAATCCATCATATAATGAGTCCCATATGATACTCATCTTTGAGGGGAAATGAATAAATCATTGTGCCCAACAGGAGACTTACTTATGCGCAGCCTGCCCTGGGAAGCGGCATGGGGCGCCGTGATGAGCAGTGCCGGGAGACAGCAGCAATTCAGGAATGAATGCACCTTTCTGTCCTGGCCCCCCGAGGCCCTGGCACCTGCTGAAACTAGACCTGGGCACAGGGCACAGCCCTGCAGCTAAAGAAAGGCAGCAGGAACAAAGCCATCTGCCCTGGCCCCACTCGCCCAGGCTGGGGACGCACCAGGGCTGCACAGACGCCTCCAGAAGCCCCCTCGCCCTCACGGCCTCTCCTCCTGGGGCCCGGCTCCCCTGCGTGGGGCCCCATCTGTGGAGGCAGTGGGGCCAGGCGGCCCCTCGCTCTGTCCGTTCTGCCTTTCTTCAATGGGACTCTCATTTTTATACGAGATTTCCCGCTCCGTCTGTGGACAGGCAGCGTGGCACAGTGCCGGGATGGGGGCTTGGGGCACAGGTGCTGGCCGACCTCCCCTCTCCCCAGCCATGACATTAGGAAGAGACCCCATGTTGCAGAGTCCCCGGGTGCTGAGGATAAAACCCTTGGCAGGGCCCCACTCGGTCACAGTGGCTGCACTAGGAGCGAGATGGTGAATTGACCTTGCTCAGAAACGCTGTGGGGACCTCCATCATCTCCCCTTTATGAACCGGGATACGACATGCCCAGCATGTGGGAGCCCCCAAGGCCCTGCGGACTCTTGGACACAGCAAAGGGGATGGGAAGAGAGAGAGGAAAAGAGAGGGCTTCCTGGTATTGGTGTCTTGACCTGTGTGTTTGCGGTGGTGATAATCCAGTGTGAAATCGAATCAGACGGACAAGCCTCAGCTATCTCGGAAGCAGATGCCCCCGGGGCTGGTGGACAGGCGTCCTGAGCACAGAAAGGCTCTCAGGGAAGGACACCACACCTCACCCACAGGTTTCAGCAAATGACTGCCTCCTTAAAGAGAGAATAGCTCATCAGAAGGGCCAGCTTTTCTTTCCCTTCCTCTGTTTCTTTTTATAGAAATAAAATCTAGAAACAAATGTTCATCAGAAAGAAACCATGATCCAGGGGATGGGGTGGGGGGAGGTTCCTGAGGACACGGAAAGGGTGTGTCATAGCTTCAGCACCAGACACTGAGGCAGAAGACACAGCAGCCACCCTTGGGGACCCCACATCTACAGGTGGAGAGCCGGGTGGGATATTCTCCGAGGAGGGTGGATGGAGTTCTCACCCCCGCCCTCCCATTCCTGCTTCCTTCAGGGTCACCATGCTGTGCCTACACAGAACACGGGGGGAAGGCCCTGCTGGGTTGCCTGATGCTCCCCATGTAGCCTCCCCCTGTGTGCCGGCGGTCACTCTGTTCCCTTGGCTCCTGAGTCCGTCCCCTGAAGCTTCCATAGCAAAGCACTGCACCAAGCATGTTGGACGAGACTCTGTTCCAAACAGAGGCACAGGGTGAGGACTCCAACCCATGAATTCAGGAGCACAGTTTGACCGCAGCAACCTTTAGTCTGTGTCCTGGTCCTGGCCTCTCTAGACCAGGTGTCCCCAGGCTTTAACCATCTGCACTTAGGATAGTTTTGTAAAGCTGTGTGCCAGCTCGCACATCCTTAGGGTGACATTTCAAGTTTTTCTTTTTTTGAGATGGAGTTTCGCTCTTGTTACCCAGGCTGGACTGCAATGGCGTGATCTCGGCTCACCGCAACCTCCGCTTCCTGGGTTCAGGCAATTCTCCTGCCTCAGCCTCCCGAGTAGCTGGGACTATAGGCACGCGCCACCATGCCCAGCTAATTTTGTGTATTTTTAGTAGAGATGGGGTTTCACCATGTTGACCAGGATGGTCTCGATCTCGTGACCTCATTATCCACCCGCCTGGGCTTCCCAAAGTGCTGGGATTACAGGTGTGAGCCACCGCGCCCGGCCTGACATTTCAAGTTTTATAGCATTCTTTTCTATAGTTGCACTGGATATGTTTTCTAATACATGTTGAAGCAACAGCATTTGGCTTACGTATTTTGTAGAAATGTTCACCTTATATATTAATTAGAAAATTCAATTCTCATTTTCAAATCAATATGCCAATTGGATCTAATTTCCTCGCTAGTCAGGGCATGCTGGGTTATACTGCATAATAGCCCAAGCCTCCACAACCTCACACAGGCCTCCAGGTTCGAGGCAGCTCAGTCAGAGTGCCCAGGTTGGCAGAGGTTGGCCCAGCTGCTCCAGTGACACAGAGCCCGGCGGAGGGAGGTTCTCCACATGCCGCTGTGATCACCACGTTCAGGAGGAGTCCAATGCTCATGCTGGAAGTAACATGCTTTCCCTCTGCTCATGGCGTTGCAGTGCCCGAGACAGGTCACGTGACCCGCCCTGGCTTTAGAGAGGAAAGAAAGGAAAATGTCATCCAGAGCCGAGAAGAAGGACCTGATTACTAGAAAACAGCCCTAACGACTACAGTCTGACTTCATTTGTCGTGAATGTGTATTAATACATGATCCTGTGCAGGCTTCTTTGAATTCTAACTCTGAGATACAGACAGATGGGTGGATAGATAGGTAGGTGGGTAGGTAGGTAGGTAAGATGGTAGACAGACAGATGGACAGAAAAATAGATGATGATGTGCAGACAGACAGAAGGGTCACAGCCTTCCTGCCTCCAGTACTTTTGTCTGCTCCTTGGCCTTTCCCTCAGGAGCAACGCATCCTCCAGTCATCCTCCCAGAGGTTTTTGCTCCCGGAAACGCTGCCCTATGCTGAACTAAGGGCAGGTGAAGGACTCATCTTCTTTGTAGTGTGAGAGAAGGGGGAGCTGGCAGACAGCAGCTGCCTTTCCAAGCACATTGGCCTTAGAAAAGAAAGCATGAGTAACTGGAAGTCCCAGAACTTTATTTTATGAACATCACTGGCTTTGCTTGCAGCAGGGAGCTTGGAGGTCACAGCTCTGGCCCACACCAGGAGCAGCACCAGCTTGCTCCTGGCTGTACTGATGAGCCTTTCTGGGTTTCACTTGGGGCCCCCCCTAACCCTGGGGACATGCATTCTTTCCAGGGCAGCCCTCCTTCCTACCCTCCTTGGCCCAGTTTGAGCCCCAAACTCTGGTGTAATCTGATAATGATCCCTGCAGATAACAGCAATGTTCGAATATTTTCAGCATCCATAGCCCTTCTCCTCATGAGATGATACAGGAAGCCCAGTACAAGGCTAGGAAGAGTAAAGCTGCTTTGGCTGAGGAAGGACAGGGGTGCTGGGGGCCCAGGCCCCACCCACAGGGTCCACGAGGCACCCGGAACAGCCCCTGAGGCAATTCTGCTGGCCCAGGAGTTCTGGGAGGCCCCTTCTGAGAACCCCCACCCTACCTTAGGATGTTTACAGGGATCCACTGGGAAGAGCAGGGGTACCTTCTGCCCGGCCACTTCACACAGAAGCAACTGGATTACAGCCGTGCAGACAGGCCCTCCTCCCAGAGAACCGGCTGCAGCGTTTCTGCCCAAGTAGACATGCTGAATGCTGTCATGTGGTCACATTCAGGAATCTGGCGGTACTTAAGGCCCTCATTTGCAATAAAGGATTGTGTCAGCATTTCTGTTGTGAATTCCTATTTTCAATGATTTATAATGAAGCATCTTTTTAAAATGGTTTCAGCTGTTGGAGCTATATGCAGCCAAGAGAATAGCTCCTAGGGCTTTTTTAGCACTCCACTAACTATGAAATTGTTTGATTTTTACAAAACATATTTAGCAAATTGTTAAAAGTATTGGCTAAACACAGCATTTCATAAATGAAACGTTGAAGTGATCAAGATGTTGAACTTTAAAATCAGCTGCTTTCGCTGAACAGTGTCTTTTTTTACAAAGTTCAATAAGAATTTCTAACATAATTTGATACAACATCATAAGTGCATTGCTACATGTTGTAAATATCACGCCATTACACATTCTAATTACCTGATTACATTCATTTACATTAAATTTGTAATTAAATGTAATTTCATGCTTATTGAGTGAAAATCCTTTTGAAACATTGGGATCGTCCTCTCCATCGCAATGCGTGAGACCAACAGCAGCTCTGACCTGGGATGTCTGCAGAAGCAGTGAGTGATTCCCATCCATGAAATCAGCATTGCTTAAAAACAGTGCAGACAGGCCGGGCGCGGTGGCTCACGCCTGTAATCCCAGCACTTTGGGAGGCCGAGGTGGGTGGATCATGAGGTCAAGAGATCGAGACCATCCTGGTCAACAAGGTGAAACCCCGTCTCTACTAAAGATACATAAAATTAACTGGGCATGGTGGCGCGTGCCTGTAATCCCAGCTACTCAGGAGGCTGAGGCAGGAGAATTGCCTGAACCCAGGAGGCAGAGGTTGCGGTGAGCCAAGATCGCGCCATTGCACTCCAGCCTGGGTCACAAGAGCGAAACTCCGTCTCAAAAAACAAAAACCAAAAGACAAAAAAACAGTGCAGACAGCAAGATCACGCATCACAGTTAACTTCTGGTGAAGGTGGCACTGGAACACAGAGTCTTGTTTCTGCAGCTTGGTCTTCTGGGCTAATGTCGTAAAATAAGATGCTGCTCTGGGTTACACATCAGTAAACTTTGATCTGAGTTATAATGACAGTTGTGTCATGGAAAGTAGACAACAGAAGTCACCTGCCCATCTTCTAACCAGGGAGTCAGGTCCTAAGAACCCTTTCTTCATCTGCAACGTCTTACAGTCTTTCTGCAAACCGTCTCCCACCATCGCCATGGCAACCACAGCTATGGGAAGCCGGGCAACACGATCAGATCAACTCGGAGGAGGCTTGGCCCTGGCTTTGGCCTTGAATGACTCATTTCATCTTCTCCTGTGAACATTTGCATTGCACGACAGGCCAGCAGCCACGCTCATGCAGCGAAAGGTTTCACCATGGAGCTCATCTTCCCTTGACGCCTTGGTACTGACGATGGTGTCTGAGTCCTCCCCTGTGTCTAGCCTGGAAAGATCAGGAAAAACCAAAAACACTGACATCTTGAATGCTAACAATGGAAGAGGGTTAGAGGCAGCACGTCCAGAGAGAGAGAGGGAAGAGCTACCCGTCCAGCAGCCTGAGAGCAGGCTTCACCCCGGGCCGGCTGCTCACAGGAGGCCTGGGGCGACCTCCTTGGTTCTGATGGAAGTCCCTCTCCAAACAAACAAAGCAAAATACAAATCACTCTCCCTGAAGGAGGGGATGACGGCAGACTGAGCCTCAGGTAGGCAGCAGAATGACCCCGAGCACTTTGGGAAAACCCAGATTGCTGGGCCTTTTCCCCAGAGCTGCTGACTCAGGAGGTACTGGGGGGCGCCTGAGAACTTGCATGTCCCACGAGCTCCTGGGGAAGCTGCTGCTCCTGGCCCAGGAACCACACAATACCTCTCAATCGTGGTATTTACACATTTTGAGCGACTCCCAGTAGAGTCCCGTTAGTCTCAGAGCAGGGTGGGATCTGAACTGCAGACTGTCCGCTTAGACCACGGCCTCTGCTCCTCTCTGGACCACTGTGCAGCCCCAGGGTCTGCAGGCTGAGCTTACCACCTGGGCTGTGCCTGCCTGCACTTCCGTAAGTTCCAAAGAAGAAGGGTCTGGGAGATGTAGGGCGGGAGAGAGTGCCCATCCTATCTGCACACCACACCCCACCAGGACTGGAAGCTGTGGTTTAGAAAGAGCCATGTGGCCAAGCATTCACCAGGGAAGAGAAAGGAAATGTCCTGTCTGAGCCACATTTCTCTCAGAAACCAATTTATAGGACAGAAGCAGAGATCACCAGACTGCAGGATTCTGTTCAACAGAGCCAGCCCCATGAACGCTCACTGCAGGCCCGTTACCTGGTTCCCAGGACGAGGCCTGGACAAAGGAGGCCACCACGTGTCCAGCAGATGTCCCTGGGCACAGAGCTGGGCAGAGCCACGGCAGGAGTGAAGGGACACTGAAGACTGTCGAGTCCAGAAGACCCTTTCCTCAGGGGACCCACGCATCAAGGCTTCTAGGACCAATTCCAGGTCCGAAGCACGCTCTTGCGTAGTAGAGATGTCCACTTCGGGAGTCATATTTGAAAGTGTGAATTTCTCACCTGACTCCATCACAAGTATAGCAGGAAAGTGAGCAACGACGTCTTCCTCACATTTTGTTTTAGTAATGGAAGTCTGGTTTATTTCTTAACTCAGTATGCAGGATTCTCTTGAAGTTAAAGTCATTCTGTCAGTATTAAAAATAAGCAAAAAGACATCAGCATCAAAAGAAGCACTATTTCTGGAAGCAGAAGGGGGTGGCCGGTGTCAGGTAAACTCGCGTATAGAATCCTAAGTGCCATTTCACCTTTTCGGCCTGTTGGAAAGAGCTGCTGAGGAATGCATGTGAGGATGTTATTTCAAAATGGAGCGATTTCCGACAGTGCCAAGAGACTCGCAAGTAACCGCTAGTCTGCAAACACGGGAACACCGGTGCTCACTATCCACCCCGCTCACGCCGGAGTGCGCAGCTGCCCCGAGTGTGTGGACAACGTCCCGCGCTGTGGCGCCTGTGCCCGGCTCGGTGTTTATGGCTCATGATTTGCTCTCTGTGACTGTTCCCTGCCATGGACAGGGAAGGGGAGACCCCTGTGAGGGCCCCTTCCCATCAGATAGCTGTGGCTGAGACCTCCCGGGGTCACTACATTTCACAAACAGGGCCCACGTGTATCTAATGATTGATTTTTACAGTATTTTCAGGCAAGCTCAGTGAGCGTATTTGCCCAACAGGCAAAGGAAGGAGGGGTGAGAATCCAGGGTGACACGAGGCTTCCACCCTTCAGGGAAGAAATAATATCATGCATGTGACATAAATATATAAACACCAGCGCCCCAGAGCCTACAGAGCCACCGCCCCATGAGTGGAGAAAGGGCCAAGGATGGGCAGCTGGGAGGAGGCTGGGGACCCAAGACGCAGCCTGAGTCTCCAGGGTATGCCCCTGGACGTAGAGCGGGGCAGGGTCCCAGCAGGGGTGGGAGGGATACAGCTGACTGACATCTCTGAGGTTCCTGAGAAAATAATTTGATCAAAATCTTTGAAGTTTCATAATAAGACAAATAACCCTGAATTTCTTGAATAGGTTTGCAGTCCTAAGAGGAAATCAGGCATAAAGATCAAGTATGAAATAGCGAGGTCAGGGAGAGTGTCAAGCCCGTACCTCTGCAGGTGGGCAGGCGGTGGTACCAGGGCTCCCTGCGAACAGGCTCAGCCCCCCACCCCTCTGCTCTCAGGCCTTTGGGTGGGCCCACTAGAAGGACCTGGCCCCTCCTCAGGGCCCACTCCTGCACCCCCCAAACCCCCATCTACAGCCCCTACCTCAGTCTCCCAGTCCTGCCTGTCTCCTCCTCCCCACCTGCCTCTCCCAAACTGCAAGAGCGTGACTGCCATTCTGTGTTCCATGCATAGGGCTTCTGTTCCTATCAATCGTTTTTAAAGTAAGCAGTTTGATCCTTTCATATTTGTATTTAGGAAAATGAAAAATTGAGACTCTAGTAGGTTTCCTGTTGGTTATTATGGCCCGTGAGTAGCTCAGGGCCCTTTAGAGAAAGCTTTCTTGTTTCTCCTTAGGTAAATGGGAAAGACATTCTCGTTGGGGGCCTTGGCCTTGAGCAGAACGTGCATGCCATCATTATTTTCTCTAAAATATCAAATCCTTAAAGAAAGATGGCTGCCACTACAGCTGTGGCCAGAGCTGTAGCAGCAGCAGCTGCTGTTGGTTCCGAGTGCTGTTTGCACACTGGTGAGTACTTCATCATCAGCCCGTCACAGCCCCATGCAGGAGGAACTGCGGATGATCCCGTTTCACCGACGGGAAGAGTCAGGGTCATCAGACGGCAGCAACTTTCCCAAGATCGTAAGGACTGAAGATCTGAGAGGTGTTTTCACCTTGTGGCTTGAATATGTGTGGAAAACACAATCCCTCCTCTGTGATGCTCACTTTAAGTGTTAATTCACCCTGGGGAACACTTTGCATCGATAGGAGAAATTTCCATCCAACTTGGGATCCAGGCCCTCTTTTCAATCTGGAAGCTTTCCTATTCTCGAAGTTCCCCTGATGTCCCAGTCTCAAAGCACATTCTCAACTCTTTGGCTCTCCGTGTGCTGGGATGATGGTGGCAAATGGGGCCATTTCCTTGGCGCAGGCACCAGGGCCCCCATTGTTGGTTCCCCTGTGCTTTCTGCCCGGCTGGCTCCCCCTCCTCCCACACCTCACTTTCTGCTGCTGCACCGCATTGTCACTTGATTGCGGCTCCAGCGTCAGACTGAACTGTCTGAGACGTGCGTCTGACATTTCTGAAGCTAAGCAGGTGCAGGAGGGGAAAAAAAGGCGCAGCCGCTTTTTAGGGAGTCAGGTGGCATTGTACAGCAAACAGAAGGCACACAGCAGATTCCGGAGCCCAAATCAGGTTCTTTTATTTGTGTAGAATATATCAATTTGGAATGCACAGTTTGAAACTGCTGGTTACAGAATGTGATCTGTTTTATTTTAGTGTAATTTCCCAGGGGCTGCAATATCCAAATCCCAGCCTAGGGATGACACACTCCTGTTCAGGTTTCATCCTCCGGGAATCATCACTCGTGTTCTAAGAACGGGGCCTGTAGGACATGCATTCCGCCGTTCCCACTCTGTTTTAATGGGGAAAACACTCTGGGGACCTTGGGTCTTCTGAACACCTGCCTGGCTGCTTCATGCTGCTGCTAAGGACCTTTCAGAATGTGTTGGTATTTATGTTCTCACTCTCTTCTCACTGGTTTCTGCTTAACTAAACTTCCATGCCAACAAAACAGTGGAAAGATCCTAGATCGTAGCACCTGCCCCATCTCTCTGGAGCTCAGAGGCCACAGTTGGTTGGACTTTGCTTGCCTGCCTTGAACCTGTGCCCAGCTCAGAGGGGAGGATGGTTCAGCATCACAGGCCCCAAGAAAGTGCCCGTGGCACGTGTGATGGCTGTGGCCAAGGAGTCCACTCACAGATAAAAAGACAGGCCTTTGTTCATATGGCCAAGAAAGCTGCAGCCAAGACATCATCATCAGGGGAGGTAGGGAGGGGTGCTCTCTGGGGGAATGACAGAGACAGAAGGGACTCTCTTGGGGAAGGCAGGAGGGTCCTGAGCTCTGGGCTGCTCCTGGCCTCTCCAGCCCAGTGTGAAGAGGGAGTTTGAGTCTCATCCCAGTGGCCGCAGGTCAGGAGTCAGCCCTCCTAGGCTGGGAAGGCCTAGGAGGCCTTTGCCATCTGTGTCTCTGGCATCACAGCATCCACCTGTGGATCACTGTAGGGGTGGGGCCAGAAATGAGTGCTCAGCCCCTGCTCCCTCCACAGCTTACTGTGTGTCATCTCAGGGGCAGCACTCCATGCGGCCACAGCCACAGCCACTGGGCAGTGTGACCCTGGATGCACTCACAGGAGTGGACTCCAGGGTCAATTTCTTTTCCATTTCCTCTTTCACTGCCATTTTTTAAGCAACAGGAGAAAAACATGCATAGAAGGCTTTATCTTAGAAATAAAGAAAGACATAAGGAAGGAGGAAGAAGGAAGGAAAGACAGAGAGTTGGAAAGTAGAAAAGGAGACATGGAGGGAGGAAGGAAGGGAAGAAGGGAAAAGAGAAAGGGAGAGTTAACTTTCACCGATTCTTTTAGTCACTGAAATGAAGAAACATCATACTTACTTAATCAGATACACAAGTTAAAATGCTTAGGAGCTATGCTTCTGCTTTCCCCATTCCTGGTGACTTCTGTTATAAACTGCAGCCCTAGGTGGTCAAGGCGGTGCTAAACACCAGCCTTTCCTTTGTTTCTTCTGAGTTTTTCCTTCAGACCCTCATGCTCCTTGCAGACATCAACCTCTTTCCTGAGGCAAACACCTTCCTATTTTTATAGGTAGAGTAAACGTGGGTCTAAGATCCCTCAGAGGAGTCACAGAATTCAAATTCAGGACGCGTTCTGTGGCCCCGCGTGTGGACGCCTGCTGTGGACTGGTCCCCGTGGGGAGCAGCCTCGTGCGTGTCCCTCCAAATCTTCTCCGTGTCGGTTTGCTATCCTATCTTACCACTTTTTCAACAGAAACGGCATTGCATCCGCCACACTGTTTCACAGCCGGATTTTTTCTTCCGCACACCTTGGGGTCCTGGTCCTTGTACCTCAGCGCTCTGGTCCACTTGACGCTTTTCCCTTTTCATGGCTGCATCATATTTCTTGTCGGAGTGATTTTGTAATTTTTCATTTTTATTGTTACCTTTTTATTTTGAAGTGGTTACAGAATCACGTGAAGCTGTGACAATAATACAGAAAGGTGCCTTGTACCCTTCACCCAGTTCCCCCGTTATGTTTTACATAATGGTAGTCCAGTATCAAAGCCAGGAAATCGGTATGGGCACAGTACATTTGGCGTCTGTGCCATTTTTATCCCATGTGTACATTCGTGCAGCCCCCACTCAATCAAGATACGGAACGATTCCATTGTCACAAAATCTCCCTCACGCTAGCTCCTTATACTGACAGCCGTGGCACTGTATCCAGCCGTGCCGAACCCCTAACCATTCATCTGTCTCCAACTCTGTCATCTCGTCATTTTGAGAATGTTATGTAAATGGAATCTAACAGCCCATGACCTTTGAGACTGGCTTTTTTGACTCCTTTGATTATCCTTGAGGCCTCTCTGTCCAAGTTTTGGCCTGTATCAAGAGTTTGTTTCTTTTGATTGCTGAATACTATTCCCTTGTACAGATGCACCCACCATCTCTTTTTGAATGACCTATGAACTCAAAGTTATTGTTACATTTTTAATTTTTTTTATTTCCATAGGTTATTGGGGAACAGGTAGTGTTTTGTTACATGACTAAGTTATTTAGTGCTGATTTGTAAGAAAAAAAATCTATATATAGCGCCACCTGATCTTTGACAAAGCAAACAAAAAAACTGTGTGTGTGTGTGTGTGTGTGTGTGTGTGAGTTTCTTTATCCACCCGTTAGCTGATGGGCATTTGGGTTGGCTCCAAATTTTTGCAATTGCAAATTCTGCTGCTATAAACGTGTGTACAAGTATCTTTTTTTGTATAATGACTTCTTTTCCTCTGAGCAGATACCCAGGAGTGGGATTGCTGAATCAAATAGTTCTACTTTTAGTTCTTTAAAGAATCTCCACACTGATTTCCACAGTGGTTGTACTAGCTTGCATTCTCGCCAGCAGTGTAGACGTGTTCTCTGTTCACCACATTTATGCCAACATCTATTGTTTTTTTATTATGGCCGTTCTTATAGAAGTAAGTTGGTATCACATTGTGGTTTTGGTTTGCGTTTCCCTGATCATTAGTGATGTTGAGCATTTTTCCATATACTTGTTGGCCATTTGTATATCTTCTTTTGAGAATTGTCTATTCATGTTTTCAGTCTACTTTTTGATGGGATTGTTTGCTTTTCTTGCTAATTTGTTTGAGTTCCTTGTAAATTCTAGAAATTAGTCCTTTGTCAGATGTATAGATTGTGAGGATTTTCTCCCACTCTGTGGGTTGTCTGTTAACTCTGATGGCTGTTCATTTTGCTCTGCAAAAGCCCTTTAGTTTAATTACGTCCCAGCTATTAATCTTTGTTTATATTGAATTTGCTTTTGGGTTCTTGGTCATTAAATCCTTGCCTAACAATGTTAATAAGGGTTTTTCTGAAGTTATCATCTAGAATTTTTATACTTTCTTAGGTTTAAGTCCTTAATCCATCTTGAGTTGATTTTTGTGTAAGGTAAGAGATGAAGATCCAGTTTTATTCTCCTACATGTGACTTGCCAATTATCCTGGCACCATTTGTTGAATAGGGTATCCTTTCCTCAATGTATGTTTTCATTTGCTTTGTCAAAGATCAGTTGGCTATAAGTATTTGTGTTTATTTCTGGGTTATTGATTCTGGTCCATTGATCTGCATGCCTATTTTTATACCAGTACCATGATATTTTGGTGACTATGGCTTTATAATATACTTTGAAATCGGATAATGTGACTCCTCCAGATTTGTTCTTTTTGCTTAGTTTTGCTTTGGCTATGCAGGCTCTTTTGGGAATCCATATGAACTTTAGGCTTGTTTTTTCTAGTTCTGTGAAGAATGATGGTAGTATTTTGATGGGAATTACATTGAATCTGCAGATTGTTTTTGGCAGTATGTTCATTTTCACAATATTGATTGTACCCATCCATGAAGATGGTATGCATTTCCATTTATTCATGTCATCTATTATTTCTTTCAGCAGTGTTTTGTACTTTTCCTTATAGAGGCCTTTCACCTCCTTGGTTAGGTATATTCCTAAGTATTTTATTTTTTTACAGCTATTGTAAAATGTGTTAAGTTCTTGATTTGATTCTCAGGTTGGTCACTGCTGGTGTATAGGAGAGCTACTGATTTGTGTACATTAATTTTGTACCCAGAAACTTTGATGAATTATTTTATCAGCTCTAGGAGCTTTCTGGAGGAGTCTTTACATTTTTCTAGGTATACAATCACATCATCAGCAAACAGTGACAGTTTGATTTCTTCATTACCAATTTGGATGCCCTTTCTTTCTTTCTTTTGTCTAATTGCTCTGGCTAGGACTTCCAGTGCTATGTTGAAAAGAAGTGGTGAGGGTGGGCATCCTTGTCTTGTTCTAGTTCTTGAAGGAAATCTTTCAACATTTCCCTACTCAGTACTATGTTGGCTGTGGGTTTGTCATAGATGGCTTTTATTACATTGAGTTATGTCCCTTGTATGCCGATTTTGCTGATAGTTTTAATCACAAAGGAATACTGAATTTTGTCAAATGTTTTTTCTGCATCTATTGACATGATCACATGATTTTTGTTTTTTATTTTTGTTTCTGTTTATGTGATGTATCACATTTATTGACTTGCCTATCTTAAACCAATCCTTCATCACTGGTATGAAGCCCACTTGATCGTGGTGGATTATCTTTTTGATACGTTGTTGGATTCAGTTGGCTAGTATTTTGTTAAGGATGTTTGCATCTATGTTCATCAGGGATATTGGTCTGTAGTTTTCTTTTTTAGTTTTGTCCTTTCCTGGTTTTGGCATTAGGGTGACACTAGCTTAATAGAATTATTTACAGAGGATTTCCTCTTTCTCTATCTTGTGGAATAGTGTCCATAGGATTAGTGCCAATTCTTTCTTGAATATCTGGTAGAATTCAGCTGTGAATCTATCTGGTCCTGGACTTTTTCTTGTTGGTGATTTTTGTATTACCATTTCATTCTTGCTGCTTATTATTAATCAGGATATCTAATTCTTCCTGACTTAAGCTAGGAGGGTTGTATCTTTCCAGAAATTTATCCATCTCCTCTAGGTTTTCTAGTTATATATGTAAAGGTGGTCATAGTAACTTTTTTTTAGTTTTTTATTGCGTTTTAGGTTTTGGGGTACATGTGCAGAACATGTAAGATAGTTGCATAGGTTTGTGTTTGTTTGGTTTGGGAACAAACCCAGTGTTTCCAAACAATCTCATGATAAGTGTTGTTTCCCAGGTGTCACACAATCACACACAACCACACAGTCACGCAATCACACACAATCATACACATCAGATACTTACATAATCACATACACAATCACACACAGTCACACAAAATCACAGACACACAATCACACACATGCACACATACACATATGCAAAAATCATGCACACAATCACACTCACAATCACACACTTGCACAGTCACACATACTGAACCACACACAATCACAACGACATTCACAATCTCACACACACATACAATCTCATACACAACCACATGCCCTCACACACACAGGCAGCACCAGGTCCTGCTGCTGCCCAGCCTGCAGGGCCTCCTCCAGGCAGGAGCTCAGCCTGACCCCTCCTGCAGTCAGCTCCTTCCTGCTCCCTCCTCTAACACTTGCTGCCAGGGTGGAACTGAGCCTCTTCTGAGGCCAGTGCTGTGATCTCTTGTCCTGAGCTTGGTGACCTGGACAACAGGCTTAACCTCTCTGGGCTTCTGTTTTCTCTTCTATAAAATGCGGATAATGGTATGGAATACATGCCTCTCAGAGTTGTTCTGTGATTAAATGAGGTGTTGTTTCCAGAATGTGTAGGATACTGACTGGCACATAGTAAACGTTCAATAAATAGTAGAAACAACAGCAGTAGAGCGAGGTCCTCCTTTGTGTGGGCTTGTGGCCGGTGTCCTGTAATGCTTCTCGGCCAGTTTACCAGCCTCAACACAGCTGATGTCCTGGGCTGGGTAAGTCTTTGCTTTGAGAGCCCTGCCCTGTGCTCTGGATGAGTCTTAGCTTTGAGAACCCCGCCCTGTGCTCTGGATGAGTCTTTGCTTTGAGGGATCTGCCCTGTGATCTGGATGAGTCTTTGCTTGGAGAACTCCGC
>CM052648.1:192329719-192350903 GCA_028533165.1 Leontopithecus rosalia
GCTCCGTGTTTTCCTGCGTGTGGTTAATCTACACACCTGGCACTGTGTTTTCCTGTGTTTAGTTCACCTACACACCTGGCTCCGTGTTTTCCTGAGTACACACCTGGCTCCGTGTTTTCCTGCGTGTGGTTTATCTACACACCTGGCACTGTGTTTTCCTGTGTTTAGTTCACCTACACACCTGGCTCCATGTTTTCCTCCGTGTGGTTTATCTACACACCTGGTGCCGTGTTTTCCTGTGTTTAGTTGACCTACACACCTGGTGCCATGTTTTCCTGTGTTTAGTTCACCTACACACCTGGCTGTGTGTTTTCCTGTGTGTGGTTTATCTACACACCTGGCTCCGTGTTTTTCTGTGTGTGGTTTATCTACACACCTGGCTCCGTGTTTTTCTGTGGGTGGTTTATCTACACACCTGGCTGTGTGTTTTCCTGCGTGTGGTTTATCTACACACCTGGTGCCGTTTTTTTCCTGCATGTGATTTATCTACACACCTGGCTCCGTGTTTTTCTGCAGGTGGTTTATCTAGTTACCTGGTGCCATGTTTTCATTTTCCATTCAAATTTAGCAAGTTACTGTATCTTACCGTAGTCTGAAAAATGTGGCAGCTCATACCTCCAGCAGTGTTTTCATGATAGCAGCACATGCGGCTCTAATGTTTTAGGGGTCTGAGTACCCTCTGCCTGCTACTGTGCTCTCCGCTTGCTACCAGTGAGTCCCAGCATGCCTGAGTGGAGAATGGACCACAGGAGCTTCCTCAGCTAGGGACACACCTCCCATCACGTGCACGTGTTAGAGGCCCTTCCCTGTGCAGCTCCAGGAGACCTTGCAAATGCCATAAATCACAGACACAGTCACCTCACTGCAGAATTTCTGCGATTTAGATTTTTGTCACGGGACATTTGTAAAAATCCCTTTTAAAATTATTTATTCACCATGATGGAAACAGAAACCAACACCAGTGTATAGATTCTAAAGTTTGGATTCTGTGAACAGCTCTAAAGCCAGCATTTGGACACATTCTGGAGAGTTCTGCATTTGTAAAGGTTATAAGACTGACATTACAGTGAAATGCTCTAAACGTCTGCTCAGGAAAAAATGAATGAGTGATACAATTTGTTGACACTGTGAAAGCAGACAGGGCAATACAAGCATGGGTCAGGCATGCTGAATCCTGCACCCCAGGCCTGGCCGTGACAGGAACCTGTGGCCGGCCCAGGAGAGCCTCAGCTTGCCTTTAGAGACTGGGACCCGAGTGTTGCCACTGGAAAGAATGAGGGTCGCGTGGTAGAGTCTGATCAGGGGCGTGCCACGTTGTACCTGTGTGTGCAACCCCAGGCCTCTGCACTCAGAAAGGACAGCATGAGTCCCACCTGGCTGGCACTGAGGCAGGGGTAGGGGTGGCTCACCTCTGCTCCTCCTTAGCAGCCACCATCCTCCTGCACCAGGCCACCCCTCTGCTCACTGGCTGTGCAAAGGCTGATGAGGTCCCATCTGCTGCGTGAAGACAGCACATATTTCTAGCACTTGACTGGAGCTTGGACATTTCCAGGTTCTGCAAGTACCACTGCAATGGCATCCTGATGACTAAATTCACACCATTGGCTTTCCCAGGAGCCCTGGAGCCTCAGGGGCCACCAGTTCAACCGCGTCACTCCACAGACGGAGAGCCTGAGCCTCCAGAGAGTGCGGGCCCCAGGGGCACAGGCAGCAGTGGAACCCAGCGGGAATATCAGGTCCACTGGTCTCACATGCTCGTCTCACAGAGGGAGAAGCTGAGACCCATGGAAATCTCATTGCTCAAGATTAGCAAGCAGTTGACCTGGGGCTAGGTCTCAGGTCTGTTAGGCCACCTAGGGACTTGAAATTTTAAACACAGTGGTCTGTGAAGAGCAAATATAAAAGATATTAATATAATTACTTTTGGTATAAAGACTTTCCAGTCGGCCAGGTGTGGTGACTCACACCTGTAATCCCAGTACTTTGGGAGGCCAAGGCAGGTGAATCACTTGAACCTGGGAGGTCAGAAGTTCAAGACCAGCCTGAGGTCAGAAGTTCAAGACCAGCCTGGCAAACCTGGTGAAACTATCTCTACCAAAAATACAAAATTAGCCAGGTGTGGTGGCATGCCCCTGTAATCCCAGCTACTTGAGAGGCTGAGGCAGGAGAATCACTTGAACCTGGGAGGTGGAGGTTGCAGTGAGCCAAGATTGAGCCACTATACGCCACCCTGGGTGACAGAGCAAAACTCTGTTTCAAAGAAAAGAAAAAAGGACTTTTCAGTCAACATCTATGATTACATACACGAATTTCCCCCGGTACACAGATTCTCAGACAGTGAATGACACGGCGGCTACTGTCCAGTTAGCGAGGACTCAGAGGCTCCCCACTTTGACGAATCTTCCATTTCTGTGTCCTCTTTCACAGTGAAGTAACACGCATCATTCACTAAGTGCTGTAGACTACGGGTCATGTGCTTAGGGCATCTCGACTTCCACTAAGTCCTCCCAGCTTGCTTCCCCCGGGATGCAGATGGCAGAGGAGGCACATGGGCTAATGGGCAGGCGAGGAAGATGAGGGCGGCTGTTGCATTACCTTCTCACCCTTCAATCCAGATGCATCCCCTAAGCCACTGGCGTGGCCTCCAGAATGCAGTTTCTACTTCCTCATGACTCAGTAAATAAGTGTGTCAGTCCAAGATTCTGCAGAGGGAACACTGACCAGGGGCTAGGACGTGAGTCTGGATTTCACTCCAGGTTCTGGGCCCCCGAGGGGAGTTACGTTACCTCGGATCTCCTGATTTCCCAGCTTTGAAATGGCCATGGCAGTTCAGGGACGTCAACTTAATACAACCTCAACATGCCCACATATTTCCTAGAGATGGGAATGTCCCCAAAATTTTAAAGAGAGTGAGAAATACGCACTCACTGCAGGTTCTCAGGAAGAAAGAAATTCCAGGTAATTCTAGTCTACACTGGAAGGGAAGTCACCCAGGGCTGAAATGCTGTCATGCGTGACACCCATCCAGTTACCCCATGTGATCTTCAACATTTAAAGTCTTTCACTCAACAAGTTTACGTTACGGTCCCACCTAGGCATTGCACGTCTGGAGTCTATTTCACCCTGGGTTTTTCCACAATGTCCAAGAATGTGAATTTTCACAACAAATCCACAGAAAATGGAATTGAGCTATCATCACTCTGACTCTGAAAGGCCTTCGGGAGCTTAAGGAGCATGATTGTTTCATGCTGCATTTCTTGAATTTTATTTCACATGATTGGGTCCTGACACATTTCAATTTTCAAACCAGGGTTTGTTTCCAAAGGAGGAGAAATTCACATTATTAGCAGAGTACTCCCCACTTTGCTGAATTAAACAGCAAACCCATTTCAAAAAATCAGTTCTGCAGTCTTTAATTTTTTTCAGCTCTTCTTTTTCCTTTTTTTCCTAAGCTTTAACGTTCTTTGCGGCCTTGCTTTCTAACTGCACCATATCAAAAGCTCTCTGTTCTGATCCTCTCTAGCTGCCCCAATTAATCACTTATTTAATACAGAATTTGGCGTCCGGCCCTCTCCTGTGCCCGCCGGCGTCCCCCTTCCTCTGCTTCCATGATGCCAGGCTTCTTTTCTGCTTTGCCATCTACTCCTCCTCCTCCCGGGCCTTCTCATGTTCTTTCTTCATTAAAAAAATTCTCCATTTCACTTTCATTTTTCTCTCTCCACCCTCTAAAAATAAACCCATTCTTTCCCTGTCTCACTCTGTTGCTGGCAGCAGCCCAGTGCTGGTGCCCACAGCCAGGGTGAGCTCCCAGCACAAAAGCTGCATCCTGAGCACCAGTCATGTGCGATGCTGCGTGCATCTCTGCGAACATTCTCTCAGAAGCCTCCAGAACTCGATGCAGAAATGCTGCTAATAGCCCCATGCAATATAGAAGGAAAAACTGACTTTAGCCTCCGTAACAACCCATTGAACTGGGAGTCTACTCCCAAGGTGGCCTGAGGGAGGCTCCGGTGATGGCTGCCGGCCACCGCCCCCCAGCATGGCTCCCACCTTGCTGAGCTGAGCCCACGGTTTTACCACGGCCATCTGATGACAGTGGAGAGAGCTCCCCTGGGACCTTCATCCCTGGAGCCCAGTGCTACCCAACCCACACTCAGTCGACCAGATGGCCTGTGCTGTGCAAACCCCCACTGCCCCACACCTGTCACACAGGGTTGTCCTGAGGGCTCGGGAGCTTCGGGGTGAAGGAAGGGACAGACGCCCTCAGAGTCCTGTGGAGTGTGAGTTTGGGGTCAGCGTGAATACTGCTCATGACAGAGCGACATTGGAGTTATGCAAGATTTATTCATTAGGAACGAGCTTAATTTTCGGCGGAGCAGTTGATGGCTAAAATGCTTCCTAAAAGGCTTTAGATGTAAAGCAGTCTATTCTAACATTAAATAATTGATGTTTTATGATTTGTATTTTTTCTAAAGCTCTATTTTAGAACTAACTTCCCACCTTATTATATAGTAAAGTAAGAAAGTTTCCGATACCTATTTATGTAATTGCCTAAAACACAGGCCTTTTAAAAAATAATAGTTATCCACTCAGTTCAGTGAATATGCAGCAAACATATGCAAGCCAGCACCGCTTCAGCGCAGGCTCCATCGTGAAATGAAACTGAGGGAAATACTGCAAGCATCACAGACAGAAAGAGCTGAACTCCCAAATGTAAGGGCTTCCTGCTGGTGCATTTTAGAATCAGGAAACGATGCTGCTTTACGAACTTATTTCTGCCTCACAGGGAGTTGTGATGTTTCATGGCTCATCCGCTGAGTGCTGTTATTTTACACACATTATTAACATGTTCATTTCTTGTGTGTCGCCCAGGGTGCCCACGGCTCACTGCTGCGTTGACCTCGCGGGCTCAGTCGGTCCTCACACCTCAGCCTCCTGAGCAGCTGGGACCACAGGTACGCACCAAACCTGGTCCCGCCACAGCACGTTTCAGTTCGTATTTCAGCTGTGCCCTTTCCAGTAGACCACACTGTGTGACCGGCCGCTAATCAGAGTGAAGCGGCTCAGAACAGAGCAACTTGCTGCAGCCGACAAAGGGAGAGTCCAGGGGTCCCAGACGGAGGAGGCACTCTGTGGTCTGCCAGGCTGGCCTGGGCCTCGCCAGCTTCCTAGTGTGTAGACGGGGAGCGAACTGTTTAGTAAGTGCTCCGCTGGGTTTAGACATCGCCTATCGTGGTCACCAGTGTGAACTCTGGAGCCAGACTCCTCATCCTTCGTGTTATCCCTCTGCTCCTTAACAGCTGTGGGACCTTGGCCAAGTCTCTTACTGCCTCTTGCCTCGGTTTCCTCCTCTATAACGAGAGGTGCACCCTCCCATGTCGGGCTGCTGTTAGGCCCTTGGGAGCCAACGCCTGTGAGGGCGCAGGGGCAAGGCTGGGCTCGCAGCTGGTGCTGTGGAAGAGCTGGGGAAATGTGCCATTGCTGCTGACTTCGAGGGGTCTGACGGTCTGGGGATGAAGTGCAGTGTGGCTAAGACCGAGGAGCGCACGTGGGTAGAGCCGCTGAGTTGGGGTTTGCATAGAGCAGCACCAAACGGCCCGTGCCTCTATGCATGGGGCAATCTTTGGAAGTGTTTTCGTCCGATCATTTTCTGTGTCTCTATTTCCAGTGATTACCCCTGTCCCTAACAGGGTATAAAAGACATTTCCTTTAGCTCCCTTGCAGGGATGAGAATGACAGATGCAAACAACAGCAGCGAAGCTGAGAAGGCGTCTACGGCATTATACACCACAGCACACCTCCTGAGCTGAGAAGGCATCTCTGGCTACACCAAAGCACACTCCCGAGCTGAGAAGGCATCTCCGGCATTATACACCACAGCACAACTCCTGAGCTGAGAAGGCATCTCCGGCTACACCAAAGCACACTCCCGAGCTGAGAAGGCGTCTCCGGCATTATACACCAAAGCACACTCCTGAGCTGAGAAGGCATCTCCGGCATTATACACCACAGCACAACTCCTGAGCTGAGAAGGCGTCTCTGGCTACACCACAGCACACTTCTCAAGCTGAGAAGGCATCTCCGGCATTATACACCAAAGCACACTCCCGAGCTGAGAAGGCGTCTCTGGCATTATACACCAAAGCCTGTGAATATTGAGAGTTTTCCACTTCAGCCTGGTATTTTAAGGCTGTACCATTTCAGCCAAAGCAATAAGAAGCTGAGAAACTGTGACGTGCCCGGCAGACAGCGTTGAGCAGCATGGCTGTGATTAGTGAGGCTCTAAGTTATATCCCTGAGTTTGAATCAGGAGTCCTGGTTTCATGTCTGACTCTCAGTCCACCTGCTTTGTGGCTTTGTACTTAGGATGGATGTGAGGAATAATCATGTTGTCTTTGATATAATCACCAAAAGCAGAGTGTGCGGTGTGTTGCCAATGAAGAACTGAGATTTCGAAAGGAAGATTCGGCCCGTGGTAGCTGGCAGCCAGCACCCGTCAGTAGGCAGGCACTCCCAACACAGCCTGTTCTCGAGGCACAGAAACACCTTCCATGATCAACATGTAAGGCAAACAATTCTCTCCTCTGCACAGCAATGTGGCGCTCCCTGACGTACTTGCTTGACACCCCAAGAGGATGGGGGCCCTACAGTATGTTATTTTGCTACAGCCTGTGAATGTTGGTGTTTTCCGGCTTGCATGAGTGGACTACGGAGCCTGAGGGAGCAGCAATGTGCAGGGCAACGTGCACAGTTTCCATTCAGGGCCTGGCAAGACTGAGGTGAATACAGGCCACGCGGAGGTGGGAGGGCAGCCAGATGGCGGCTCCCTTTGCATGTCTCACCAGAGCTCCCTACCTTCTGCATCCATGGATGCCCACCTGAGGAGGAAGATCAGGGCTGGGAGAGGCTTACTGGCCACCAGCAGAGAGAAAGCAGGCAAGGCCAGGACCACACACAGGGTGACAAGCACAAAGGGCAATAGCAGAGCACCGCCAGAGGCACAGCGGAAATACACTGCTCCCGAGAGACTGGTGGGGTGCAGGGTGGGAGGCAGGGATAGGCCTCAGATGAGGAGGACATGTGTACACGGAGTGTAGCCAAAATGAGTCAAGAGGGCAAATCATAGTACACAGCAGGGAGCTCCCAGAGGGACCCAAATCTTAAAGTGTAGCCATTAAAAATATAGAAAATACAAAAAGAAAACAACCAGCCCATTCCCTCAACAACCAGGTAACCCCAATTATGTAAAAATAATTTACATATATTGCAAGGATATGCACACATTACAGGAAAGTGCAGAATAAAAAGTGAAAATCCCTTAAAGCCATGCTAATACTCCACAAATTCTCAGCTCCTTTGCTAATAGCTAACCACTGATGACAGCTTCTTGTGTTCTTTTTAAGGAGAGAACAACAGAGAAACTAGAATCTTTATACTGTCTTTTATCCATCCATATATCTATTCATTCATCTATCCACTTATCCATCCATCCATCCATCCATCCATTTCACCATCCATCCATCCATCATCTACCTCTCTATCCATCTATGAATCCATCAATCCATCTATTTGTCTATCCATCCATCCATATTTATCTATCCATCCATCCTCTCTATCCATTCATCTCTATTCAACCATCCTTCTATTTACTCATCTATCCATCTATTTCTGTATTTATCCATCCATTCCCTCTATCCATCCATCATCTATTCATCTCTTCATCCATCCATCTCTGTATCTACTCATTCATCTGTCCATACTTCTATCCACTCATCCATCCATCTGTTTATTCATCTATCTCTATCCATCTATCTCTATAACTATCCATCTATCCATTGACCTATTTATTCATCTATCCATCCATTCTGTATTTATCTATCCATTCCCTCTATCCAGCCATCCATTCTTTCATCTCCCTCTCCATCCATCTATCTACTCATTCATTTGTCCATCCATCTCTCTATCCACTCATCCATCCACCTCTATTTATTCATCTGTCTCTCTATCCATCTATCTCTATAACAATTCATTCATCTATCCATCCATTCACCCATTCATTCGTGCATTTATCTATTTACCTATTCATTCATCTATCCATCTCACTATCCGTCTATCTACCCATTCATTTATACATCCATTCATTTCTCTATCCATCTATCTCTCTATTTATCTATTCATCTATCCATTCATCCATCTCTCCATCCACCCATCTCACTATCCATCCATCTCTCTATCCATCTACCCATTCATCCATCTCTCCATCCACCCATCCAATCATCTCACTATCCATCCATCCATCCACCCACCCATTCATCTATCTCTCCATCCACCCATCCAACCATCTCACTATTCATCCATCCATCCGTCCATCCATCCATCTCACTATCCATCTATCATCCACCCATCCATCCATCTCTCCATACACCCATCCATCCATCTCACTATCCATCCATCCACCCACCATTCATCCATCTCTCCATCCGCCCATGCATCCATTATCCGTCCATCCATCCATCCACCCACTCATTCCATCTCTCCATCTACCCATTCATCCATCTCTCCATCCACCCATCCATCCATCTCACTATCCATCCATCCATCTCTCTATCCATCCATCCATCCATCCATCCACCCATTCATCCATCTCTCCATCCATTAAACCATCCATCCATCTCACTATCCATCCATCCATCATCCACCCATCCATCCATCTCTCCATCCACCCATCCATCTCACTATCCATCCATCCACCCACCATTCATCCATCTCTCCATCCACTCATGCATCCATTATCCATCCATCCATCCATCCATCCATCCATCCATCCACCCACTCATTCCATCTCTCCATCCACCCATCTATCCATCTCATCCATCCATCATCCATCCATCCATTCATCCATTCATCCATCTCTCCATCCACCCATCCAATCATCTCACTATCCATCCATCCATCCATCCATCCACCCACCCATTCATCCATCTCTCCATCTACCCATGCATCCATTATCCATCCATCCATCCATCCATCCAACCATTCCATCTCTCCATCTACCCATTCATCCATCTCTCCATCCACCCATCCATCCATCTCACTATCCATCCATTCATCCATTTATGCATCTCTCTAGCAATTAATTATCCACCCATCTATTCATTCATCTCTTCCTCCACCCATTATCCACTCATCCATCTATCCATCCAGAAGATGCTGGCAGGCACTGGGATTATTTCTCAAAGAGTTTTTAATTTGAAGGTAGCCTTGTAAATAAATATAAGTAGGTTTTTTTTGTTGGCAACCTGTCTTTTTGTGAAATCCTCACAAGCATGAAGAGAGAACCCTGCCACTCTCTTGACTGCAAAAGTTTGACCCCACCCTGGAGTCCTCTGAACACAGGGGTTGATGTCAGGGGCTGGCCTTGACTCTTCTGCTCAAAACTCCTTGGGTTCCACGAGGGCAGGCATGTTTTGCCCAGTGTAAGGGCAGCCAGTTAGTGCAGATTAATTGAAGGTTTAAGCAAACTAACCAAAATGAAGAGGGGTAGGAGGCCATTCTGGATAGAGTTTGGCTCAGAAATGTAAGTTAATGAATAACAAGCATGTTGAGACCCAGGTGCAGGTCTAGATTTTATGGGGCCTGAACTTCTAGAATTTTGGGTGATCTCTTTAATAAAGACATAAAAGTTGCAATCATGAAATATAAATACAGAATTAGGTACAGAGCCTTGGACGTGGCCCAGGCCCTGATGTTTCACTGGCTCCCTGGCCGTCCTCACATCCTCTGCCAAGGTCTCAGTGCAGTGCCCCGTGCTCTCAGGCTGCTGTAGGTCTCAGTGCAGTGCCCCGTGCTCTCAGGCTGTTGTAGGTCTCAGCGCAGTGCCCCGTGCTCTCAGGCTGTTGTAGGTCTCAGTGCAGTGCCCCGTGCTCTCAGGCTGCCGCAGGTCTCAGCGCAGTGCCCCGTGCTCACAGGCTGTTGTAGGTCTCAGTGCAGTGCCCCGTGCTCTCAGGCTGCTGTAGGTCTCAGTGCAGTGCCCCGTACTCACAGGCTGTTCTTTCCCCGAAAACATTTGGAAATGTCTGAAAACAATTTTGACTGTCAAGACCAGGAGACAGAGGGGATGCTACTGGCATCCAGTGGGTAGAGGCCAGGGATGCTGCTAAACGTCTGATAATGCTCAGGACAGGCCCCAATAACAGACTTTCCCAGCCCAAAGTGTCAACAGTACTGAGGCCGAGAAGCCCTGAGTTATAGCTAGAGATGTGTTCTCACAGAACGCCCAGCCACAGATCCATTGATTCCAGCTCGGGTGCTCACAATATAGTTTGTGAGCTGCATTTGCAAACTCAGACTCATCTAGGTGCACATGTGAACGTGGGCTGGGTTCTGTGGGCGCCCACCACCCACTGGCACCTGGAGCCCCTGGAGCTCTCAGCGTGACCCTCACTAGCCAGCACCACTGAGGGCTTGGTTTCTACCTCCGTGCAGTTTCACACTTGGGGTTCAGCAACCGAGTTCCATTTAAATTTGCTGCCTCCACGCTAAATTAATACATTTTAAGGCTTATACCCACAAATCATTCATTTCAAAGTTCTCATCCCTTATGAATAAGTTCATCATTTTCATTCACATTTTGTCACAAAAATTAGGAGTTCAGCTTTTCGAAAATTTCATTTTCCACTTGTCTTTTATGTGCAGCAAGATAGTAAACCAGCAGATTAGCTTTTCTTCCATCACAGCAGAGGAGGACGAGCTAGAAAGCAACACAATCAAAACAAATTGCTTAGGAAAATAATTCCTTTATTTAAAGGAATTACCAATAAGCAGGCTGCTTTCACAAGAAACAGAAACTGTCACGGAGCTAGCCAGGGTCGGAGTACGTGGAGTGTGAATTATACTCTCTTCTCCAGAGTCGCTGTTCCAAATTATAGCAATACTCACATCTTGTGAATGGTAACTTAAAGCAGAGTAAGTCAAACACCACGTAAAAACCGAGTGCTTCTAACAGTATTTTACAAGCGTGAGTCTAGAGAAAACACTGTTTTCCTTGTGTCTGGCTGAGTGCTAACACCTTGGCCCTGGTGTGTCCTGACTTGACCAAGGTTGTATACAGAGACACCATTTCTCAGGGTTTTTTTCCCCCTGGGAAGTGTGTAATTATTTTCTGCAAAAATGATCAGGCTGGCCAGGAAGTTATTAAAATGATGCTTTGATCCTGGAGGCACTGGCTGAGTAAGATGGTCTCATCTTGTTTATGCCACAGACAGCAGCAGCTACTGCAAAATAAAGGATACTGAAGTGGCACTCCAGTGACTTTAGAATACCTGCATTCAGACAGAAAGGTGATGCCAACTGAGATTTCATTTAATTACTTTAAACTCATTAAAAACAAATACAAGCAAAGGCTTGATATTCATTTACATGTTGACTGTCTCTGGGCCATTTTCACTATATGGCTAAAGGAAAGGGGCATTAGAGCTAGCCCAGGATATCACTCGTAAGAGGTTAAAGTATGTTCTAATGGGCAGATTAATTCTGCGGGGAAATAACATTAAATCTTTCTGAGGCTGGAAATTTTTCAAAAGCATTCTTGCTGCTTTCTTGCATTGCCACAGATGCAATCATCTGGCTAATGTGGCATCTTGAATAACTTTGCACTTAAGCCCTGTCAGTTTGATCTTCCAAGGTTAATTGATTAGTTCAACACGCATTCTTGCCAGAAAAGATCTGAGCGCTCACATCTTTTCATTAATTCATGCTGTTTGGTGAGAAGGTGAAAAATGCCAAGGGGTTGTTTGATTTAACTCTTTCATTGCCCAGCCTCCAAGGAAGATGGAGAAACAGGTCTGGGGCTCGCACTCTGGATGAAACCACAGCCTCGTGGGCGGAAGCAAAATGGATTAGGGCACGGTCTTCACAGGCCCAAGCGGAGTTACAGGAGGACTCAGGTGGGCGTTCATGCCGCCGTGAAAACAATAGACTTTATTTCGAGTCTTGCTAAGCCTGGCGATGGTGCCTACAGACCGCTGGCATTGGACCAAGGCTGACCAGGGCTGCCTGGGTTATGAGGACGAGGTGTACCAGTAATCCATAAGCATGATGGGCACGACCAGGGTGGGGGTGTCCCCGATCACACAGACCCGTGCCAACGCCCACTGATTGAACGGCAGAGCTTGGTCAGGAGTCAGGGTTTTTTGTAACAGGCATTCAGATTGTGCAGGCATTAGCATGTTTCCTAAAGGGACAGGAAAAAGTGCCAAGCTCCTGTGGCGTCAGGAGGACTGTGAGTCTATCTGGTTCTCCTGTGATGCAGCACAATTCTGTCTCTGGAGATGACCATTTCCGACCCCCAATGCAGGCACACTGTGTCCCTGCTGTTCTCATCCCCCAAACCGCCCCACACTTGCACACAGTCCCCACATCTCTCACACCCTCCACTTCTTCCCCTGCAGGATGAGATAGCACAGACACGACTTTGGAGGGCGGTCGGGCCTGTGGCCTCCAAGCCTGTCACAGCCTCCTGCCAGTGTTTAGCAGGGATGCTGCATTTTGGGGGTGGTTCCTGTTTTCCTGAACTCCTAGGAACAGCTGAGAACAGAGGGAGGGAGAGAATAGAGAAGCCGAGGGGGCTTCCTGGCTCCTGCATGGCACCCTCCGGCCTGGGCACAGCCGAGCAGGGCTCAGAGGCACCCGCGTCCCCAAGTGCACGCGGCCGGCTGGCAGGACCCTCCCAGCCCTCCCTCTGCTGGCTTCCAAATGGAAGCAGCCCCACCGCCCAGGAACGGGAAGGAGAAGGCCACAGCTTTATTTACATAACACAAGAGATATCACAATAAACAAGCATTAATCATGATCATTACACCAAATCATGCAAAATGATGCTGCTGACCGCTTCCGTGGCACATTGGTTATTTTTTGTTCCTTTTCTTTTCCTCTTGGAAAAAGGGAAAATCGACAGAATCATTAGGAGCCATCCAGGCTCCCCCCAATTAAAATGTGTGTAAATCAAACACGCACAAAGTGCCTGATATGTGGCAAATTAATACAGAAATACGGAGGCCCGTGCCCCCTCCAGCCGCCGCGCACGGCGTGTGACAGGTATGATCGCGCTTGTGGAATTATTCGAGCCCGGCAGGAATTCCCAGCGTCAGGGAGTGTCAGGGCACTGTTATTAGACAAGTTTAATTAGGATCTACCCTGCTGCTTCCAACAAGTATTTAATTAACTTCTAGGCAGGGTAATTAGCTTGAGATTGTGGCTGATTTTCTTCCTCACCTTCTGTTGACACTTGGCCTACGCGAGGTCCCCCGCTTTGCTGACAGTGTAATGGATAGCATCGTGGGGAAGCCCACTCTCAAGCCTGCGCGTCTTACAAACAGCCCAGATGAAGACAGAGAAGAAGCCATGTCCGCCGGCCCGGCCGGGGTGGCGCACAGGGCTCGTTTCCACAGAGAGTAGCCAGGCCGCCTGAGCGGAGGGGACAGCCTGGCCCTGATCACTTCAGGCAAAGAGCAAAGAAGGCGAAGATGCTCCAAGACAGCCAGCCGGCCCTCCCACCCCAGCTCTGCCTGCCCAGCGACCGCGGGCTCCCTCCCCTCCAGCAGGCACTGCAGGGGTTCTCACCTCCTCCTCCCAACACATGCAGGTGCCTGGTGGAGGCTCAGGCCTGACACCTGCTCGTGAAGACACAAACAACTACTGGGCATTGGCCAAGCCACTGGCAGCCCCAGGAACATCGCTGGTTCTTGGAGGCGGCGTCTCCAACTGGCCGGGGAGTTTATTCTCCTTCCTACCGCCACTACACCAAACACACCAACATCGAACCCCCCCACACCAACATCTACAGTAAAGATAATGGGATTTGACGCCGTAACAGCAGGAGGAACTTTCGGGGACTGGGGAGTGGCGGGCACAGAGGTCAGCGTCCCTCCCTTGCGAGACGATGCCAGGTTGAATCGTTGGTGCCTCACTGCAAAAGTCCATGAGTCTTAAAAGAAAATTGGTTTACGTGTGCACACCATGTGTGCACAGCCACATCGTCCACAGTAACCAAAAGACAGAGGCCACCCGAGCCTGCAGCTGTGGATGAGTGGGGAAGCCATATGTGGCCGCCTGTACAACGGAACATTATCAGTCCTAACAAGAAGGGAGTCCCGCCACGTGCCACACACAGCAGGTGGGAACCTTGAGGACACTGTGACAAGTGAAATAAGCCAGCCACAAAATGACAAACACCGTCTGACTCACTCATGTGAGGGACCCAGGGTGGCCACATTCCTAGAGGCAGATGGTGAATGGGGGCTGTGAGGCCTGGGGGGGGGCAATGGGGAGGAGATGTTGAACCAGGATGGGTTCCCTTTTGCACACTGGGGAGTCTTGGAGGTGAGCCGTGGTGGTGCTGCGGATGATGTCAATCTACTTACCACCACTCAACAGTCCACTTAAAAATGGTGAAGATTTTATGTGTATTTTGCCACAATAATAAAAAAAGGGAGAGCTGGTTCTTAACTTTTTGGCAGGACATGTTCATATTTGGGAGCTGAGGGTCGCTCTCTGGAACTTTCCCTCACAAAAGCCTTCAGTGTCCCACAGACCGGGCCAAGCCCCGTGACCCCAGAGTTGTAGAACAGCTTGGATCTGAAATCCTACCTTTCAGAGTTTGATGCGTTCTTTGTTCTAGGTAATTATGGGACGGGGGACTTGTTTTTAAATCTTGGGAGCTGTGCATGGCCATTGGCCCAGGAGCAGCCTGAAGATGCCACACACACCTCCGCTCATCTGTAGCTGGCAGCAGGCCTTGGAGGAGGGGGTACCCTTCACTCTGTACCCGAGGGCCAGTGGTCACGGAGCCTTCATGGCAGGCCAGCCCAGCTGGAGCATGTGGTACAGCCGCACTGACGTTTCTGGCAGCATCTGCTCCTGCCGTAGCAGCACTGAGTATCTTTAATCTGGCCCTAAGATGCCCTCTCCGACACTGACAAGGCCCAGTGTCCCCAGGCTTCCACCCTGCTGAAGGGGCATGTGCCAATGAAGGGGCATGTGCCAATGAACGGCAGAGGCATGTTATCATGTTGGGTGGTGAGAAGGAACACACTGCAGAACCAGGGGGAAGAGTTCCTGCAGCTGCAAGGAGCCTGGGGTGAGGGACCTGCCCGCAGGTGACAAGTGACGGAATTGGGTCTCCCCGAGTGCCTCTGTTCATCCCGTGGTGACACAGGAGGCCCCACCCCCTTGTTAGTGAGCCACAAACACACACAACCCCGGGTGGTGTGGAAGCCGAGGCCTGACCTCCCACCCTCCTTCCCACTGACAGCCACGAGGACCCTGTCCCCAGAGCATCACCTTGGGGTAAGTCTTCTGCCTTTAGGAGGAACCACGTGAGAGTGCAGAGGGTTGCATCCACCACCTGCGCCTTAGGGAGAAAGAAAACAGCAAGCCCAGGAACCTGCTGGGCTGAGGCCAGACAGGACTCAGACCTCAGTGTTCAAGGCGTGAATGGGCCCTCCTGGCTAGTCTGAATTGTTGTCTGTGTGTTTCAGGAATGTGTGCTTTCTAATGGCTTCTGTAATCGCATTCGTAGTTATTATTTGGAGAGACCTGGAAGGAGAGCCTCATGAGCTGCGTGTGCTTTCAGAGCCTGGGTGCCCACCGCGTGTCCTTCTCCCTCTCCATGCCCTGTGACCGGCGGCTCAGGGTGTCCCTGAGGGCCACAGAGCCTCCTGTGCAGCCGCAGCACTGCTTTCAGGCTGCCCGGGACCCAGTCACCTCCCCTACCCGGGTCGGAAAGCCAGACACACATGGTGGGTACAAGAGCCGTACACAGTGTGAGTTTGGACACGCGAGAGAGATACCTGGAGACTGCGGTTAGGCAGACATTTTCTACTCCTCTTGATTTTTGGAGAAAGAGTCGAAACACTGAGAACAAAATAAAGCACTAAAAACATCCAGGAGTGGCAGCAGCAGCTTCTCCCAGGCCCTGCTCCCCTCCTGCCAGCTGCTCCCAGGTTGGCCCGGCCCATCTCCCCTCCTTCCAGAGTCTGCTCAACTCACCTTCCTGGCAAAGCCCCCACTGTCCCCACAGCCCCCACCACACCTGCTGCCCTTCACGCCTCCTGTGCCCCTGAGCCCCGTCCTCTGACCCCACTGTGGTTTCTCCATGGGGTTTATTCCTGTCCCGCCCATTCCACCCACGCTTGGCCTCTGCCCTTTCCCCGGTGGAGGGTGAGGTGTCTGGCCTGTTTTCTATTTTCTTTCCAGCTCCTCGGCACTGTCAACCAGTATGTATTAAATGAATAAGGAATGAATAAATCCCCGCCGTATGTTACGAGTGCAATATTAATTCAGTCAGCCTATTTTTTGCTTGTCTGTTGTGTTTTCTGGTGTTCAGAGGAAGGCACCTGAGCCTGAAACAGTTTAATTGGTTAACTGGCTCAGCACTTATTTATGGGGTGCACCATGTGAGGGGCACGGACACAGTCACTGAGTAGGAGTGGGCGAAGCCCCACCTCTCCCAGGCTGTGCTGCCCAACGTGGGTGACACATTCATCCAGCCTGTCCCAGCAGGTGGAAACTGAGGCAAGGTTTTGAAGGAAAGACCAGCTCCTGAGCCTCCAGGGATGCTCAGTTATCTTTGAAAAATAATGCAGGAAAGAGGGGCAGGAGCTTTCCGTGCTGATGTTTCCACAGCTGGGACTAAAAGAGTTGCTGGCTCAGCCTTCTGATGGTGACTGTACCTGCTAATCAATTAATTCGAGGTTGCCCATGGATCCCCCCTCCCCCCACCCAAGGAGCAGGTGCCTGCATCACACTGACCAGCCGCTCACACAAGGTTCCTCCAACTCAGCACCTCTGACTTCCTCAGCTTCCTTCCTGCTGGTCCTGCCCACCGTCCTGCTGCAGCCCAGCTGGCCACACACCTGACCTTCATCCTTCAGGGGCATGTGGGCTGCTCCTGGGACCCTCAGCTCCCAAAGTTTCCTGGGAGGACCTGTCCTACCCATTCCTGAGGAAGTACTAAGTACTAACCTCTCAACACAGCATTGAACAAGAATGTGCGTAAGCTCACAAGAGAAATGGAATAGTACTAATGTGGAAGTGCTCTACCAAGAACGTTCTGCGCATCTCAAAAAAAAAAGCAGCAATGCCTTCCCCTTGATGAGTGAAAAGGAGAAAATCACGAACATTTTCACCAAATGTGTGTAAAAATGGGCGTGGACCAAATAAGAGAAAAAAGGGCTTTCTTCTCATCTCTGAAGCTAGCCTTCATGGTGGACTTCTTATCCTTTTCCACGACATGCACCTACAAAAGAAAGGGCTTTCAGATCCCACCCGGTTTCCTCCTTTCTAATCCCAGGCTCCACATACTCAAAACCAGGGGAGATGAAGTGCCTGATTTACCTTGTTTCTGCTGGCTCTGAGATCTCAGATGCTCTCAAGGAGCGATTCCTCTTGAGCCAAGAAGAGGGCCAGATGCCTCCCTTGGCTGGATCCTGCTGCTTCTCCATGGGGAGAGGGCACAGGGCTGCTCTGGAGCCAGCACTGGACTGGCACAATTGGAAGGGAACTTCTGGCTCCCAGGACAGTCCGGACATTTCGGCAGCCTCATTTGCTGTAGCTGATGGCTCAGTAGGAGACACCAGGGATCCCAGGCATCAGCAAACAGTGCTGCAGAAGCCAACCCAGAATAACTCAGAGACAACACCCAAGGGCTTCATGCAAACAGCGCTGCAGAATTCCACCCAGAATGGCTCAGAGACCACACCCAAGGGCCTCGTGGCCAAGGGTCATGCTGGCCAGAGACACAGTGAGTTTGTTTTGGGGTCTTCAACTCTGTCCCATGCCGGTGGCTCTCCAGGTGCTGACTGGCTATCTTGGTTCAGTCCTGAAGTTCATAGGCTCTAATGAAATGGGAACCATGCGGGATGGGACAAAGGAATGTTCTGTGCCTTGTAATGGGAGGTTCCATTCACTGTCACTCAGCCCAGGTGACCGTGCCCAGCCAAGCACCACACCTGGCCTCACCTACACATTTGAATGTAGCTATGACAAGTCAATCACAGGAAGCCTCTCATGATGTTTCCTGTTTCTGCTGATGATCTCTGGGATCCTGCGGAGACATCCAGGCACACAGTGTACAGTTTCCAGCCTTCCCCCATCCACCACCCACTGTTCTGTCTCTGCCAGCCTCCTGGCACTTTGGCATATGTTGTATCTTCTTTGCTACTCTTAGGAACTTTAAGCATCACACCTCTTTATTAAGCAGAGCAGTTCAGCGACATGACTTCACTCCCTGGACTGTCCCTTGATGCCCAAGTGATTCAGCAAATCATGTTTTCCAACGGACACCTTGTTCTCCCCAAGCAGAATTTTGAGGAAGACGATTTTCTCTATTTTATTTCAAATATAAAATAAATGGTTGTTGAATGAACATGAGATTATTTGTAACCATCTTTCGAAAGTTACAAAGAACAGAAAATGTAGAATTATTCTGTAAAATCCTTCAAATGTTTGGCACTAGCCACCAGAACCAATCTCAGTAAGACACTTCATGCATCTGAATTTGTATTTTCAGAACCATGCTAGTTCAAAGTTTTGTCTCAAAGTTGAAGACAGATAACTAGAGACCACCAACTTCAGCCTAACCAGATGTTTAATTAAATTTCATGTAAATGGATTAAAGCACACCATATGCAAAGAGTTGCATTCTGTCTAAATGCCACCCTCCCCTGGTGCTTCTACCAAGGTGTCAGACCTGTCCGTCAGGATTCCTGAAAAGCTGGGAAGCTCCTGCAGGCAGCTCTCCATGCTGGTTTCCAAGACCATGCTGCCCTCTCCACCAACTCCCCTGTGCACAGTGACTCCTGTTCTGACGTTGGGAGTTCTCACCCCATCATCTTCTCCGCTGTCTGCTCACTGGTCCATGGTAGCCTCACAGCCAGGCCTGCCTTGTCTTAAACACATTGGGACTCCTGGGTGTGCATCCCACCTGCTGGTTTTGGAGACACTGGTAGGAGAGGCTTCCGGCTGCCCTCACCTCCCTGCAGGGTCTCTCTCCGATTCCTTCTTCCATAACCTCTGGTGTTGTCCGGGTGCCGTCCTCAGCCTTGTCTTCCCAGCTGCTCATGCTCTCGCCGGGTCACCATTGCTGTTGGGCCTCCCGCCTCCTGGCTCGTCCTTCCTCCCAGTGGTCAGTGTCATCTTTCCAAAGCTGTGTTCCCAGCTTGTCACTTGCTTGCCTCATCATCTTTGACTCCCTCATCTCCAAAGTCGAGTCCATGCTGTTTCTGGTTGGAGTCCTCCAGAAGCTGATCAGTCAGTTTTGAGTGGGGTTGGCCCCTTTGGGAAGTGACCCCAGGAAGTGCATGTCACATAGCAGGGAAGCAAATTCTGAGAACAGAAAGAAGACGATTCCAGGTGTCTTTGTGAGGGGGTGCTGCTGTGACCACTGGGGCTCCAGTCCACTAGGGACCTCAGGAGATGGCAGACCATGCCTTGGGCATCCCCTTGAAGGCTAGGGTGGTTATGGGCTCCATCGCCCACTTCCATACAGCATGGCTGGAGGACAGCATGCGGCGAGCTCTGGTGTGAGCAGGGTGTTCTGTGTGGTGGACACCCTCTTGTTGCCAGAGAAGCCCTTGGGCCAGGGTTTAGGGCATTGCAGCAGGAAGCCTTTGGTGGGTAAGGAAAGCTGGGGGAACTGGGCAGGCATGAGAGCACCACACCCTTCACCACAGCACTGCAGACCCTTCCCAATATGCAGTCGGCCTCCCGCCCCACAAGCCCAGCTTCATTCTGTATTCTTCTCATGCTCTTTGATGACTGGCACCCTTTGCCACGCCTCCCCCTCTTCCTCTCCTCGTGGTGAGTGGCTCAGTCACCACGGCAAGGTGAGATTTGGATGTTACCTTCTCTGCAAAACTTTGTGTCAATTTCAGGAGGATTTTTACCCTCCTCTGTGATCTCACAGCACATCTTCCAAACCCCTACTGTGGCATACGTTGTGCTGTTCATCATGACTGTTCCCTGTGGTCCCAGCGGTGGTCCCAGAGGCACGGCACGGCCACTGCTTGAGGTATCACAGTCTGTCCATCACACTGGGCCTCAAGACAGGAACACATTTTGCACAGTGGGACAGCTCTCCTTAGCTCACACGGAAGAGTTGATTGCAGGCATATAAGGGCAGATGACAATTCACATGGAAATGTGTATACAGGTGTTTCTATCAGATTTTTTTAAAGTCCTATTTTCAATTCACAAGGGGAGCTTACTTTTTAAGGAAAAGTGGTGAGAAACATTTATATATGAAAAACAGTAACTTGGCTCCTTCCCCATTTAACCATTTTGCAAATTTTGATTTCATGAATGCCGAGTTTGTTTAAAGCAGACACATCTGCCAGTCACTTGAGGCATGGAAGGCTCAGGTGGGACATGGTGTGATGTTCTCCAGTGAAATGCAACCACTATGACTATCACGTGGCAAAATGGGAACAATGTTGACTTTGGGGCCTGTGCCCTTCCGTAGCATCAGAAAAGATCTTTCGTTGCAGGGGTTGCTGATGCACATCAGGCACGGAGCCTCCCTGTGCCCCATCCACCAGTACGTCAGAAGCACGTGGCCACTCAGTGCCTCGGAAAACGTAGGCAATATTAAAATAGCCAGGACTTGATTTTAGACGTGGTGTTCAGCCTACGCAGGAGTCTCAGATTGTGTCAATGGAGGCCACAGGATTGCTGCGCATGTCGACAGCGGAGACACAGTGGTCATGTGGTGGAACTTCGGATGGTTCTGTGAACCTTCCCCCTTCACCTCTTTCCAACAAGCATGCTGGAGGACGGACTGAGTGGAAAGAGACTGAAGACACGAAAACAACCATAAAACGTGTCGAGGAGAGGGCGTGTCCAGGAGAAGGTGTTCCAGGAGAGGGCGTGTCCAGGAGAAGGTGTTCCAGGAGAGGGCGTGTCCAGGAGAAGGTGTTCCAGGAGAGGGCGCTTCCAGGAGAAGGTGTTCCAGGAGAAGGCGTGTCCAGGAGAAGGTGTTCCAGGAGAAGGTGTTCCAGGAGAGGGCGAGTCCAGGAGAAGGTGTTCCAGGAGAGGGCGTGTCCAGGAGAAGGTGTTCCAGGAGAGGGCGTGTCCAGGAGAAGGTGTTCCAGGAGAGGGCGCTTCCAGGAGAATGTGTTCCAGGAGAGGG
>CM052648.1:192351403-192375456 GCA_028533165.1 Leontopithecus rosalia
ACAAATGCTTGCAGTACCGTATGTCGGATCCTGGGTTAGAGACTGCTGTGCCTTCGGATTCCATCTCACAATATCCAAGACAGCCACGCGAAGTGATGGTCAAACCGGGTCTAGTTTACCCTGAATGCTGTAACGTGGCCTATGTGTGTCTAAAACCCCTGGTGCTGTGCAAAGCCAGGCGATGAAAACCCCAGTGCTTCATGGAGAAGCAGGTACAGAACACAACACTCCCAAACCTCAACACTAGCACATTAAAAAAGAGGGAAGCTTAATGAAATGTTAACACAGTTCTTCCCATGTTAAGTGGTTAAGAAATACATAAATGCTGGAATTAACACAGGACTTCTCCACCTTAAGAAAGCCCTAGTGCTTGTCTGTGAGAGTGGGCAGTGGAACATTGCAGCTCCCGCATCATCCTGACTGGCGGGAGGGCTTGAAATTGATCAGAAAGCTGTGCTGCCATCGGGCAGGGGTGAGGTCACAGCAACTCACCATGAGGGAGGGGCTGGTGGGCCTTGGGGTGTGTGTGTGTGTGTGTGTGAGAGAGAGAGAGAGAGAGAGAGATCTGTGTGCTCCTATGTGGTTCTTTCAGTTGGATGTGGTTTTTTACAAGCATGTAATGTTTCTTGCAGAGAAAATCACACATAAGCAGACACCACATTTACGTTTTGCTTAACCTATCAATTGCCCTGGAACAAGTTTCTGGGTTCAAAACCAGCATTACAGGAATACCCGCTGCACTTGCACTCCTGCCCACCCTCCCGCCTGTTGTGTCTGAGCAGTGCTTCATCCTGTCTGTGTCAACATGTCCTTGGGTCCTCACGATGACTCTGGGGGGCAGAGTGTAAACCCTCTCTACAGAACACGGACATGTAGGATCAAAAGCATTCACAGACTTGTCTCAGGTTCCCCATCAGGCAAGTAGCAGAGTCAGAGCTAGAACCTGTGGCTCCAGCGTCAAGGTTATGGCGTCTTCAGTAAATACAATCTGAGTATTTGCAGCCAATGTAAGATGAAAGCTTAGAGAACAGAGAGCCATGAAACAAACAACCAACAAAAACAAACAAGAAAGAAAGAAAGGGAGAGAGAAAGAAAGGGAGAGAGAAAGAAAGGGAGAGAGAAAGAAAGAAAGAAAGAAAGGAAGGAAGGAAGAAAGAAAGGAAGGAAGGAAGGAAGGAAGGAAGGAAGAAAGGAAGGAAGGAAGGAAGGAAGGAAGAAGACGAGATGGCACACTCAGCGTATTCAGCAGAAACCTGGGCTTTCCACTGAGTTTGTGTGCGTTTTTTCCATTCCCTTGATTTTCTGCTGTTGCTCACAGATATGAAAGGCTTAAGGAGATATAGAGAAGCAAAGCCATTCCTCCCCTGGCAAATTTGGAGAAGACAGCCGTTACCCTGCGATAGCAGCGGGCTCTTTGCTCCCTCTGTGAGTCCCAGGGAGCAGGCTGGAGATCATTTGCCCTGCAACAGGAAGGAGGGAAGAAAGACTTGGACGAGCTCCCAGAATTAAACCCAAGATGGCGAGGTGGCTTTAGACGTGCCATTTTTAGGAGATGGTGAAATATTCACATGGAAATGACCAGTTGATCATTAGAAAGACGGGCATCTTGAGAGACCTGCATTTAATGAGTTGAAAGATAAGGAAAATGAATAAAGGGGAAGACAGAGCCTAGAACAGCCACCCCTGCCTCTGAGGGGATTCAGCGGGTCAAACATCTCCCCTTCCACCCCTTCCATCTTATGTCATCACTGTCTCCATCATCCCCATCAGCAGATAATGACTGTGCCCCTCCTGGGTACAGCTCAAGGTGCTGAGTGCCTCGGGACACGTACAGCCACGTTAGACCTGTCCCTCTTCTCAAGAGCTTAAGGCAGAGCTGGGAGAGAAGACGCAGCTACAGGAAACGGTAACAATATCAAAACAGCAAGACAAGAGCTGGCTATGTGATGCAGGCAAGAATGCTTCAGGGATTCCATGCAGGGAGAAGGTCTTCTGTGGGGCAGGCCCTGAAGGCTTCCTGGAGGAAGCAGAAATTGATTTCAAAAGCCAGAGAACAGAAAGACATAATTTCAATTAGAGGATAGGAAAAGAATGAGCTTGAAAGAGGAGGAAAAGTGAAAAGCAAGAACATTTAGTAGATTATTTAATTTAGTAGATTAGCAACTGATCTTGAGCAGAGAAAAGCTCAAAGTACCATTAATAGCAGTCGGAATGGCCAAGAAGATTGGAGGACACAGCGCCTTTTGTTGAGACACGTTACATCTATGGTGATGGAAGAACATTTCTGGGGAAATGCCCTGAAAATTATTGGGAATGCAGTTTCCGAGTCTGGGATGCAGGGAGTGTTATGGGTTACATTTCATGCCCTCCCCACAAATTCCCATGTGGAAGTCCTAACCTTTGGTACTTCAGAAGGTGGCTTTATTTGGAAATAGGGCCACTGCAGGTGTAATCAGTTAAGATGAGGTCACACTAGAGTGGGGTGGGCCCCTGATCCACCATGACTGGTGTCCTGGGAAGGTTGGGATGCAAAGGCAGTCAACATGGAGAAAAGACAATGTGACGAGAGACAGGGACGTGACAGCGTACTCAAGCCAAGTGCAGATGTCCAGAACAGGTTCTTCCCTCACAGCCTTCGGGGGATCCAGCCCTCCAGACATCTTAGTCCTGGACTTTCAGCCTATAAACATGTAATTCAATGACTTCCTGTCATCTAAGCCACCAAGTCTATGCAGTATTTCATTACAGCAACTCCAGCAAACTCCTACGGGTGGGAAGTGGGCCCAACACCACGTGTTCAGGAGCCCCTTCTCCCACATTTGAAGAGGGAGGTGAATGGAGGTCTAGTGACAGAGAGGAGCCATTTACAAGAGGACGGCTCTCATGGCCTCACAAAAGCCCACCAAGAATCCTCCAAAGTCTTATCTCATTCCAGCATTAACTCAAACATTGAAGGCCAAAGTCTCATCTAAGACAAGGCAAGTCCCTTCCACCTATGAACCTGTGAAACCAAAAACAAGGGAGTTACTTCTAAGATACAAGATGCTTCCCAGAGAGAGAAAAGACATTGGCAGGCTCAGTGTTTAGGGGCCAAGGGCACAAACTCCCGCATGTTTTACATTTGCAGGCTTGAAGAATTAGTGCAGCAAAGACGCTGCAAAGGCGTATGGCTTCTACCTTCCAGAGCAGCAGGTCAAGCCACACAAAGGCCCCCATTAGCCATTGCTGGGCTGGCCAAAGAGCCATGCATGAGAATTTAGGGAGCAGTGACACAAGGCAGCCCCGGGCAGTGACCCCGGTGGAGGGTGTCCTGGGGCCTGATGGTCTCTTCTGTTCATACTTACCTCCTTAGAAATGGTTGCTTGGCTTTAGTTTTCTCCCAAACACATTTTTTTAAATTCTTTACTTGGCCAGGCTGAAAAATGTCGAAATCATTGTATTTGTTTATCTTTCAATGACAAATATTATCTTTAAGTCATTTCTATCCTCTCCACATCTTGCCATATGCACTTAAAATAAGCCTCATAATCCTTTCCATATTTTGCTTAGAAATTTATTCAGCCAGATATCCTAGTTTACTGCTTTTAAGTTTTGTCTGGGGCATGGACACAGTGCAGTGAATTCTTTGCCTCTTCGTAACAAGGATGGTCTTTACTCCAGTTTGAAATAAGATGTTTCTCTTTTCATCCGACAGCTCATCAGAGTAGCTTATGCTCCACCTATTTCTGTGAGCATTTTGATCACGAACACAGAGCAATCACTAGGAAGATTCAGACTTTTCCTACGGCTGCCTTCTTTTCTGACACCTCACCAGAATCACCCTTATTACTCTCTACTTACAGTAACCTAGACATTTTCTGGCCTCCTCTTCCAAATTCCCCCAGCCTGTGGGTGTGAACCACTGTGCTCGGCTGGAATCCCAGATTCTTTAAACGTGATTCCTCCACTTTTGGAAAAGAGTATTCGTGGCTTCTCTGAGCCTCCTGTAGTCTGGGGATCAGGTGTGTGGGGACATGACTGAGTCAGGTACTGAGCATCACATTGCTCCAACAAGGAGTCTGCCTCTTTAACTATGGACTTACAAATAAGATCTTGCTTAATTAGAGGGTTCTGTGGTTCAAAAAAGAGTTTGAATAGGGCCTGAATTAGGACATGATGATACCACTCTATATAATAAAAGGATTCTCCATGTAAAATTCTCATGGGATTTTCAAAAAGACAGCGTTAGATGGAAGCTGAGTTGCGGGTGAGAGGCAGAGACTCGGGAGTCCCCTCCAAGCTCTGGGGAAAAGGTATTCTCAGAGAATATACACTCTCAAGGTGTATATTCAGGTGGCAATGGAGGGGGGGACTGGACAGGGGCACCCCGTCACTCTCTAAGAAACAGGAGAAGAGACAGCCCCCTTTTCTCCTGTCTCTTAGAAGATACTCTGTTTCTCGTGATTTATCTTCCTCCAAACCCACCTCCTACCAGGTTCCTAAGCAAGAGAGATGAATTGCCCTGGCACTTCATCATATGCCATTCTTCATGCCACACTTCTGACCCCTCATTGGTCCATTCACATTTCTGACCTCCATTGGTTCATTAATATTTCTTACCTCCCATTGGTCCTTGTAAATTTCTGACCTCCCAGTGGCCTGTTTATATTTTGCCCTACCATTAATCCCCTCACATTTTTGACTTCCCATTGGTGCCAGCAGGTTTCTGTCCTCTCATTGGCCCATTCATGTTTCTAAACTCCCATTTGTCCTTGTACGTTTCCAACCTCTCTTTGGCCCAATCACATTTCTAACTTGTCATTGGTCCAGGCAGATTTCTGTCCTCCCATTGGCCCAGTCACATTTCTAATCTCCCATTGGTCCATTCACATTTCTGACTTCCCATTGGCCTATTCACATTTCTAATCTCCCATTGGCCCATTCACATGTCTAATCTCCCATTGGTCCATTCACATTTCTGACTTTCCATTGGTCCATTCACATATCTAATCTCCCATTGGCCCATTCACATTTCTGACTTCCCATTGGCCCATTCACATTTCTAATCTCCCATTGGCCCATTCACATTTCTAGCCTCCCACTGGTCCATTCACACTTCTAACTTGTCATTGGTCCAGGCAGGTTTCTGTCCTCCCATTGGCCCAACCATGTTTCTGTCCTCCCATTGGCCCATCCATGTTTCTGATCTCTCATTGGCCCATTCATGTTTCTAAACGCCCATTTGTCCTTGTAGGTTTCCAACCTCTCTTTGGCCCAATCACATTTCTAACTTGTCATTGGTCCAGGCAGATTTCTGTCCTCCCATTGGCCCATTCATGTTTCTGACCCTAGACTGGCCCATTTTCTTCAGCACCCAGGTCCTTCACCTTTCTCTGGTTATACAGTGCCATGTACCAGGGTGGGGCCCTGCGATGTGCACCACCTCAAATCCACCTCACCTGCCCCTAGAAACTTTTATCTTTTCAGTTGGCCAGTCTCTGCCACATGGAAAGTAACTAATTCTCAACTTGGAAGAGTCAATGGAATGGAATGAGCAGTCCAGTCATTGCGAAGTTAATGGAATGTTCTGAGCCAGATGACAGTTATCAACCCTGCTTTACATATACGTGGGGACAATTCTGGGGAGAGTTTTCAGGACAGAGGCAGCACTTCTAGGAACTTCTGGGAAAGCGTATCAGTTTTATTGGCCTATTATGGGGAGATTGGAGTAGACTGCTGGGACCGGGGTGAAGAATGGACCCTCCCCACCTCTGCCTTAGGAAAGAGGGCTGCCCGGCCTGCTCCTGTTCTCCTCAAGCTCAGCCCTTCTCTGTGTGAGGCAGCTGGCAGGAGGCAGGAGACAGCAGCCAATTGGGTTTCACCCGCATTCTCATTATTCGAGCTCTGACTGAGAAATTTAGATGTTTGCATTTTAAAGTATGTTTTTAAACAAAAAAGTTCCCTGCAATGGGTAGAGTGTGTTGAGGAGGGGTTCATTCTATGTGTTTCTTTGCTGCTCTTGAATGACTTGCAATGCTTAGCAGACTTAGGGTGAAACATGAAATTTAACCGGCATCTACCATATCACATGTTTTAGCTTAAAGATTTACTAAGTCCTCAGCCTCATTTAACTAAACAGATCATTGTGCTGCTTTATTTTGTGTGTTTAAAATAGTAAAACTTCTTTTAAGTGGGTTCTGAACTTACTACAGCAACATCATATTGGCAAAGAGCGTAAGATTTATTGACCATTAATCTATTTCCACAGGCTTTTTCATGCTCTTCCCAAAATGGTGTCATGCGTGGCTTTTGATTCTTAGGTCAGAGCCTGAACTCAGACCACATTTGGAATGACCTAATGACCACATTTAAATGGCTACTTGGAAGAATTTGAGCTACAAGAGCCTGGAACTCATTGGCGCAGGGGAAGACCTCACTCCCTCAATGAGGTCCCATGTCTGTGTCACTGTGGAGCTCATTGAAACAAAAACAGTTGTCTCTGCAGATTCAGGTGAGTGAGAGAATGGACAGATTAGTAGAGTTCTCTCCAGTTTTGGGGCATTGGTTTATACCCATCAGGTCCTCATGTGCCTCTGCACCATACTTAAAAAAATTTTGAGATGGGTGTCTTGCTGTATTGTCCAGTTGGCCTCTAATTCCTGGGCTCAAGCGATCCTCCTGCCTCAGCCTCTTGAGTAGGTGGGACTACAGGCACGTGCCACTGAAACTGGATGTCTGTGTTACGTGTAACATGCATATGCCCAAACTCCCCACTTTCTTATCGTCTTCAGGAGCAACCGTTCTCTGCTTTTTCCTTTTCTTCATCTCTCCAGGTCAAAGGTTCTCTATCAACCCTTGCTGCTTGGCTCATCCATTTGTATTGAAGCAAGACCTATGGACATGACAGAGGTCCTTTAACTACGCCAGACAGGCCTTCAGACAGATGGGTCAGAAGCCACATCCGGTCAGCCGGTCTGCCACTCAGACTCACAGTCGACCCAACAGTTCTCCAGAGAATCCTGTCTCCGTCCCCCAGTCTCTGCGCTCCAGGCTGCAACGCTCCACTTCCGTTTTGCCGTATTCACAACATCATGGAGCACAGTTATAATCACTCCCTGTGCTTCCCTCTCCATCGCATCCTGCACGTGTTGGTGAAAGTGACGGATGTGACCTCGACGCTGCTGTGGCTTTCCAGGATCTTTTGGGTGGTGACTTTTCTTCCTTTGTCATTTAGTGGTGTCCAGAGGTTTTTAGAGGGGAAGGTAAAAAGTGCTTCAAGGGCTGCGGGCACATCTCTGCCTCTGAGACGACTGCCTTATGAGCCTTCTTCTTGGCACCTGATGCAGAAATGGGCCATCTAGGGACCCATTAACTCCAAAACAACCAACCGTCCAATCCTGGAGTTTATTGATGTGGGGCAGCCAACTTTGCTTCTAGTACCTGCTAGAATCTAGAATCTGTTTGTTAATAATTTCAAATGCTTTTGAAGGTTCAGTCAACTTGGGGCACTGGATAAAGACAGGCATTTAATTTTCTTGAGTTTGGATATGAAGAAAAGAAATTATTTGCTGTACTGATAGGTGCTACATGAACCTGAATTGTCAAGCCCGTTTTTCAGCGAGACAGGTGTACTGCTTATCAGGTCACACGGTCCGAGCCTCCCTTTTGCATGAAAAATTTAGTTGAGAATACCCAGAATAAGTGTATATGCTGTCGTCATTCTTGAACATTTGTATGGAGAACAGCAGGTAAACCTAAGCATTATTATTTGAAACTTGCTTTGATTACGATTATTAGTTTTTTATAAAACTATTTGACAATAAGTCTCAGTGACCAGCCATCAACCTCTGCTTTTTTTTTTTTTTAGATGGAGTCTTGCTCTGTCGCCCAGGCTGGAGAGCAGTGGTGCAACCTGGGCTTACTGCAACCTCCGCCTCCCAGGTTCAAGCAATCTTCTTGACTCAGCCTCCCGAGTAGCTGAAATTACAGGCACGCACCAGCACACCTGGCTAGTTTTTTGTTCCTTTAGTAGAGACAGGGCTTCACCATGTTGGTCACGCTGTCACTAACCTTGCTTTACTCCTCCCAGCCATGTCTCCTGGTCATAGTGAGTCCAGCATACGGAAGCCCCAGGGCACATGAGTTTCTCTCCAGGTGCATTTGGCCAGCTGGTCTGCAAATGACTGTTACAGAGACTGGGTCAGGACGCTGGAGCTGAATTGCTGCTTTGTTTAGCAATGACACTATGCAGTCCACAGCTAGAAAAAAATGATTAGGTTCCTTCAAACTTTTTCTTAATTCAACCTGCAGAGGCTCTCTTTCTTTTAATAGAAAAAGAGGGTGTTTCTCTTCTAACAATTCTTATGCTTAACTTTTACTCAGTGTGGGAACTAGTTGGCCATTGATATAAGCTGCTTCATTAGCCCATAGGTCCCATTTCTTGAGTATTTGGTATGTGAAGGCCCTGTGCTAAGTTCATCAAGTATATCTCGTTGGTTTCTCTCAACAGCCCTGTGACACAGGTACAGTATTATCCCGCCTTATCATGAGAAAAACAGGATGTAGGGTGGTTAAGTAACTTGTGTAAGGCCACAAGACCAGGAAATGCAGGAACTGGTATTCAGGCTGCATGGTGGAAGATGGCATTGGCTCCTCTGTGCACAAACTATTTTGCAAAGGCGCTTGTATACTCACTGACTTTTCTCTTTAATTTGATCGTAAGTCCTACACGTGCAGTCTTCACATACATATTACATAGACAGGTGCTTTAATTAATGAATAAACTGCTTGAATCCCCAAATGACCCTACTTGACCTGCTAATGAATCAGTTTCTTTCCTATATAAATAAAAATATAATTAAAGACGCTAAGTCTATTTCGGTTTTATCACACGGTGGTAGTGTGAACACGAGTGGCAATGTGAGAGTGTATGACTTCACCTCAGCTCACTTAGTGTCTGCAGGCCATCGAGAGAGAATGCCAATCGTCATCCTTTTCAATTCAAGATGCAGGAAACCACTACCCTTATTAAAGACGCCCGTAGGTATCTACAAAATGATTAAAACTCAAAAAGCTAAGAATAAATCAAAGCCCACGGTGGCACTGGGTATTTTCGTCTCATTTACTTGTAAGACAGGATAACCCAGAAGTGAGCTTGGGCTCTGGAAGATGATAATAAAAGTCCATTGCCGTGGTCTCAGCTTAATCACTCTATCCTGAAGGCATTTGGCTCTGTGAGGTCTGACAGGAGAAGCAGTCAAGAATTGAGTCATTCACTGAGAATGCTTTGCCTCCAGCATTCTAACGTTGGGGCAAAATTCAAGGGAATGCATGGTTATGGTGAATGCCAAGGAAGATAATCCTAGAAGCATTAATACTTGCTAGTCTTTTGTTTAGCTTCCTGGAATTGTATCCTCAAGTGGCTTTACAGATGGCATCGCAGTGAGCCCGATCTTGAGGGACAGTTTTCCCATGCTGGCAACCACCAAAGAGCAGTGTGGCAGAAGATCCCGGAGGCAGCATGTATTTTAGTGGGAAGCATATCAGCCTCAGATGAATGAACACATAATACTCCCTAGGGCTTTTGGACTCAATGCAGACCTAATAATTACTCTAATTGTTTCTGTTGTGATTCTACCTTCGAGCCTACATCAAACAAACACTTAGCAAGTATTACACGTGCATTTAATCCACTTGTTGTAGAAAAACTGACTCTCATTATTTCCTTCTTATATGCTTTCATGTGTCAAACAAGGCCAGAGATAAAAATTTTTTTATTTGGTGATAAACACGTGTTTAGCACCTAATAATGCAATTTTCCTCTACACAGAATTTTAGTGTACTGTCTATTCTGGAAGCCACAGCCATACTGTCTGCCTTGATACAGCCCATGAATCCCACAGGTAACAGTGATGATGAGAAATTTCCCGTAATTCAGCACTCCTTTTGTGTCATGCATGAAGTCATGACAGCTGCCTCGTGACCTGGCATACTTTCAGATATTTTTCCAGAAAAGTAAGCTTGCTTTTCACCAGGGCTGCAAAATGAGGAACGTATGTGTGTATGAATACGAATCAAGCTTAGAGACTCTGAACCTCCCCTGCCCCACAGTCATCTTGTCCATCTGTCCTGCCACTGTGTCTAAAATGGCTGCCATGGTGTCTAAAATGGCCTCCACAGCTTACTAGCTGCACGACCATGGACAGGTTAGTCTTCCAAGCCAAGTTTCTTCATCAGTAACCAAGAGTATTAGTAATCCCCTCCTTCAAAATGTTGTGGTGGGGATTAAAAGACAGAATATGGCATTTCCCAAGCTTGCTAAATTGCTACAAATAACAAAGATGCTTTTGAAAAATACATATTTCCTAGTTCTTCTCTAGGGATCTCAGTTCATAGAGTCTTGAGAGTGCAGAAAGGGTGAGAATCTGTATGTTTAACAAGCAACGCAGAACAGTTCTGGGAATGAGAGAGAAGTAAAGTGCTCCCGTCAGTAAGTTCTCAGTAGACAGAGTCTGGAGTCTCCGGAAATGGCATGCACTTGGCCTACTAGTCCCTGTTAACTACCCCTGTTAACTAGTGGGAGCTAGATAACCAGCCATTTATCTGTCCATCTACTTGTAGGGATTATATCCCTGAGGGAATAAAATCAAGCTAAGCTAATTTTTTCTTCAACATTTTTCCCCCTTAGATCCCTAACTTTCACTATATACAAAAATAAGCTCAAATGGATTAAGGCTTAAGTGTAAGCTCTGAACCTATAAAACCACAAGGGAAAATACAGGGGGAGGAAAATGCCTCCATACCTTTTTCATTTAATCTTTTTTGACATACAAGAAGCTGTACCTAATTGATATATACACACTGATGAATTTAGAGATACATATAGACCTGGAAAACCATGACCACAATCTGTGCCAGAAACCGGTTCATCACCTCCCAAAGTTCCCTCATCTTTTATTTGCATCATCATCATCATTATTATGATGATCAAAACACGATGTAAGATCTACTCCCTTAGCAAGTGTTTAAGTACACGATAGAGTATTTTTAATCATAGGAACTGTACTGTGCAGTAGGTCTTTAGAATTTATGCTGCTGGTATAACTAAAATGTTTAATTCTTTCCTGCTTCCCCCATCCCAAGCCCCTGGCCGCCACCATGCCACTCTCTGCTTTGATGAATCTCACTCTTCAGATTAATCATGGAACAGGTATCATGTTGCCAGTGATGGGATTTCCTTCTTTTTCAGGCTGAGCAGTATTCCCTTGTGTATACGACATTTTTCTCATTAATTTATGTGTTGATGGGCATTTAGGTTGTTTCCGTGGCTTTGCCATTGTGGATAAAGCTGCTATGAGCATGGAGGTGCAGATATCTCTTTGAGATGCTTATTTTAATTCCTTTGAATTTATACCCAGAAGTGGGATTGCTGGATTGTTTGATATTTCTATTTTAAAATCTTGAAAGAGCCTCCATACTGTTTTCTATAATGGCTGCACTAATTTACATTTCCACCAACAGAGCACAAGGCCCCCTTTTCCCCACGTCTTCACCAACACTTGTTATCTTTTGACTTTTTTGCGGGGATGGTGTCTCACTCTGTCACCCAGGCTGGAGTGCAGTGGCACAATCTTGGCTCGCTGCAACATCCTCCTTCTGGGTTCAAGCGATTCTCCTGCCTCAGCCTCCTGAGTAGCTGGGATTACAGGCACGTGCCACCATGCCTGGCTAAATATTTTTGTATTTTTGTAGAGATGGAGTTTCACCATATTGGCCAGGCTGGTCTTGAATTCTGACCTCAGGTAATCTGCCCACCCGGGCCTCCCAAAGTGCTGGGATTATAGGTGTGAGCCACTGTGCTTGGCTACCTTTTGGCTTTTTGATATTAGCCATTCTAACAGGTGTGAGGTGATATCTCGTTGCATTTTTTAAGAAACAACAATCATATATGTATAAAATGTACAAGGTGAGGTTTTGATATGCATTGTAAAATAATTTCTACATGAAACTCTTAGTTGAGTTTTCTATTGCTCTTCTATCTCTATGTCATTTATTTCTGCTCTAATCTTTGTTATTTTCTTCCTTCTGCTGACTTTGGGCTTCATTTGTTCTTTTTCTGGTTCCTTGGGATGTAATGTTAGGTTGTTCACTTGGGGTCTTTTTGGTTATGAACATTTATTGCTATAAACCGCCCTCTTGGAAATGCTTTTGCTGCATCCTATGAATTTTGTGATGTTGTGGCTAAGCTTTGATGGAGGAGAGTTGCTAGGAAATCTCCGATGATGGGGCGGCCAGTGAAGGAAAGAAGGAAACATGAGATGGGGTATGGAGGCCCGGAAAGGCCGGGTGGCCCTGATCTTTAGTTGCTGCCAGAGGGCAGGCAGACCCTTCCCTGAGAGGCAGGGTGTGCTGTGGGCAAGCCTCACCCCCTGAATTCTGCCACTGGGAGCCAGGCGTGTAAGGGCACCTGCCCTCTCCCTGCCAGAGCTGTGATTCTCACCTTGGCTGTGGGTCAGAAGCCCCTGGGAAGCCTGTGCTGGCATGGGCTCTGGCTTCCTGGGTGAGGCCAGCCCTGCATCTGAGACTGCTGGAAAGCTGCCTTGGGGATTCCCTGTGGGGGAGGATCCCAGCTCGGGCATCTGCAAAGTCACCGACCAAGTTTTCTGGCTCTGCCCTGTTCTCCGGGTAACCTGGGGTCTGCGTGGCTTCATTCCTGCTTCTGCCCAATTGTCCTTTTCTACTGAGGCTACACACGAAGCTGATTCCCTTAGTCAGAAATAGAGCGAGTGTGCCAGTTTATTTCAGAGGAAAAGTGGTGACAAGCCACCAGATGATAAAGCAGAAGGCTGGAGTCGCACTTGCTACCACCAGGTATCCAGGACAAGCCCTGGGCTCTGCCCACCTTGCTCGGTGCTGCTCCAAGGTGCTGGAGCATCTAAGATGTGGCGATTCTTCCTGGTCCCTTTCTTTGTGAAATTCATCATTTTTATGTGAAGCATTTTCGGCTTTTTTATAGGCTGAATTGTGTGTCCCCCACAAAATTAGTGAATGTAATCACATTGCCTAGTGGAAATCAGTCTTTGCAGATGTAATTACTTAAGATGAGGTCACAGTGGAGTAGGCGGCCCTCATCCAATAAGACTTTGTCCTTATGGAGGGGGAAAATCTGTACCCACACACCAGGCAGGCAGAGCGCCAGGAGATGACCCAGGTGGAAGCTGCGATTGTGCAGGGGCCAAAGAGAGCGCGTGTGGTTGCAGCGAACTGCAGAAGCGAGAGAGGAGTGGGAGAGAGCCTGGAACGGAGACCTCCACAGCCTCAGGAGGAGCCGGCTCTGCCCACACCTGGACCTCGGGCTTGCAGCCTCCAGACCTAGAGGGGACACATTTCTGCTGTTCAAGCCTCCTGGGCCATGGCACTTTGTTACAGCAGCCCCAGGAAACAAATACAGGCACCTCCCCATGGCCTGTCTTCTCTTTTGCTTGTCCGTTCTCTTTGGCCAAAAGAGTAGAAAGACCGTGTTGCAGATGCTCGCACGGATCAGCTTGACAGGATTAGGTTAAAAGTCACGTGGCCTGTGAGACACTTTTTGGTATGAATATGAAGAGAAAAGTGAGTCTGGAGATGGAGTTGTTAATTCTGAGTCAATGCAGGAACAGCGACAGGACCACAGCAGAGCCAGGGGACAAAACCCCAGTACGTGGGACAGCGTGTGAGGGCGTGGCACCTAGACACGCTGGGTACGTGCATTGTGTGTGCTCACATATGCCTCATGTGCTCCACCTCCTGTGACTGTGAAAATAAGCAGGTGCACACCTGTCCCCCAGCACCACCACGAAACCCTGGCCATGCCAGGAACAAGCTGTTACCGGGACCTCATTTTACCAGTGAGCAAGGCACGGGGACACTTGTGCCTTGGCCCAGGGACCACAGGCAGAATTCAGTGGTAGAAGAAGTCTGAGTAAGGAAGAGGCTCAGTCATTTTTTTCTCTTGTCATGAGCCTGGGGAGGCAGGGAAGGCTCTGGGGCTCGACAACAGCCCTGTCCCCTGGGCAGTAAGTACTGGAGCTCAGGGACCAGAACTGACAGTGGGTTCCAGGCCATACGCAGGCCGCCCTCTTCCCCAGGCTCTTGGAGTGACTGAGGACATCTCTGCTGCTCTAGGCGTCCCTGTGCCCCTGGAGATGCCTCCTTTTTGAGACTGGAGGGAAAAACAGAGGACACCCACCCACCCGGGAGACAGCTAAGTGAGACTCTGTAGGTGAGTGGCCAAGCCATGCTTCTCTCCCGTTACGCTCCTGTCCGTCCCGGTCCCCTCTCTGTCCCTGTCCTCAGCATCACGGCAGCTGGACCTGGCCCCTTGTCCTCCAAGGCTTCTGTAGAGCATCTGTCCATGAAGTCCTGCCTATTCTACCTTGCACATGTGCCTCATGTGCTCCATATCCTGTGACTGTTAAAATAATAGCAACCTCCATTACCTCCATGGAATACCTTGGAGTCAGCAAGTTCTTCAGAGTCAAAACCTTGGGTTGGGAGGGTTCAGAATAGCTCCCCTCCCCTCCCCTCCCCTCTCCTCTGACCCCTGCTGGCACAGACAGCTTCTGGATTGTGATCTTGGGACTGGGAACTGGTCCATGTGTTCGAGTAGGGAATCAAAAAAACACAGATCTTTGCTGCAAGCACTTTAACGTAAAACATACACATACTTTGCTGTAAGGCCAATGTCTTCCGATGGGTTCTTGCTTTGTTACCCATGCTGGAGTACAGTATGCGATCATAGCTCACTGCAGCTTTGAACTTCAAAACTCAAGTGATTTTCCCACCTCAGCCTCCCTAGCAGCTGGGACACCAGTGCATCACCATGTCTGGCTAATTAAACAAATGATTTGTAGAGATGAGGTCTCGTTATGTTGCCCAGGCTGGTCTTGAACTCCTGGCCTGAAGCAATCCTCCTGCCTCGGCCTCTCAAGGCCAAAGACTTTTCTTCGCATTTCAGGCTGCTGACCAGCTTATGGGGTCTTTGTTCTTACATAAATAACTCTTATCTAAGACTATCTTCTAAGGTTCCTCAAAGTGAAATAATGAGCTAAACCCGCTTGTGAAACAATCTGAACGTTGTCTTAGGCGTCAACGATTTTCCTCAGTAATTTACACTGGTCTCTCCCATAGGCAATTCCATATTTTTAAAAGCAATTTGATTTTATCTAGTCATTCAAAATACTCATTTTAATTTTCACACACACAAAAATTCATTCTTTTTTTTGTTGCACTCATATTTCAGTGGCTCACATAAAATTTAAATTACAAAATTAGAACAGCGATTGCAAATGGTATTTAAAAAAAGCACTGGGGCAAACAGCAATCCATCTGGTAGGAGAGAAGCGTGTTTGTGAGCCTGGCCGAGGGAAGGCAGACGCCGTTTCTGGCGGGTTGGTGGAGGTGGGGTGGGTGTGGAAGGCCTGCCCTGGCAGCTGCCACCCTCGGCCACCGCCTCTCTCCTTTCCTTGGTGTCTACACTGTCACTTGGAGCTGTGCCTCCCGTTCTAAGGTGGCAGCTGGCAGGATTGTTGGCTACCTTCTCCTCAGGGCCATCGAAAAAGTAAAACGTCACTGGAACAGTTTGGGTGTTGCTTGGCATCGTGCATGTCTTATTCAGCCAGTCCCTCGCTGAATATTAATGTGTGGCCAGAGTCAGCTGATTTTAATTCCGGTTGCAAATTATGCTGCCAAGAATTCTGTCCAAGGCCAAGCAAGTTCTTTGCTATGTGCCATTCTGGGGAGAGAGCCCATGTCTTCACTAGAGTTCCATAGATTTGATTTGGTGGGAAGTGATAAAACCGAACTGGCAGGAGTGAGTGGACAGGTCACCAAATCAAAACCTGGAAGAAAGTCCAAGAAGCTCTCCCCGTGGTGGGGAAACCCACAGGCGGCAGCCAGTGACACCCACGTGTCCATCATCTGCAGCTCATGCTGATCGTGCTCACAATGGCCTGGACTCGCTTTTTCCTTTCTTTTTATTTTTTTGGGATAAAATATGAAGAACACAAAATTGTCTGTTTTAGCCATTTTTAAGCATACCGTTCAGTAGCATTCATCACATTCACAGTGTTGGACCAACATCACCACTGTCTGCTGCTGAAACCTTCCGTTATCCCAAAGGGAAAGTCTGCGCCCGTTAAACAAGAAGCCCCCAGACCCCTGCCACGTCCTTCTCAGCTTTGGGTGTTGGTGAGCCAGCAGAGGTATGCCTTTTTACATGTGATTTGATCATGTATTTAACTAAGAAATAAATACTGCTGATGTGGGTAAGTGAACCCCAAAACACAGTCGCCTTACCTGAGGGACTGGCACTACGCAGTTGAGTTCATGAAGGTCATCTACTTAGATTCTTTGAAAACCAATAATGCTATGCATGATCTGCTGAAAATGGAGTGAGGGTGACAGAGAAAATCGTTCAGAGTTTGAGAAATTGCATGTGTTTTGCAAATTTATATTTTATATCTTGGGTTTTTCCTAAAGCAAGATTAATATATCATTCCAAAACTTTTATATCCAGGAAAAACCATGATCATTTTTCTTATGCATAAACATACTGTGTTTTATAGCCAATAAATATATTTGGCCAATTTCAGCTCAGTGAAATGAAGCATCACCCGGAATTCTGCGTCCAGAGACTTCCTCAGATCACGCCTGCCCTTCCTGCTGCCGCCACGCCGTTCAGAGCTGATGTACTTTGAGTTGGATAAAGCTCTTGTCCTCCATAAATATCAGAAATTTGAGCATATCAAATAAATGCCAATAAAAAAATACATGTTTCTGGATTTGTGCTAGTGGTTATCAAAACAGTTACAGCAGTGATAAAGGTTTTAGAGACTGAGCACTAGGAACTTTTAAGACATTCATCATATGCCAGTCTCAGTAAGCGACATCTAATAAATGCAAATAGCTTTTAAAGCAAATAAATACTTTTAAAAGAATAATTCCTTTCAGCCTGCACGCTGATTTTTCAGAAACATTTCTTTAAAAAAAGAAGTCTCATTTCAAGACGTATGTATTCCATCAGACTTGGAGAAGGAAGGGACACCCAGGTCCTTATCAAGCGGAAGACACCGAGGAGGCCATAATCCTAAACACACACAGGCAACAACGGTTCAGTCTCGAGGCGCGGAGCAATGGCTCGGAGGCTGGGAGCAGAAAGTGTGTTTCCAGAGCATAATCCGGCGGATACACTGTGTTCTTTGCAAAAGGTTGTGAGGCCTTGGCCTAATAAGCATAATCTCATTACACTGCAAATAAAAGTTTCCTATTTATCTCCAGATTTCAAATGAATCTAATAAGGCTTATGATACAGTCACCCAATAGCCTAATCATATTTCTGCCTATCTAAAAGCAATCAGTAATTGTGTTACAGCAGAACGTGCTGACAATACCTCTGACACAGAAAGGAGAATGAGAACCCAGCTGTACTAATTAAATTAAATGCTAGGCTGATGGAATACATTTGCCGAAGCCGGGAGAGTATGGGTGCAGAATTAATAAGCATTACAGCCTAGAGCGGGAGATGATATCATAATGGATGCAGGGTTTTGATGTTGAGAGGCTCATTCAGATTCAATGTACCATAATGTACAGATCTGACAGCTGCTTAGGGAGGTGCAGAGCCGGACAAACTGCCCGGGAACTTCCTGGTTTCTGCGCTCCCCGGCGAGGAACGTCCTGCTTGGCATCGCCCTTGCAGCCTAAAACCCACGCAGGCCGCTCCGGGCTGCGCCCTCCGAGCCGAGCTCCTCCCCACCTGCGCGCGCCCACCCCCGGGCTTCCGGCTCCGACACACCCCGGCGCATTCGGAAACACGGGGCATTAAGGCACCAACAGGCCAGGAGCAGGTCCCCGCAGGACTGTATTCTGCAAGGCTTTTCCCGATTGTTCTAAAGAAACCCCAGGGCCCGTGGGATCCAGCCACGCCGTGGTCCCCTGTGCTGTGGCCGGGCGCTCCGGAGGTGGCTGCAAGGGTCCAGCGAGGCCCGGGTGAGACCCCAGGGAGGACCCAGGAAGGCCCCGGGAGGCCCCACGACACCCCAGCGAGACCCAAACGAAGGCCCAGCGAGGCCCCAGCGAGGCCCCAGTGAGGCCCCAGTGAGGTCCCAGCAAGGCCCTGGCGAGACCCCAGGGAGGCCCCAGTGAGGTCCCAGCAAGGCCCAGGCGAGGCCCCAGCCAGACCCCAGTGAGGTCCCAGCAAGGCCCTGGCGAGACCCCAGGGAGGCCCCAGTGAGGTCCCAGCAAGGCCCTGGCGAGACCCCAGGGAGGCCCCAGTGAGGTCCCAGCAAGGCCCAGGCGAGACCCCAGCGAGGCCCCAGTGAGGTCCCAGCAAGGCCCAGGCGAGACCCCAGCGAGGCCCCAGTGAGGTCCCAGCAAGGCCCAGGCGAGACCCCAGGGAGGCCCCGGCGAGGCCCTGGGCACCGCGGCTCCCCCGCCCACCCGTGTCGGTGCCAGCGCAGCGCGATCCCGGCTCATCAGTCAGCCGCGCTATCTCACCCGCTGCAGAGCTGGAGCCGCGGGGCCCGCCCGGCCAGCCGGGGCTCATTATCACGAGAATTTTGACAGGATATTAAATTTACTAATCCTGAACTTCCCGGACTGACCCCTAACTGGGCGCAGACAATGCCGCTGTCTGCTGGGGAAGCACTTTCTGTTTCCTCCTTCCTCCAACGACCCAACGCGGGCCCCCCCTCCGCCTGATGTCCCCAGTGAGAACCATCCTCTCCCTGCAGGCCTCCAGCCCACCTGTGCCCCCGACCCCTCCTCCCTGCAGGCGCCCACGGAAGGGCAGCCACACACACTCCAGGGCACCGCCCGGGTGAGCTGCGGTAACTGACGGGCCTGCCCACATGTACATGACACGCTTATTTGTATGTTGTGTATGTGTGTGGGACCAGCCTCCACTCACACAGCCTGGCACAGACAGGCCAGCACGCTTGTCACAGATCACACCCATCCTACACACATGCACCCCACACATATTCCCTCCACATGCACATACATGCACACACACACTCTACACATGTGTACACAGCACCCACAGCTGCGTATGCACACTCGCATCCCCACACATACAGGACACCCACATCTATGCATGCACACATACACACCCACACATGTACATGACACATCTGTATATACACACTCACACAGCCACACACGTACATGACACCCACATCTGTGTATGCACTCACACACATACCCCCACACATACATGACACCTGCATCAGTGTATGCACACTCACACACATACCTGCACACAGGTACACTACACCCGCATCTGTGTATGCACACTTACATGCATACCCTCACGTGTACACGACACATCTGTGTATGCACTTACACACGTACATGACACCCACATCTGTGTATGCACTCACACACATACCCACACACATACACGACACCTGCATCAGTGTATGCACACTCACACACATACCTGCACACAGGTACATGACACCCGCATCTGTGTATGCACACTTACATGCATACCCTCACATGTGTACACGACACATCTGTGTATGCACTTACACACGTACATGACACCCACATCTGTGTATGCACTCACATGCATACCCGCACACATGTACATGACACCCGCATGTGTGTACACACACCCACACACACGTACATAACACTGCATCTGTGTACACACACACATACCTGCACATATACACATCTGCATCTGTGTATGCACACACACCCACACACACGTACATGACACCCACCGCTGTGTATGCACACACCCCAAACACACATGTACATGACACCGCATCTGTGTACACACTCAGACACATACCCACAATCATCCACAGCTGTGTATGCACACCTGAACACATGTACACATGTGCACACACACATACTCTACGACACCCACATCTGTGTACACACACATGCATACCTGCACACATGTACACATGTGCACACACATTCACTCTACACACATGTACAGGACACCCACATCTGCATACACACACGCACATATGTACACAACACCCACATCTGTGTACATACACTCACATGCATACTCGCACACATATACATGACACCCACATCTGTGTACACATACACATGCACACACATCCATGAACACTTGCACACACCTAGCACACACATAAACAGGTGTGCACATGTATATGCCTCACACATACACAAGCATGCACTGTCCGTCCTGCGGTAGTGTGGTGTCCCCTGCGAGCCACCTGGGGAACATGCAGCTCCACAGGCAGAGCCCATGTGTGAACATTTTGAAGACAGCCCACACTGGCTCTGCTGCGAGCGGCTGCCCCTCACAAATCAGACACTGCACATATGTTGTGATAGCAGCTACCGCCCTTTGTTTATTCCCTCTGTGAATAAACTCGGAGCTGCATCAGACCCTGTGAATATTTTTAGAAAGTTTTGGGCATCACAGCAGAATTCAGCATCTTGCCCATTCATAAGCTTTCTGTGCTTCAGAAAAACAAAACACGCCACAGATTTCCACTGACATTCTGCCAGTTTGATCTCTAAATAATTCAGCATTAAAATCTGGTCAGCTCTCCTACCTCCCCGAAAAACTCCTGCAAACACTGTGCCAATTAAGTTGCTGAAAACAGCAGATTTGCACTGATACTATCCAGATAAAGCTGACCATTAAATCGCAATTTAACATCCCGGGCAGCAGTGGCTGCTGACAGCCTCCAAAGCTTGTAATCTCATTTAACCCCCTCCTGTCAGGAGCAGGCCCGCCCCCTCAGCATAATGCCACCAAATTAGACCTGACAGGGCAACAAGAGAAAGAAAAACCTCTTTAGCTTAAAAGTCAGGCCACAGTGGGCAACCCTGACCTTCAGCGCCCCCTGCTCGGCCCCCTCGGTTCTCCAGGGACCCCGGAGACATTTACACAGAGAGAGGAGGAGAGAGATGGACAGAGGGGAGTGGGGCGGGGGCCCCCGGCCACAAGGCACTTGGATTTCCCAGGGGGCAAATTACAGAGAATTTTCCTAGACAATGGAAGAAAATTTCACCTGGGCTTTTTCAAGTCTTTCTTTGGTAATAAAAGATGAGGCCCGATGGTTCTGTTCAAACTACTGTGGCTCAATATTTCCCTGTGCCTGTAGTGCCCTCTGACTCTGAAGCCGGGGGACATCTCTGTTGGAACACAGAGCCCCTCCACACCGCAGACGCCTGCATTTTAGATGAGGCCATCTTAGCTGGTGGCTGCAGCCTTCAAAGCCGTCCCCGTAACTGGCATTTACCAGAGCTCTGTTTTCATAAGGAAATCAGGCTGCCTCCGAGACCCCTGACAAGCACGCTTGATGCTGTCCTTTCGGCCAGTTCCACCTGTTCAGTTAAGAGAGGGTGTGGGAAAAGGAACGGAAGGAGGGTAGGGTCCCGGCACGGGTGATGGGAGACGATTTTTACAACAGTCAGGAGGATTTCTCCAAATCCAGATGGAGTTACTCTCAGAGACATGGCGACACCACGTCTCACACCAGGCTAACTGTGACAGAGGCTGCTGTAACTAAAATGACTGGTCAGGTATATTCCAGTTCAAATCAGTCATACGTTTAAGAGATTCCTTTCCAAACACAGTTTTTGTTTTTCTCCTGTACAAATACAAATGCGTTGAGGCCAAAAGTTAGAAGGGTGCCACCCGTCAGCTTTGCAGGGCAGCCCTGGACCTCAGGGAGCCCAAAGGCAAACCACACTCTAACGTCCTGTCCGTCTCTTCTTCTTCCTCCTCTTTAGCTCCCTCCTTGCCTGAATTTCACAAATCGATTGTGATTGCACAAGTCAAAAACTTCTCAAAGTCAAAGCAGAGCTTAAAAGAGAGAGACAGAGTCAGAGACAGAGACACACAGAGAGAAGTCCTCCTCCTCCTGGACTCACTCCCTCTTGACGAAGAAGCTCAACAAAGCTAAGAAGGCCATTTTTTAAAGGGGAGAAGAGCCAGCTGGCTGCAGGAGCAGAGCCTAGCTGTCAGTGCAGCCTGCCGATCACCTTTGCGGCGCCCCAGCCTCCCGTGACTTACCGTCCAGGCTCCCACGACCACGCAGCAGGAAGGACTTTCCAGTGCTCCTGGAAACCGCTGCCCTCCACGCCATGGCCGCGACCTCTGCAGAGGCCGGCTCTCGGGGGCTACTGACCCACTCGAGTTCTGAAGCCTCCCCCCGTTTTTTTCCCTCCTGGACTAAAGTTAGCTGAAATGGCCAGCAGAACCCACCTCAATGTTTATTCGACTTCCCGGGCTGCAGTGGACTGAAGCCCTGCCTGCCCACGCTTTTCTGCAATGGAGTGGTTTATTTAATTTGTCAGAATAATGGGAGCGGCTGAATGAGAGACAGAGAATGCAGCGTGGTATAAAAGAAACAAAGGCTAAAAGTACCACTATTTTGATTCCCTTTTTAAAATTACTTCCAAAGTGTGGTATCTATTGTGAAGAATAATGCTGAACAAAGCAGTGTCTTGGCAAGATTCACAGAGCTTATTCACCCACAGCCAGTTCTGCCTGCGCATTCAGAGGTAGAACACACTTATAAATGATGTATTGGAAGGACTATAGCTGCTATTGTGTTCTCAGTGTAAACAAAAAGGCAGACAGGGGCTGAATGGCTTATGGGCAGTGAGGCCACGCAGGAGCCAGTCATCCAGGCTCTGGAGAGGGAAAACCCGCCAGTGGAAGCCCCAGCAGAGTCAGTTTGATGAGGGCTCATCCCCCACTTTCTCCTCCTTGTCCGTCAACCCTGACTGGGGGCTGGAAAGGCTTCTAGAAGGTTCTCCTGGGAAGCACTGCCTGGAATATCTCCACCAATTACACTGCAGGCGGATGGTGCGTCCTAAACCTGACGATTTCCAGAATCTTCCAGCGAGAGGACATTGTTCTCTCCTGCAGTAACAGCTGCTTCCACGAGTTTCAGCCCACTTCATGACGGCCTCTGCACTGTGCACAGGAGCTGATGTGGGTTCCCGCGGCCTCCCAGGCCAGCTCCTGACAGTGGCATGAGGCTCTCTGTCCAATTCTGAGGGTCCTGTAGTGGATCCGCCGAGGGCAGCTGGACGCTGTGTTCCCTGCTGGTGGGCAGTGCTTTCTGGTTTCATCTTTCAGGTTCAGCGGCCAAGTATTGCTCTACTGAAACAACCTCACTGCACTGCTGAAAAAAGGGCCCTACTGTTTATAAACTGTAAACTTCTGCTTCCCTTGTTAATGTGATGTACAAGCACACTTCGAATATTGGTTTTCTCCTGGTAAAACATTTTTAGACACTCTTGCCAGCTGGGAGAAGGAGGATGTTCTTCAGCTCTGCTTCTTGTCCTGTTGTGGGAAACACAAGGCCGCTGTCTCTCATTCACATGTGTCTGCTCACATTTCTCAGGGGAGACCTCAAACCGTTCCCATGTCCTCGATGAAGCCAGTGCCCTCACCCCATAACGTTATTGCCGTGGTGGGATGGACCACACCTAAATAGGACGGCATGCCTACTTAGTCAGGAAATACACCCAAGAAGGATGTTGGGCTTTTTGCGATGCAAGCTGTGGTTTTACTGCACCGAGTGTTTTCATTACAGGAAAGGTCAGCATATGCTGTGTCTGTGGTGCAAGATGTGACGCCAGTGTTCCTGGTGGCTCACAAGGACACACCAAGGCCTCACTGTGTCCCAGATGGAGGCTCACCCAGGCCCCATGGTGCAGAAGGTGCCATAGCAGCCCACGTTCCACAGATAAGCAGGGGCTTCCCTAGGCCACACAGCCCAGCTGAGCAGGGAATGTGGAAGCATGTGGCCCTGCCATGGTGACAGCCTGCGTTTAGCTTACCTACACACCTGGTGCCATGTTTTCCTGTGTTTAGTTCACCTACACACCTGGCTCCGTGTTTTCCTGCGTGTGGTTTATCTACACACCTGGCACTGTGTTTTCCTGTGTTTAGTTCACCTACACACCTGGCTCCATGTTTTCCTGCGTGTGGTTTATCTACACACCTGGCGCCGTGTTTCCCTGCGTGTGGTTTATCTACACACCTGGCACTGTGTTTTCCTGTGTTTAGTTCACCTACA
>CM052648.1:192375956-192401578 GCA_028533165.1 Leontopithecus rosalia
TAACCCTAACCCTAACCCTAACCCTAACCCTAACCCTAACCCTAACCCTAACTCTGACCCTAACCCTAACCCTACCATAACCCTGACCTTAACCCTAACCCTAAGTACGTGCGATGCAGAAATCAACTCCTTGTGTTGCATTCTTTGCCTGCAGGACATGGCACATATCACCCCCTTGTGAGCCTTTGTGATGATTTTACTGCAACAAAACTAACTCATGCAGCATTGTACACCTGTCATAATTTCTGACTGCCCGTGAGATACCGTGCGTCGCAGTACACACGTGCACGCTTGTAAGCACAACCGAACTATAATTTAGTTTGACGAGATGTGACTCAATCCCCAGTAAAGAGTTTCAGCTGCTACAGGTTGTCTGTCTTGCTCTGTTTGGGTTTTCAAGGTTGCAGACTTTCCAGGATCATTGTTTGAAGACTGTGCTCGGAGACCCAACTTTCAGCTGTTTCCGTAAAGGGAGTCAGGATGAGGGTGTGGGACCCTGAATGTCATAATAGATGGCTGGTGACCACGGGCTGGCTCGAGAAGCACGAAGCCAGCACGGAGAGGAAAGAGCAGGAAAGCGATGGCCCTTTCCGAGCAGTCGCTTCTGTCTGACTTCGGGCGGCCACACGAAGAAGCAGGAAGCCCACGGAGATGCCACCATCCCGACAGTCGGCTTCTGAATCTGAGTTTTAAAATGTCAACAGCTTCCACTCTCCCAGCTGATCTTAACAAAAGATTCAATAATCAGTGTGCTTGAATCCTGCGCACACTCCTGTCTATTGAGGAGGCCTCAGCAGTGCTCCCGGGGACACTCAGACCACAGTGGGACTGCCTTCCTCCTCAGGAAGTTCTATGACATGACAATATGATGTCTTTTCTTTTTCTGTTCTGGAAACAAGGGCAGTTGAAATTGGTTTCTAATTATTTAACTTCTTCACCAACCTCAATATCAAAGTAAGGAATGTATTTGTCTTTACGTCACAATATATTTTTTAAATGTATTGAAGACCCTGAGCTTTTGTGAATGAATTTCTGTATGAATTATACCTATAAATATTTACCATACTAAGGTTAAAGCTGATGCGATCTTAGAATATTTGTTAATCCATTTAAGAATAACAGTGATAAATTATTACTTTTTAAGCTCTCCATGAGAAATCACAATATTTTTTTATTTTTATTTTTATTTTATTTATTTATTTATTTTTTGAAACGCAGTTTCGCTCTTGTTACCCAGGCTGGAGTGCAATGGCGCGATCTCGGCTCACCGCAACCTCCGCCTCCTGGGTTCAGGCAATTCTCCTGCCTCAGCCTCCTGAGTAGCTGGGATTACAGGCACGCACCACCATGCCCAGCTAATTTTTTATATCTTTAGTAGAGACGGCGTTTCAGCATTTCGACCAGGATGGTCTCGATCTCTTGACCTCGTGATCCACCCGCCTTGGCCTCCCAAAGTGCTGGGATTACAGGCGTGAGCCACGGCGCCCGGCCCACAATGTTTTTTTTAAAAAGGAAGAAAATGCAATGAGAAGAGCTGCGTTCCTTTGGCCCCAGCTTGTGGGGAGACAGCTGAGTCTTCACAGTCCTTCTGTATAGAATCTCATGCTGTGTATTGTTTCAGCTGAAACACATGAAGGAAGCCGAGGACTTAAACAAGCAGGTAGTTGGAAAAGGGAGACGCGTATCAATTGCCTTTTCAAATAGTTGTGACTATTCCCCTCTGGCGCTACACTAAAGCCCAACAAGGGTTGCGTCTGAAACGTTCCTTACACACAGCGTGAAGTCTGAAACCACGTCAGCCGACATTCTGTGGTCCCTTGGCTTTCCTTGCACCTGGAGTAAACCGTTCACCCATTAGTGATGATTCTGTAATGTCATGCATGAGTCATCTGGAAGATACCAGTTCTGGGTCCTCAAGTGGACACATCTCGTTACACGGTATTCCATCATTGCATTCATCAGTGTCCCCACCAGTTCGTCCGAAAGGCCCGTAAGAACTGGAAGACTGTTAAGCTCACGGTGGCAGGTGCAAGTTTCAAAAATTCACATTTTTACTGGAAAAATCGTATCATTGGCAAAAAATATTCCAGTTTTTCCTCAAAGTAAGAAGCCACGTCTTTCACTTTCTTTTTTTTTTTTTTGAGACAGAGTCTTGCTCTGTCACCCAGGCTGGAGTGCAGTGACGTGATGTCAGCTCACTGCAACCTCTGTCTCCTGGGTTCAAGCAATTCTCCTGCCTCAACCTCCTGAGTAGCTGGATTACAGGTGCCCGCCACCATGCCTAGCTAATTATTATATTTTCCAATAGAGACAGGGTTTCTTCATGTTGGCCAGGCTGGTCTTGAACTCCTGACCTCAGGTGATCCACCCACCTTGGCCTCCCAAAGTGTTGGTATTAGAGGTGCGAGCCACCACGCCCAGCTGTCTTTCACTTTCAAGGAAACCTTGCTGTGTACCCTCATCTCGACAGCCATGGTTTGTCAGGTGTCCTTTCCAGGGAAGATGGCATTCCATGGAAAAGGAGCTGACTAGTTTGGTTTCCAACTCAGACGGTCTTACAGGTGTCCTCACGGAGATGCCCTGCCCTCTCTGCAGACACCGTGTGCCACCACAGAGAATCTTAGAACACGTGTGCTCAAGGGTGAGAGGTTGAAAAATTAACCATTTTTACTGCATCGCCAAGTCCACTTTCAAGTGAGACTGCCCTTGGACTCTTTTCGCTGGGAACAGGCTGTGATCACCCACCCTGGTGGGTGCTGCTGCCTTAATTTGGGCTCAGGGAAACTGCAGCCACCACTGACTTTGCACCATTGGTGCAGACGTCAACACTGTTGGAAGGGCAACGAGCATCCTGGCATTATGATGAAACACTTCTGATCTTGGGACCCTTTGTAAATGTGCCAGGGGCCCCAGCCTGAGAACTGATCATGGGTGACGGGGAAAGAAAAGCAGTTGCATTACTAAAACTCTTTCAGAACTTCAAGAAAAAGAAAAATAACTCAGGCACAAGCCCAGTGACGTTGGGGAGTTCCTCCAGCTACTGAAGTGGCTAAAATGTGTGATGTACTTGGCTAGCTCGGCCTAGAAATAATTGGTATGTTGACTTACAAAGGGCTTAGTAGCATCTGCAGTTTGAGGGAGTGTGTCTACCAAATTGCAAGACAGAAGAGCTGGGCGTCTAAGCTGACGCTGGTGTGCTTCGGGTCGGGTAAAGCAGTGTGTTTGCCTGACTCAAAGGGCTGAACCTGTACCTTCCACACGCTGCCTCCGGCCGCACTGGTCGTGATTGGGAAAGAATGCATGCATCTCAGAACATTTGGAATTGTTGGTCATTTTAATAAAAAACATTATTCAATTAAAAACATGAGGAACGTAGCTTGGATCCTACAGAAAACAAAATAGTTTAATTATAATTTTGGAGAGTAAGATAAATGTCATGAGGTAAAAATGAGTAAAATTTCTAAAACGTTAGTGTGCAGGCAATGCACATTTCAGACCATAAATCCATTTTTTTAAGCAAACGAAAACAATAAAAGGTAACAATGGCTAGAGCCGCGGTTAATCTTTAGAATTCAATTTACACCTTGGCAGTTCACACTGCTTTTGGTGAACGCAGATTTTTGAAAGCTTTTTGGCTTCAGTTCAGGCCAAAGCAAAACGGGCCTGGAAATGCACAGCGCTGAGACCCTCAGATTCGTGCCAGCCACTCAGCTCATTTGTTTTAAAGGTTGTGCATCTGATTATAAGTATCTTTAATAAGCTTTTTTGGGAACAGAATAGAGTAGGTCTGAAAAGAGAAAGTAAATGCAACACTAATGTGTATCGATATTCTAAGAATATTGATATTCCATAACTGCTTTATTCAGAAATGCCTCACACATTATCTGTAAGGTATTTTTAAGGCCTGTTTAGACGCGTTGATCGCTTTATTACTGTTTAATAAGCCATTAAGGGGACTACAGAGCTACAATATAATTATTTATTAAACCTTGTACGATGAAATGGGCACTTAGAAAGAGAGAACTGTCTTGGCTTCATCTTAACCGATAATTATAATGTATTTACCATGTGTTTTTTCATGTCACTGATGCATGGCAAATTGTATGTATGGTGGTTTCACATTTTATCCATAAGGGTGGTTATTTTATAAATGCACTAAATCTAATTAGAATACTCATAGCCAAGAAAACAAACCAGCAGCACAAAGCCACACCCACCCGGCCATTCGTTGCCCATTTGATTCCCTTTTTTCCAGGGCAGACAGGGTCGGTGTCAGGGTAGAAGATTGGGTGCCAGATTCAGGACCCAAACCAGACTTTTTTCTCTGGGAAGCTGCTGGTGAGAAGACTCGGTGCACCCTCCCCATGAGTTGGTGCCCTGCCGCACTCTGTGCTCTGTGCCAGCCGTGCACGCATGCAGGCTGCTAGGCTCACCATGCTAACTTTTGCGACGCTCAGGGGCCCCGTGGGCTTCCTGGAGAGACCCTCCCTAGTGCTGTACATCTGGCAAGGCCAGCCTCACCACTCACATCTGCATCTCACGGTGGGTGTGGTATGAATTGACACAGAAGAAAACTAATATTGCAGGTGGAAAAACTAGGAGAACCCCCAAAGCCTATACTATTGTTATAGCTAAAGGTTTAAGGGTCCCTTCAAAACCAGGTAAGTGCAAGATAGTGATTCATCACATACATCCGTAGTCAGGAAGAGACAGAGCAACCTGGGTGTGCAACTCAGCTTTTACACATAGGAGCTGTGTGATCCTGGGGAAGTTACACAACCTCTCTGAGCCCTTGCTTCCTCATCTGTAAGATGAGATGATGCTCACAGGGCTTTTATGAGGATGAATGGAACAGGTGCCTGGGAAGAGAGCTTAGCTTTATTGATCACTCATTGATTGTGCCTGGTCAATAATCGGTGATCAGCGGGTCTCCCTGCTGCCTCTGGAAACCGTAGCAAGTGAATCCTAACCTCCCCTTGTCCTCACTCTGTGGCCAGCCACTACTGAGGCAAGCCAGGCGACCTGACGTCCCAGCGCTCAAGGCAGGGCAGGGAGCCATAATGCCTCTTAGACCCCACTGGCCCCACAGGCTTCCAATTTTTCTTTTAAGTTTCTTAACTGTGAAAAATTTCAAACATATGCTAAAGTAGAAAGACTCACATAATAACCTCCTGAGTCCATCAGCCAACACAATTGTTAGCATTTGACCAATCTTGTTCCGACATGGCTCCTCCCATGTTTCACCCCTGCAGAGTCGTGAAGCTCGTTCATCCGCAGTAACATTTCAGTGTGTGTCTCTAAAAGATCAGGGGGTTCAGAAAATATATAAGCAGTATCACTATTGCACCTAAAAATTAACAGCATTCATTAGCGATTTCTTGGATATGACACCAAAAACACAGACAACGAAAGAAAAAATTGGTAAACTCGACTACACCAAATTTAGAAACTTTGGCGCATCAAAAGATATTATCAGCAGAGCAAAAGGGCAGCATATGGAATAGGAGAAAGTATTTATAACTCATATAACTGATAAGGGATTAGTATCCAGAATATATAAAGAACTACAGGTCAACAACAAAAACCACAACTGATTAAAACATGGGCAAAGGATGTGAATAGATATTTCTCCAAAGAAGATATACAAATTTCCAATAAGCACATGAGAAAATGTTCCACATCACTAATCATTAGAGAAGTGCAAATCAAAACCACAATGAGACACCACCCCACATCCACTAGGATGACTTTTATCAAGAAAAAAAAGGACAAGAAGGGTTGATGAGGAGGTGGAGGAACTGGAGGACGCATACACTATCAGCGGGGATGGGAAATGGTGCCGCTGCTGCAGAACCTAGCACAGCCGTTCCTCAAAAATCTGAAGATAGAATTACCCTATGATCCAGCAGTCTTACTTTTAGGTACATACTCAAAAGAACTGTACTAGGATCTTGAAGCAACAGCTGTACCCATGTTCACCACATCATTAGTCCCAGTGGCCAAAAGACAGACGTTACCCAGTAGCCCCCAGTGTGTGAATGATGTGGTGTACACATACAGTATTTTTCGGCCTCCAAAAGGAAGAAAACTCTGACATGTGCTGTAACATAGATGACCCTTGAGGACATTGTGCTAAGTGAAACAGGCCAGCCACAAATGATACTGAATGAGTCCACTCACATTGCAACCCTTGAAAAGTCACATTGCGAGAGACAGAAAGTAGAATGAGGCCAGGCTCAGTGCCTCACGCCTGTAATCCCAGCACTATGGGAGGCTGAGGTGGGTGGATCACCTGAGGTGATCCTGGCCAACACAATGATACCCCATCTCTACTAAAAATGCAAAACATTAGCTGGGCGTGGTGGTGAGCACCTGTAATCCCAGTTACTTGGGAGGCTGCAGCAGGAGAATCACTTGAACCCAGGACAGAGGTTGCAGTCCAGCCTGAGCAACAAGAGGGAAACTCTGTCTCAAAAAAAAAAAGGAAGGAAGGAGGGAGGAAGGGAGGGAGGGAGGGAGGGAGGGAAGGGAAGGAAGGAAGGAAGGAAGGAAGGAAGGAAGGAAGGAGAAAGAAGAAAGAGAGAGAAAGAAAAGAAAGAAGAAGGAAGAAAAAGGAAGGAATGAAGGAAAGAGAAAGAAGAAAGAGAAAAGAAAGAAGAAAGAAAAGAAAAGAAGGAAAGAAAAAGAGAGGAAGGAAGGAAGAAAAAGAGAAAGAAAGAAAGAAAAAGAAAGAAAAAGAAAGAAAGAAAGAAAGAAAGAAAGAAAGAAAGAAAGAAAGAAAGAAAGAAAGAAAGAAAGAAAGAAAGAAAGAAAGAGAAGGAAGGAAGGAAAGTAGAACTGGGGCCGCCAGGGGCAGGCAGGGAGGGGACAGGGAGTCAGTGCCCGGTGGGGACAGAGTTCCCATTTGGTGGGCTCAACGTTCTGGAGACGGTGGTGACAAACCGCAGTGGGACTGCCCTTGCTGCCACTGAACCACACACTGAAAATGGTTAAATGCTAACCGTCTTATATATTGCCAGCATTTTTTAAATGAAAAAAATTATACAATGCAATGATAGTATCGAATATCCAGCCAATGCTCACGATTTCCCAACTGTCTTATAAATGCCTTTTTTGCCCACTAGTTTGTTCAAATCGAGATGCAGCAAGGCACGGACGTCTCATGTGGCTGGTGCGCCCTGAGGAGTCTCCTCACCACTGGTGCCCGTTAGGGGAAGAAACAGTTGTTTGTCTGCACGGGTCTGCCCCTCTGCGTGTTGCTAATCACATCCCCATGCAGTTCTCCTCACAGTCCGCCATCCCCGTGCTGTCTGTGCACCCATCCCCACCTCTAGAGCGAGGCTGCCCCCCAGGCTTTCCGCAGGGGTGAGAGCGTTCACATCCCTGTCCATGCAGCAGCCGCAGCTACACATGGCCAGTGAGCCCTCGAAATGTGGCCGGTGCAGCTGAGGGACTGAGTTTTAAGGCAATCTAATTTTGAGGAATTTCATTTTAAATACCTTCGAAAAACCAGTTCCAAGGCAGTGCAGGCTGGAGGCATGACGGGACTGGAGCTCCAGGAAGACTTGTGCTGGGTCATTTCCTCGGGTGAGTTCAGATCTGTCCCCCGCCCATGACGTTGGGCTGCGAGCGGATGCTGGAGCCCCCTGCGAAGGTCGCTGCTCGATCGCGTGCCCTGTTCATGCTCAGAGCCCCTCTCTGGGTGTCTGGTTGTAAAGTCTCCATTGCACAGTTGAAAAGCAGAGGTACAGACGTTAAAATGCACAGGCCACTCAGTGCTGACGACAGCATCAACCCGGCTGTCTCACTCCAGCCCCAAGCTCTCAGCCACTGGTCTAATCTGGTTTAATCTGCCTGGTTTAATCTGGTTTCCAGCCAGTTGCGGTGACTCATGCTTGTAATACCAGCACTTTGGGAGGCTGAGGCGGGCGGATCACCTGAGGCCAGGAGTTCAAGAGTAGCCTGACCAACATGAAGAAACCCTATCTCTGCTAAAAATACAAAATTAGCCAGATGTGGTGCTGCGTGCCTGTAATCCCAGCTACTCGGGAGGCTGAGGCAGGAGAATTGCTTAAAACCCAGGAAGTGGAGGTTGCAGTGAGCCGAGAACATGCCATTGCACTCCAGCCTGGGTGACAAGAGTGAAACTGGGTCTCAAAAAAACATCTGGTTTCCTCCCAGAGTTCTGGTCTTCAGTGGCGCACCGGCAAGACCAGGGGCTTCTTGTCTTCGTGTTTACGTCAGTGTAATTTCCTAGAGTTTGAGAGTACACGGAAGTCTGAAAATGCCTCTTCCCTCTTTCTCTGCACCGACCCATTTCCCCAGCCTGCTGTTGGACTAAAATTCTGATACATGTTAATATTGACTTACTGTTACCAGCCATCTGTTCTGTTAAGAAAATCAACTTCTCAAGGTGGTTTTTTTTGGCATAAGTGGGTTGATTGATTTTATTTTATTGTCATTTTGCTTTGTTTTAAATGACGGAACTGACATGACAAAAATTAGCTAGCGCTACGTGCCATCAAGGTGGGCTGCGAGACCTCTGCCACCAGTCCCCTCTTCCTGGGCAGCACACTGCTTTGCAGCCTCAGCCAAGCCTGCGCCCAGATGTGCACCCGTAAACAGACAGGGGTTGTGTGCCAAGGCTCACAGCTGTCTCCTTGGAGACGTGATGTTTGGTGCAAAAAGCAAAATGGTTTCACATGAGCTTTAGCTCTCACTCGTACATGTTCAGAAAGCAAAACGCAGGCCCTTTTCCTGGGCAGCGGCCACGTGGCACCGTGTCCCTCAGAAGTACATTCGCGCCAGGGCACCGTGCTGTCCTAACACTGTGAGCTGGGGCAGGTCGTGTCTGCTTCCTGAACCTCGGCTCTCTCACCCGTCGAGCAGAGATCATGTGCCAGACTATACTGCTTATAATGCTGCATCCCAGGAAGGACAGGGTGACTGGCTCCATTCTGCAGAAGGATGTTACTGAAACAAACAGAAAGGCCTGGTCCAGCAGTTACCAGCTCAAGTGGCTTCATCAAAGGAAAATGCTCCCCTGTGCGGAGGGTCACGTAGGGCTGACGGCACAGCAAGGACACAACTCAGGGTGGTCCCCACCTCCACGTCAGGACGGGGCGGGGTCAGCATGGAGGAATCTGGGCTGCCATGCAGCAGGTGACCCTGCAGTGGGAGAGCCACACGGTTATGGGCTGACTCTGCTCCTAAATTTCCTATGCAGAAGTTTCGACCCCCAGTACCTCAGATTGTGGCCTTGTTTGGAGACAGGATCCCTACAGAGTAGCCCAGGTTGAATGAGATCATTTCAGAATAAACATTCCACCAAAGAAGACATACAAAGGGCCAGAAGCATGGAAATGTGCTCAACATCAGTGACTGGAGAAGCGCACATCAAAACCGTGACGCGGTCCCAACTCACGCCTGCTAAGATGACATTATCCAAAAGACAAGCCGTAGCAGGTGCTGGTGGGGGTGTGGGAAGAGGGAAGCTCGCACACTTGCTGGGAAGGTGAATCTGGACACGCAGCCTTGATGGAAACAGCATGGAGGTTCCTGAAAACGTCAAAAATGGAACTGATATGATCCAGCCATCCCACTACTGGGTGGCAGCCAAACAAAATGAAATCGGCAGCTCACGGAGACCGTTCCACCCTCGTGTTTGCTGCAGCGCGGCTCACAGTAGCCAGGGCCTGTGCTGTGGTCCAAAGGCCTGGGTTCCTCCAAAAGCCGTGCACTGGAACCTAACGCCAGTGTGACCACACGAAGAGGTGGGGCCTTCTGGGAAGTGGTTAAGTCACGAAGGCCCCGAGCTCAGGAGCGGGATCTGTGCCTCATAAAAGAGGCAGAAGACAGGTGCATTGCCCTCAGCCACGTGAGGACCCAGCCACCGGGCTTCAGTCATGGGGCAGAGAGCAGCCCTCAGCAGACTCCACATCCGCAGGCACCTTGGTTTTGAACTTCTCAGTGTTCAGAACTGTGTAAAATAAATTCTACTATTTATATTAATGAAGTACTCCATCAGGTATTTTGTCATAGCAGCCTACATGGACCCAGACAACATGGAAGCAAACTAGGTGTCCCTGGACAGATACATGGATAGTGAAACCGTGGCATGCAGAGGCAACGGCCGTTATCCAGCCTGAAATACCGGTAGAAGGCTATGTGTCATGCGCAGCGACGCAGAGGAACCCACAGACACGCTAAGTGAGTAGGCCAGGCACACAGGGACGGGCCCCACATGGCCCCCCTGTGTTACATTTAAAGCAGTCCAACCCACAGGAGCAGAGAGCGGCACAGTGGCCTCTGGGTCCAGGAGGAGGGAGGCGGAGACGCTGGCGAGTGAGCTCTGGAGAACTCTGCGTGGCGCGTAGAGAGTTAACAGTGCTTCATGGCACCCTGGAAATCCGCCCAGAGAGAACTTCCTGAGTTCCAGAAACAAAGAAAATGGTAACTGTGTAAGGACATGGGTATGTGAATTCACTTGATTGTGGTGATTATTTCACAATGTACATTAAGATACCAAATTATACACTGTGAATACATACCATTTTTGTTTGTCAATATACCTGAAGAAAGAAGAGGACATTAAATAAATAAAATGAGGTTGTCAGGGTGGGCCTAAGTCAAAAAGCCTCGTGTCCTTCTCAGAAGAGGAAACGTGGGCAGGCGCATGCAGGGAGGTCACAGGAACCTGAGGACGGCCACCTGCAGCCATGCAGACACCTTGATCCTGGACTTCCAGCCGCCAGCACCAAGAGGCAAGCAATGTCTGCTGTTCCAGCCATGCGGTCGGTGGCACTTTGTTACAGTCGCCCCAGGAAACTCACAGTGGTCAAGTCAAAGAGGACGCCTGGCTTGGAACACAAGTCAGAGCTGAAAGAGCAGATTGCAGAAAAAGCTTCTGGGTTCGGGGTAGCACAGCCTCTGCTGCCCCTGCTCTGCCGGCACCACTGGGTCCCAAGACCTGTGGCTCAGCCTGTCCACTTCCTCACCACCCATGCAGCTGGCAGCCAGCACTGGGCCTTCTGCCACAGCCTGAGACTGGCACGGCCTGGATGGTCTCTGGGAACCAGCTGCACCACAGGGGACCCAGGGCCCTGAGAGCTGCTGAGCCCTGGACCGCCCCTCTGCCCCAGGCCTGGCCCCGGTCCCAGCAGCAGTAGGAAGGCCGTCTGCGAGGGATGCACCCGCTGGAAACACAGCCCGCCAGTGTCCGCCAGAGGAGCCTCAGAGACAGATCCATGGGAGTGGGCCCACCCTGTGCAAGTCCAGCCTCCAGGCACAAGCCCCGCAGCCCATGTCACCCCTGGATGGAGACCGTTTCCCCAGCAGGTCGCTCAAGTCACCCTTAGACAGTTTCTCTCCCTCCATCTCGGTTTCCTTCATTTTTTTCTTTTCTTTCTTCCTGCTCCTCCCCACCCCTTCTCTTTCTTCTCCTTCTGTTTTTTTTTGTTTGTTTGTTTGTTTTTGAGACAGAGTCTCACTCTGTCACCAGGAGCCAGGCTGGAGTGCAGTTGCGTGACCTTGGCTCACTGCAGCCTCCGCCTCCCGAGTTCAAGCGATTCTCCTGCCACAGCCTCCCAAGTAACTGGGACTACAGGCGCATGCCACCACGCCCAGCTAACTTTTTGTATTTGTTAGTAGAGACAGGGTTTCACCATGTTGGCCTGGATGGTCTCCATCTCTTGACCTTGTAATCTGCCTGCCTTGGCCTCCCAAAGTGCTGGGATTGCAGGCATGAGCCACTGCGCCCGGCCTCTTCTTCTCTAAGCACACTTTGTCTTAGAGAACATTAGAGACTTCTAGATAACAAGACCGTGTCTTATTTTCCTTCAGCGTCCTATACAGCAGGGGCCTCAGAAACACTTGTATTGATTTTGACCTTGCTGATAAGATGTCTGCCTTGCAAAGCCCTGGCACTCCAGACAGAGCTGGCCGTGCCTAGTGGCCAGCGAGGTGTGCCTGGAAGGGGCTGGTCCGTGTGCTTTGCCCCCTGCTGAGGTCCTGTGTGGAATACCAACCCCATCCCCTGCGAAGCAGCCAGGCCCCAGCTTCCCACACCCATCACCCTCCTCCCCAGCCCGAGCTTTGCTGCTGCCCCCCACACTCCCTGGAGTGCTCACGGTGCTCAGAGCTGGTGACTCTTGGTCAGATCTGGAGCCTGAGGTTGAGAAAGTTCGGTGCTGGTGCCGGCTGGAGTTACTCTGTGGCAGGAGCCCCTCCAGGCAGGGTCGCAGCACCCATTGCACAGACCCATGACTCCTCAGCCTGTGGCTTGTGAGCTTGATGTCCGTGCCACTCTGGGGGCACAGGAGGGTCGGCGCCATGTCTTCATGCCGCCTTGAAAAATGCCCTGTCTGAGTCCCTAACAACTCACGCCTGTCCCATCTGAGTCCCTAACTCACACCTGTCCCATCTGAGTCCCTAACAACTCAGGCCTGTCCTATCTGAGTCCCTAACTCACACCTGTCCCATCTGAGTCCCTTAACTCACGCCTGTCCCATCTGAGTCCCTAACAACTCAGGCCTGTCCCATCTGAGTCCCTAACTCACACCTGTCCCGTCTGAGTCCCTAACTCATGCCTGCCCTGTCTGAGTCCCTAACAACTCATGCCTATGGACAGTTCTTCGACCGCCCACGTGGGTCTCTCAGAGCCAGGACACAGGTGAAGACTGACACGTGAGCTTCTGGGGGGAGAATTTCAGCACCTTTCGTTCTCCTGAGAAGAGCAACTTAGCCTGGATCAGCATGGGTTTTAGTGACTTTTGTGTGGGATGCATTCGCGATTCCAGAAGAACAGCGCCTTTCAACACCATCTCTCCCATGTTGGCTTTCCTTGGGTTGGGCCCAGATAGCACCTGTGCTGAGTGTGGGGCCTGACCCAGAGGTGAGGTCTGCCCTCCTCCCGCACTGAGGACCCAAGCGCCTCACCTTTCAGGAGGACACCTCCCTCCCCAGGGTCCAGGGCTGCCCGCACTCAAAAGGTGGCTCACCAGAGTCTTTCCCCACTGCCTGTCAGAGGGTGTGTGATCCTAAAGAGATGCTGCGTCTCAGAAGGCTCACTACAGTGCATCAGAATGTCCTCTAGAAGGTCGTAGAAGGTTCCACCCGTGCAGACACAAGAGCTCGGAGAACACATCCAAGACATTTCCTGAGAGTGGCAATTTCCTAACAAAGAGCTTATTAAAAGAAAGGGGTCCTCATACCTTATGTAGCATCTGTGTTATTGAGCAAAGGTGTTTTCCAGAACAAATCAACCTAGCCTCCCAGCCTCCTGTGAAGTGAGTGTGAACCTGTCTCTTTTCTGAAGATTCACAAGAAAAGATTGTGACATTCCCAGGAAATGGTGAACGGACAGGCCAGGAGCAGAGGAGGCAGAGTCTCCACAGCAGGTGCACTTGTCCCCCTTGTCCTGGGGGTGACGTTTCAAGACCCCCAGGGGACGCCTGAAATGGTGGAGAGTACCCAGCCCGATTTGTGCGATGTTTTCCCTGTCCACACACCCCTCCGTAAAGTTTAATATGTAAATGAGACACAGTAAGAGATTAACGATAACTTGTAATAAAATAGAACAATCATCACAATATGCTGTCCCCAACGTCGCAGATAGAAGACTCGATCTGACTGGAGATCTTGGCAACGTGAGTGTGCCATTTTTCTTTCCTTAGTAAGCCGAGAACTGTCACTTGTCACTTAAAGGAGCCCCTTACAGCTTCTCTCAGGTGAACCCGTGTTGCCGGCCTCACTGCTCTTGTGCTCTGGGGTCATGATGAAGTCGAATGAGGGTTCCTTGAACATGAGCCCTGCAACCCCAGGACTGTGGAGCTGATAACAGAGAGGCCCTAAGTGACTGAAGGGCGGGGAGACGCTGGACAAAGGGAGGGTTCAGTCCCGGGTAGGGCAGAGTGGGCAGCGCCAGATTTTACCAGGCTCCCCTGAAGGGTGCACAAGTTACACCTGTGAATTGTTTATTTCTGGAAATCTGTTGTTTAGTATTTTCTAACTGCAATTGTGACTGCAGGTGACTGAGACCTTGGAAAGCAAACAGGCCGAGCGGGAATGACTGTTCTTCCTTTCCCCGGAGGTGGGGTTGCCAGCCCCTCAACCACCACCTGATTCTTCCACTTCCACTCATCTCACGCACCCACGAGGAGCCTCAGCTTCCATCCAGGGCCCCACGCCATCATTCCGCTGAGAAAACCTCAGATCCATAGCCTTTCTAGTCTTGCGCTTGCTTTAAAGAACACATAAAAGGCCTTTCAAAGATTTTTGGGGAAGGATGAGGTTTTAAAATTACATCAAACGCATCAACTTACATGCAAACACAATGCCTGTTGATGCGTTCCAGTCAGAAGTGGATTATTGTGGCCACTCACTCACCCTGGGAGAGGCGGTTATTTCACACCTGTTTCAGGCCACACGCCCTGTTGGGCATCAGATGATCTGCTGCTTTCTTTGCTGCTAATGAAGACAACTTTATCAACTGTAGTCCTCGTGCGGGACCTCAGGTCCCTACACTTCATCTCCCTGTAGATCTACCACTTTGACTTCCTTGACTCACTCCTCCCGTGCCTGCCCCTGCCCCGCACCCCTGGCCCTGGAAGCCACTGTTCTGTTCTCTCTCTGTATATTTGAGCTTTATTTTTTAGGGTTCCATGTGTATGTGAGATCATGCGTTACTTTTCTGTGTCTGGCTTATTTCATTCAGCATCGTGGCCTCCAGGTCTGTTCAGGTTGTGGCAAACAGCACGATCTCCTTTTCTAAAGTTCATGCTGCTCCGTTGTGTGTATAGACCACGGTCTCCTTGTCCCTGCACCCTCAGTGCTGACGGACGCCTGCGCCATGCCGGCACCTGCCCACCATGAGCCATGCTGTGATGGTCAGGAAGTGCAGGCTGTGAGAGGTGGCGATTTCATCTCCTTCGGGTTTTCACCCACTTTCAGAAGAGCATTTGTTTCTTCACCCTACGGCACGTGATCCTGACTTCCAGGCCCCCAGCTTAGGGGCACAGGAGGGTGGTCAGAGCACCCACAAGGTGGATTGCTGGGTCACATGGTAGTCAGTGCTATGTTGTCATTTATTTAGGAACCTCTGTACTATTTCCCTTAAGGGCTGTGCCAATCTGCGTTCCCACTCGGGCTGTGCCAGGCTTCCCTTGACACTCTCACCAACATTTGTTACCTCTTGTCCTTTTTAAAATAACCATCCTGATGGGCGCCAGGTGGTCTCTCACAGTGCTTGTAACTTGCTTGCTTCTGATGATAGTGACGTTGAGCACCTTCTCATATACCCGCTGGCCATTTTTCTGTCATTTTTAGAGAAATGTCTGTTCAGGTTCTTTGCCCATGTTTTAAATTGGGTTCTTGTTTTTCAACTGTTGAATTGTATGAGTTCTTTATAAGTTTCTGTAAATTAACCCTTGTTTAGGTAAGTGGTTAGCAATTATTTTCCTAGTCAGTAGGCACCTTTTCATTTTGAGTTGGTCCCTTTGCTGTGCAGAAGGTTTTTAGTTTTATGCAGTCCTGCTTGAGCTTTTAGCACAAAACCCAAAGACATCATGGCAAGGCCAATATTTACGAGGTTTTCCTCTATGTTCTTTTGGGGGAGTTTATTGTGTCTGGTCTTACGTTGAAGTCTTTTATCCATTTTAAGTTGATTTTTGCTAACTTTTTTTAGTGTGTGCTTAATAATGGCCGATCAATATTTCATTTAAACCTATGAATAGGTGTGATGTGGTACTGACAAGAATGTATATTTTGTGTATTTAAAGTGGAGAGCTCTATAAATGTTTATTAAGTTTACTTGCTCCGGATCTGAGTTCAAGTCCTGGATATCCTTACTCATTTTCTGTCTTGCTGATCTATCTAATATTTATGTTGAAGTCTAACATTTTTGCTAACTATGTAAAAAAAACTCTAAGATTTTTCCTAACTATGTAAGATAAGGATCCAGTTTCTTTCTTGTCTTTTCTTTCTTTGTTGCTATTGTTGTTTTTGTGTGTTTGCTTTTGCATGTGGAAAAAAAGGCCACTGGAAAGCCAGTGTTCCCAGCAGCACCACTGGCTGACAAAGATTCCCCTTTCCCCATTGCATCCTCTTGGTCCTCTTGTTGAAAACTCACTTACCGTGTTATGTTTGGATTTATTTCTGGGCCCCTCATTCCGTTCCATTGGTCTGTGTTTCTGTTTTTATTCCAGTATGATTGCTGTACCTTTGTAACATAGTTTAAAATCGAAAAGTGCAATGCCTGCAAATTTGTTTTTAATTTTCGGTATTGTTTTGGTTTTTTGTGGTTCCACACACCTAAGACTTTTTTTGTATGTTTCTGTAATGAATGCCATTGGAATTTTGATTGTGCTAAATTTGTATATTGCTTAGAAGCACAGCCATCTTAACAATATTAATTCTTCTGATCCGCAAACAGGAGCTATCTTTCCATTTACTTGTGTCTTCTTCAATTTCTTTCATCAGCGTTTTATAGTTTTTAGTGTAAAACTTTGACCTCCTTGACTAAGCTTATTCCTGAGTATTTTACTTTTAGATGCTGTTAGAAAGTAGATTGTTTCCTTGATTTCTTTGTGAGCTGGGTTGTTGTCTGTGTACATAAATACAACTGATTTTTTATGCTGATTTTTTATCAGAGGCTATCTGCAGGAACAATCAGACAAGAAAAAGAAATGAAGAAGTCAAATTGTCTTTATTTGCAGATGACATGACCCTGTATGTAGGAAACCCTAAAGCTTTTTTCTTTCTTTCTCTTGTCTGATTGCTCTTCCAGTACTGTGCTGAGTAGAAGTGGCAAGAGTGGGCATCTCTGCCTTGTACCAGATCTTAGTGGAAATGCTTTCAGTTGTTCCCTGTTGTTTATGATGTTAACTACAGGGTCTTCGTAAATGGCCCTTATTATAATAAGGACCTTTCCTTCTGTTGAGAGTTTTTATCAAGAAAAGATGCTAAACTATGTCAAATACTTTTTCTGTGTAAATTGATCATGTGATTTTTATTGTTCATTCTGTTAATGTGATGTATCACATTGATTGATTTGTGTATGTTAAATCAGCCTTGCATGCCGGGGATAAATCCCACTTGCTCATGATGTATAACCTTCGTGGTGTCATATTGGATTTGGCTTACTACTATTATCTTGAGGAATTTTGCATTAATGTCCATCAGAGGTACTGACCTGCAATTCCCTTTTCTTGCACTGTCCTTGACTTAGGGAGTAAGGTGATGCTGACCTCATAAAAGATATTGTGAAGTATTCCCTTCATATCTGTGTTTTGGAAAACTTAGAGGTGTATTGGTAATAATCCTTCCCTGAATATTTGGGAGAAGTCAGCCATGAAGCCATGTGGTCCTGAGCTTTTGTATGTTGGAAGGTTTGTAATTGCTTTTTGACTGTCTCTGTTATTGGCCAAGCTTTCTTTATTTTTTTAATTGTATTTGGGCTCTGGGGTACATGTGCACATCCTGCATCCTGCACGATTGCTGCATAGGTATATACATGCCATGGTGGTTGGCTGTCTCCATCTCCACCCCACCACTGCCTACGTCAGGTATTTCTCCAAATGTTATCCCTCCCCTCCTCCCCGCTCTCCTCCCACTGTACCCCGCTCTCCTCCATCGCCCCACCTAGCTCTGTGAGTGTTGTTCCCTTCCCTGTGCCCAAGCGTTCTCATTGTTCATCACCCACCTATGAGTGAAAACATGCGGTGTTTGATTTTCTGTTCTTGTGTCAGTTTGCTGCGAATGATGGTTTCTAGGTTCATCCATGTCTCTACAAAGGACATGAACTCATCGTTTTTTATGGCTGCATAGTATTCCATGGTGTATATGTGCCACATTTTCTTTGTCCAATCTATCATTGATGGGCATTTGAGTTGGTTCCAGGTCTTTGCTGTCATAAACAGTGCCACAGTGAACATATGGTGCACGTGTCTTTATAATAGAACAATTTATAATCCTTTGAGCATATACCCAGTAATGGGATTGCTGGGTCAAATGGAATTTCTATTTCTATATCTTTGAGGAATCACCACACTGTCTTCCACAATGAACTAATTTACACTCCCACCAACAGTGTAAAAGTGTTCCTTTTTCTCCACATCCTCTCCAGCATCTGTTGTCTCCAGATTTTTTAATGATCACCATTCTAACTGGCGTGAGATGGTATCTCAGTGTGGTCTTGTTTTGCATTTCTCTAATGACCAATGACGAGCATTTTTTCTTATGTTTGTTGGCTGCATAAATGTCTTCTTTTGAAAAGTGCCTGTTCATATCCTTCACCCACTTTTGAATGGGTTTGTTTGTTTCTTGTAAATCTCTTTTAGTTCTTTGGAGATTCTGGATATTAGCCCTTAGTCAGATGGGTAGATTGGGAAAATTTTTTCCCATTCTGTTGGTTGCCGCTTTACTGTAATGCTTGTTTCTTTTGCTGTGCAGAAGCTCTTAAGTTTAATTAGGTCCCATTTGTCTATTTTGGCTTTTGTTGCCATTGTTTTTGTTGTTTTAGTCACAAAGTCCTTGCCCATGCCTATGTCCTGAATGATTTTGCCTAGGTTTTCTTCTAGGGTTTTATGGTGTTAGTTCTTATGTTTAAATCTTTAATCCATCTGTAGTTAATTATTGTATAAGGTATAAGGAAGGGACCGTTCTGCTTTTTAATGTAGGCATTGCTGCTATTAAAACTTCCGTCTGAGAACTACCTTCACTGCGCCCCAGAGGGTTTGCTATGTTAAGTTGCTACTGTCACTTGTCTTGAGGTACTTTTTAATTTCACTTTTGATTTACTCTTGGACCCACTGGTTGTTCAATCTTTACATGTTTACAAATTTTCTGAGATTCCTCCTGTTACTGATTTCCAGTTTTATGCCTTTGTGGTCAGAAACAACACTAGATACAAATCCAGTCTTCTTGAATTGGTTCTGTCAGACTTTAGAATCACCTAGATCAATGCATGAAGACATTCTCTCTCTAGCTCACACAGCTCACCATCCCACATAAGGAGCCCCACTCTAGCCATGGAGGAAACTGCCATGAATGCTAGCTCCTTTTCAATCCCACGAACTTCCCAAATTCCCATGAATTGCCACTCTGTTTAAATTAGAAATAAACAATAGTTCATAGTGCTTATACCCAATAAATAGACTCAAATATGCATAAAGGCTCAAACACAATGTAAAGAGACTTCCATTTACAAGATGATTGAAATGACAAGATTACAGAGGTGCAGAACAGATGTGCAGTTTCCAGGGGTTGGGGAAGGGAGGAGGAATTGAGGGATGAGGGCGAAGCCTGAGGAACCAAGTTCTCTATCCTGATTGTGGTTGTGGTGACACAAAGTTACACGTGAGATTAAATTGCATAGAGCTGTGTAGACATGCACCTGTGTGAAAACACACACACACAGACACGAGAACCTCTATAACTGGCAAAAACTGAAAAAGCCCTGTGGGTTTATTGCATTCAGCTCCTGGGATTGATACTATACTGTAGTTACAAAGGGGACCTCCCTTTGCATGAGCGGGTTTCGCCTCAGGAAGTCTCTCGTATTCTTTTATGTTTTCATTGAGGCAAGACATTTCATTGAGGAAAGTCTCAAAGTGCATGAATTGTAGATGATGGCTGGAAATCTCTGCACAGGAGAAGACCCGTGTAGCCACCAGCACTTTACAAAGCTTCCTTCCTGGCCCTCCCCGTCATCGTCACTCCTCTCAAAAAAAAACCACCATGGTCACTCCATGGCTAATGATTCATTTTCCCTGATCTTAAACTTCATACGCATAGAATCAGAGTATGCAGAATCAGGCTCACCCATCCCTGGCTTTCTCAACTTAGCATGTTGGAGGTTCATCCATTGGTTGCTTATAGTAATCATCTGTTCTTTTTTATTCCTCAGTTGTGTTCCATTCTAAGAACATACCACAATTTACTTAGCCATTCTCTTGCCAACCCATATTTGTGTTATTTTCAGTCGCTTGTGCTCATTTCTCTGACATAAGTCCCCGGGTTTAGGACGAGCTTATCTTAGCTTTGTAGTAAACATCGGGATATCTCATTTTATTGCACTTTGCAGAGTTACTTTTTTTTAATTGAAGTTCTGTGGCATCCCTGCATCGAACAGGTCTTTTGGCTCCATTTTTCCAACAGTATGTACTCGCTTTGTGTCTCAATGTTACATTTTGATACTTCTTGCAATATTTCAAACTTTATTATTATTATTATCATCATTATATCTCTTATGGTCCGTGATCAATGACCTTTGATGCTATCACTGTTAACTATTTTGGGGCACCACAAACCATGCCCATATAGGAGCAAACTTCATTGATCAATGTTAACGTGTGTTCTGACTGCTCTGTGATCAGCTGTTACCGGCCCCTCTCCCTCTCCTCAGGCCCCCATATTCCCTAACGCAAAATAATATTTAAAAATGAGGTCAGTTCATAGCCCAACAGTGGCCTTTAAGTGTTCGAGTGAAAGGAAGGGTTGCACACGTCTCACTTTAAACTAAAAGCTAAAGATCATTAAGCTTAGTGAGCTTTGACATAAGCTTAAATAATTCAACTTACGTCAGAAGCCAAGATAGGCCAAAAACGAGGCCGGTGGCACCAAACTGCTAACCAACTTGTAAATGCAAAGGAAAGGTTCTCAAAGGAAATGAAAACTGCTACTCAGTGAACATGGGAACGACAAGAAAACAAAACACCCTCATTGCTGATATACAGAAAGTCCGATGGTCTAGAGAGAAGATCGGAACAGCCACAACATTCCCTTAAACCAATGCCTAATCCAGAGCATGGCCCCAGCTCTCTTAGTGTGAAGGCTGAGACAAGTGAGGAAGCTGCAGAAGAAAAGTTGGAAGCTAGCAGCGGTTTCATTCATGAGGTTGAAGGAAAGAAGCTATCTCCAGAACATAAAAGTGCAAGGTGAGGCAGCACATTCTGATGGAGAAGCTGCAGCAAGTCATCCAGAAGATCCAGCCAAGATCATTGATGAAGGTGGTTAGACAAACAACAGATTTTCAGTGTAGGTGAAGCAACCTTACATCGGAAGAATATACCATCTAGGACTTTCATAGCTAGAGAGGAGAAGTCAATGCCTCGCTTCAAAGCTTCAAAGCCCAGGCTGATCCTCTTCTCTGAGGCTAATGCAGCTGGTGACTTTAAGTTGAGACCAATTCTGATTTGCCATTCCAAAAATCTGAGGGCCCTTAATTGCTAAGTCTACTCTGTGGTGTATACATGAAACAACAAAGAATAGAGGATAGCATGTCTGTTTACAGCATGGTTAACTGAATATTTTGAGTCCATTGTTAAGACCTACTGCTCAGAAAAAAAGATTTTTTCCAAAATATAAATGCTCACTGACAATGCATCTAAGTTTCTCAAGAGCTCTGATGGAGATGTACAAGGAGATTCATGTTGTATTCATGCCTGCTAAGATAACATCCATTCTGAAGCCCATGGATCAGAGAGTCACTTCAACTTTCAGGTCTTAGTATTTAAGAAATACATTGTATAAGACTATAGCTGCCATAGATAATGATTCTTCAGATGGATCTGAGCAAAGTAAATTGAAAACCTTTGGAAAGGATTCATCATTCTAGTAGATGCCATTAAGATCATTTGTGATTCATGGAAGGAGGTCAAAATATCAGTATTAACAGGAGTTTGGAAGAAGGTGATTCCAACCTTTCTGGATGATTTTGAGGGTTCAAGACTTCAGTAGAGGAAGGAAGTGTGGATGGGGTGAAAATAGCAAGAGAAGTAGAATTAGAAGAGGAGCTTGAAGATGTGACTGAACTGCTACACTCTCATGATAAAACTTGAAGGGGTGAAGAGCTGCTTCTTGTGGACGAGCAAAGAAAGTGGCCTCCTGAGATGGAATCTGCTCCTGGTGAAGATGCTGTGAACATTGCTGAAATTACAACAAAGGATTTAGAATATTCCATAAACTTAGCTGATAAAGCAGCAGCAGGATTAGAGAAGACTGACTCCAATTGTGAAAGCTGTTCTATGTTGGTAAAATGCTATCAAACAGCATCACATGCTACAGAGAACTCTTTCATAAACAGAAGAGTCCATTGATGCAGCAAACCTCATTTTCTTTTCCTTTTTCTTTCTTTTTTTTTTTTTGAGACAGAGTTTCGCTCTTGTTACCCAGGCTGGAGTGCAATGGCACGATCTCGGCTCACTGTAACCTCTGCCTCCTGGATTCAGGCAATTCTCCTGCCTCAGCCTCCTGAGTAGCTGGGATTACAGGCACGCGCCACCATGCCCGGCTAATTTTTTGTATTTTTAGTAGAGACGGGGTTTTACCATGTTGACCAGGATGGTCTCAATCTCTTGACCTTGTGATCCACTCGCCTCGGCCTCCCAAAGTGCTGAGATTACAGGCTTGAGCCACTGTGCCCGGCCTCATTTTCTTATATTAAGAAATTCCTGCAGCCACCCCAGTCTTCAGCAATTACCACCCTAATCAGTCAGTAGCCATCAACATCCAGGCAAGACCAGAAAAGATTATAATTTGCTACAAGTTAAGATGATCATCACCATTTTTTAGCAATAAATGTATTTTTTTTTTTTGAGATGGAGTTTGGTTGTTGTTACCCAGGCTGGAGTGCAAAGGCGTGATCTCGGCTCACCGCAACCTCCGCCTCCTGGGTTCAGGCAATTCTCCTGCCTCAGCCTCCTAAGTAGCTGGGACTACAGGTATGCACCACTGTGCCCAGCTAATTTTTGTATTTTTAGAAGAGACGGGGTTTCACCTTGTTGAACAGGATGGTCTCGATCTCTTGACCTGGTGATCCACCCGCCTCGGCCTCCCAAAGTGCTGGGATTATAGACGTGAGCCACTGCATCCGGCCAATAAATGTATTTTTAACTGAGGTGTGTACATTGTTTTTTATACACAATGCAATTGCACACTTAACAAACTACAGTATAATGTAAACATAGCTTTAATAGGCACTGGGAGTCGGGTGTGGTGGCTCACACCTGTAATCCCAGCACTTTGGGAGGCTGAGAAAGGTGGATCACTTGAGGTCAGGAGTTTGAGACCAGCCTGGCCAACATGGTGAAACCCCATCTCTAATAAAAATACAAAAATTAGCCAAGTGTTGTGTCGCTTGCCTGTAATTCCAGCTACTCGGGAGGCTGAGGCAGAAGAATCACTTGAACCCAGGAGGTGGAGGTTGCAGTGAGCCAAGACTGTGCCATTGCAGTCCAGCCTGAGCAACAGAGCAAGACTCCATCTCAAAGAAAAGAAAAAAGGCACTGGGAAACCAAAACATTCAAGTGACTCCTTTTCCTATGATACTTGCTTTGTCACGGTGGTCTGGAACTAACCCTGAACATCGCTGAGGTCTGCCTGAACTGCCAAACAGGCCGTGAAGGCAGCTGTCCCACTTTGCATTGCACCCTGTGTGCATGAGCGTGTGTTTCAGAACAGGTTACATGTCCACATGCTTCAGCATCAAAATGATGTCAAAAGGTAGAGGTGAAAAATGCTGCAGCTCTTCCCATGTTCACACCCACCCCCGCCCCCGCCCTCAGGTTACCACTCAGTTTCCTCTGTATCCTTCCTGAGTTTCTTGGTGTAGACAGGAGGAAATATAAATATTTATTCTTATTTTCCCCACTTCCTTCCTTTCTGTACTATCCCAGTCCACTAAACATTGTATTCTGGAGATTCATGGGTATTTCCAGCAGAGAGCTTTCTCATTCATTTTTACAGCTTCGTATTTTGTTTATAATAAAATATACTACTCAGTCAACTGTTATACATGACACTAGGTGTATTAGTCCGTTTTCACGCTGCTGATAAAGGCGTACATGAGACTGGGTAATTTATAAAAAAAAGAGGTTTAATGGACTCACAGTTCCACATGGCTGGAGAGGCCTCACAATGATCGTGAAAAGCAAAAGGCACTTCTGACATGGCAGCAGGCGAGAGAGAAATGAGAATCAGGCAAAAGAGGTTTTCCCTTTAAAACCGTCAGATCTCATGAGACTTACCACGAGAACAGTATGGGGAAACCAGACCACTCCCATGATTCAATCACCTCCCACCGGGTCCCTCCCATAACACATGGGAATTATGGGGCTACAATTCAAGATGAGATTTGGGTAGGGACACAGCCAAACCATATCACTAGGACTGTTTCTAATGATTCAGTAATTCACACAATGCTGCAGTGGATACCTTTACACCCATGAAGGTGTGTTGTTAGGATACATCCCCAGAGGTGGGCTTGCATCTGTAATTGAATAGACGTCATTGAATCACCCTTCAGTGTGCACTCTCACCCACAACGTTCACATTGCCTTCCCAGGATGAAGAGCATGTTGTCCAAGTTTTTCATTTCTGTTGCGCTTGTAAGTGAAAGAAACAGTATTTCAGTCAGCTGAGCACCTTCTCTCATACTTAAGAGGCATTTGCCTTTGCCCTTCTGTGGGCCAATTTGTTCATTTCCACTGCCCATTTTCTTCTGGCTTGTTGTTCTTATTGATTTGTAAGGCACTTTACATGTGAGAGGTATTCGTCTTTTGTGATGCGAGCTGTGTTACTTTTAACTGCAGTTGAATTTTTGAGTCTTAGTTTCTCTAACTCAGGTGAAAAGGGATTTTCCTGTAGTATCACCATCGTTTCTCTTGCTTGCATTTTTTGTGAGACCCGTTTGCCGTCCACCCCAGTGTGTGCTGTGCTATGTGGCTCCAAAGCTGTTTTCTCCCCCCGTGGTACAAAATACAGGTATTCGACGTTGTATTGAAAATCACATCTTTTCCTCTCACTTGAGCTGCCACCTTTATCACCTGTTCATCCCCACGGTGCTGGCTTCTGTGCCTGGACTCTCCTCTGTCGCACCTGCCTCTGCCTGTGCGAGCCGGCACCTGCCTGCTTTCACTGCTGTGTCTTCCTGTTTCATATCTAGCAGGGTGACAGCCTGCTCTGCTCTTCCTTTTCAGAGTTTCTTGACTATTACTTATTTTTCCTTATGAACTTTGAAATTAGCTTGCTTAGTTCAAACAAATCACGATGGGTAATTGTATTGGGATCATATTACGTTTTTAGGATAATCTCAAGAGAGTTTATAGCTTGGTGGTGTTGAGACCTCTTCATCAAGGGTTCAAGTCTCCCTGCACCTCCATGGCGTCTGAAAACTTTCCTCGTAGATCTTGACAATTCCTCATTGAATTTACGTCTACTTCTTGCTGTTCTTTTTGCTGCTGATGTTCTCTTCGCTGCGATCAACAGGGATCTTTTCTTCCTCAAATGTTCTAATTTGTTGTTTGTATCTATGAGGGATACTGGTTTTAAGATACATATGTAAGACAGCTGACCTGAACACCTCAAAACCAACGGTGTCATGAAAACCAAAACAGAAACAAAAAATGCAAAAGCAAAGCAGAGGGGGCAGGGGTGGGGTTGCTCTAGCTTAAAAAGAAACAAAAGAGCTTCAGCCAGCAGGTACGTGTGTGTTTCTCCTGTGGATCTGTCCTCTTAAAAAACCTGCCAAGGATGTTTTGGGGATGTCTGGGGACATTCGAAGGGAGACTGTCTAACTAGAGGTACAGCACTGAGTCAACAGTGCTAACAGGTGATTCAGCATCCAT
>CM052648.1:192401678-192424113 GCA_028533165.1 Leontopithecus rosalia
GTGTTGGATGACACAGGCAGAAGTGCTGGGGCAAGGGGGCTGAGTCCACGTGTTGGATGACACAGGCAGAAGTGCTGGGGCAAGGGGGCTGAGTCCATGGTGTGCCCTCAGATGGGTTAGCAAGGAGCGGATCCAAAACAAAACTTCATGCATGTACATACAAGCACATATGGAGAGCGGGAGAATACAGATGTGGAAACACGTTAGCAACTGTGACTTTAGAGTGCTCGTTATATAATTATTTCAGCTTTGTGTAAGTTTGAAATTTTTCAAAATAACACACTGGAGTCAAAAGAATCAATGTAAAATGCTGGATGTGCCCCACACCCATGGTAGGCACTGTGTTGCTGGTTCATATGCCCAAGGGGCAGAAGGCTGACGGCTGTGATCCTAAGCGTCCAATGACACCTGCCGCCCCTGCTCCCAGCGGCCCTAAGTGGGTGGGGCTTGCTCTTCCTCCCTGAAGGAAACCTGCAGCCTCCGAGCTCCTCTCAGGCCTAGGGGATAGTAGGGGATAGCGTAACGTCCTCCTGGAATCACTTCTGTAAAATGTCCTGGCCCAGTACCTTCTAAAATCCATCCAGCAGTGAAGAGTCCCCCCTGCACCCCACATATCCAGCCTAGAAGCCTCAAGTGGGGGCCTGTGGCCAGCTCTTCCCCTATTTCTTCTGTCCTCAGTTCCTCCCTCCCTGCTTTCCTGTGGGTCCCAGAGAGGCGACCCCACAAGCCCCACCTGCCCTCCCGAGTGTGTCGGACGAGCCCTGGACCGCAGAGCAAGAGAGAAGCTCAGTCATCCGAAGGCACAAGGGGCTGGAGGCGTCTGCCCGATGCCCAGGAGCAGAGGGGGTTCCTGAAGAAGGAGGGTTAGAAGAACAAGACTCCTGCACCCAAGGAACCCCTCAGGCAAGGGCCAGGTCCCGGGGTCGGGAACACCCAGAGGCCTCCCATGGGTGCCATCCACAGGAAGGCACCTGTCACGTGGAGTGGATCCAGGGGGTCCCTCTGCTGAGGGAGGACAGATGGAGACCCTTGGGAGAACACCCCAGGAGGACAAGTGAGACCAGTGAGGCTGCCTCTTAGGCCCTACAGAAAAGCAGATGGCAGCAAACAGACCTTCCTTCACAGGGACTCCACGGGCGCCTGCGTCCCCGAGCTGCAGGCTTACAGAACAGGACGCAAATCTTCCAAATGGCCCCACAGAGCCCATCGGACTTGATTTGAGGTGAGGGGCATGAGCAATAAGGCCTGACATCTGTCCTCAAGAGCTTACAGTCTGAGTGAGAAAGAAACCACAGCCGTTTCGAGGGTGTGACAGGGGTCAGCCCATGGTTTCCAGGAAGGAAACGGAGAATGTGGTCAGCCCATCCTGGAGGCCACCAGTTCCCCGAGGGGTCCGCATCTGAGAGCAGAAGAAGGACTGCCTGGGTGGATCTGGATCCCAGCTGCTCCACGGAATCTTCAAATGGGCCATTCAGCCACAGAGAAAAGCAGAACTCAGTAAGGGCGGATGAGGGGGCCATAAGCCATACCTCCTGGGCCTTATCCAGGAGAAATAGAAAAGGAGCTGTGGAGAGTGTGAGGTGGGGCCGAACTGCCCATCCGCACTTAGAAAGATCGGCGCGTACAAAGAGCATTCCAGCAACAGCCCGGAACATGAGCAGGGCCGGGACAGGCTGAGACCTGGGGTCCCAGGAGTCAGGTGGGGGACAGGCTGAGACCTGGGGTCCCAGGAGTCAGGTGGGGGACAGGCTGAGATCTGGGGTCCCAGGAGTCAGGTGGGGGACAGGCTTAGACCTGGGGTCCCAGGAGTCAGTTGGGGGACAGGCTGAGACCCAGGGTCCCAGGAGTTGGGTGGGGGACAGAAGGCCCCCCATAGACATGGGGCCAGGGCTAGAAGGACCTGGCGCTGACCTCGGCATGTGAAGTGGGTGACAGTGAATGGACATGGGAAGGCTTACCCTGTGTCCTTCTTGCGAAAGAGTCTTCAGAACCCTGACTGGGGAGAGAAGGGATGAGGGTCAGAAGGTGAAATGCCAGGCTGTGTGGGTCCATTTGGAACAGGGTGAGAAATGCGTGGCACAAAGGCATCAAAGCTCCTTGCAGCCCGCCCGAAACCCAGCTGAGTGCTTAGGAAGTTAGGGACCTGTGCACAAGGACATGGGGTACAGGTGACTCTAACATGGATGGGGCCAGCCCCATGGCACCAGGGGTGTCTCCTGAAGGCACAGGGGCATGGACCCAGCCAGGAGGGAGGATGAACCAGCCATGAGGGAGGACGGTCCAACCAGAAGGAAAGATGGCCCAGCAGGAGGGAAGGAGGATCGCACAGAGGAAGGGAGGATGGCCTAGCAGAAAGGAGGACAGCTCACAGGTAGGGAGGATGGCCCAGAGGGAGGGAGTATGGCACAGCAGGAGGGAGGACAGTCCAGCACCATGGGCCAGTGCAAGTGAAGCAGCCAGCATTGTTCACTGGCAGAGGCAGGAGCTCTGGCAGAGGTGGGAGCACTAGAGGAGTTGGGAGCATCACAGGGGGTGGGAGCACCACAGGGGGTGGGAGCACTGCTGTGCCCTCAGGTCTGGTGCTATCCCAAGAGCTGGGGGGAAAATTCCTGAGAAGTGAACCATACTCGAACTAAACTTAGAAAGCAATGCAGCAAGTGTCTACAGAGGCAATAAGGAAGGAGTCTCTCCACAGGACGCTGGGCATTGAATCCCCACAAGTGCCACCGTCGGGGACCTGTGGGTTCAGTGGAAACTGCGCGGGCACCGGAGCCCTCGCTTATGTGTGCAGAAGCATTTCCGCCCAGCTGCCTGGTGGGAGCTCGGCAGAAGATTTGGAAGGATGGGTACGTTCTCCAAGAGGAGGAGCAGTATCTGGAGAGAGAAACGACCCACAGACCTTCCAGGCTATTCTGCAAGTGGGATTGAAGAGCCCCTGAAACCTTGGGCATTGCTTATGGGTAACATTAACCGGTTTTGTGTGTGGGTTAATTCTCTTCTGTCTCGGGGGCTGTCTACATTGTTTTTGCTCATGGGTGAATGGCCACTGTTTGGGTCTCGTCTGCATAGCTCCCCTGTGCTCACACTGCCCCGAGTGTCCTTTTCTTCAGAGATTCCATCCAGCAGTTTCCGGGCTGCTTGGTGAGCAGGACCTGGGCTGGAGTGGTGGTGGGGCAGTGCCACCACTGGTGGGGAGACAGCCTGGCTGAAGTCGGGGCCACCCAGGTGAAGAGAGGTGTCAGGGAAACCGGCATGGCTGGCAAAGAAAGCGGGGGCCGGCGTGGTCAGAGCTCGGAAGCCCTGAAGGTCATCTGTGTGGGGTCAGCTCAGAGGATGACAAAGGCCTGCACACAGGGGCCAGCAGGCACCAGCAGACACCTCCCGTTTGGAGCAGAGCTGGCCAAACGTCCCTGGAAAATTTTACCCTAAAGTCACACGCTACTCCCGGTAAATCAGCCATGACTGGATGTTTCATGGCCAGCCACGGCCATTCGCAGGGTCATACCTGTCCCTTGACCCAGGCTGCCGAAAGAGCAGGTAGTTTAACTGCCTCAAAAACACGCGAAGAAACCGATGCTTTTAAGAAATGATGTTATCAGATGAACGAGAAGAGTCTCCTTTCTTTTTTGAAGGATACAGCTGTCTAGAGGGAAAATATGTGGATACAAACATGAGACAGCAAATTACACAAGAACCTCCCGATAACAATGGCTTCTGCACCCAAAATGATGTATTGGCATGCATCGGAGTGGTGAGGGGGAGGGGGCAGGAACCAGCGTCCCTTACACTTGAAACCTGTTTCTACCTCTGACGCAGCAAACCCATTGCCTCTGTATTCTGCCTGTTCTGCAGGACTGAACTCAGCCCTGCAATGCTGTTCAGTTTCTCTCTGCTGCACCAGCCCCCGAGGACATTGCCAATAATTTGGAACAGGGACTGAAGCTGCCTTTCCTGGTATGACATGGAGAGAAGCCCGGAAGCCCTGGTGCTGGGCATCAAGGCTGCCCAAACATCTGGAAGGTGGCAGGGGTCTCTATTGAGACTTGATGTGAGTTAGACATTGTTTAAAAGAGCGGGTGAATTTTAAGAAGCGGACTCTCATGCTTCATGCCTGAGAGGGCACCATTCCCTGAGACAGGTCCAGAAGCTAACAAAGGCAGCTCTTGCCTGGGGGTGTGGCTGGAGCCATGGGGAGTGGAACAGGCTGGGGAGACGGCCCAGGTGGACGGCTAGCTTCTGGAAGCATCCCTCACTGCCACCCACAGAATTGTTGACTCATTCCCCCAAAACTAGAACCACCAGCAAGAAGACGGAGATGGATTCTCAGCATTGACTGTTGTTCGCATTTCCCCAGAGTTTCTAAAGATGCAAACTTCAGCCCACCTGTCCAGGAGAAACGGCCTGATTTTATCACGCAGGTGAGATTTCTATGCCTGAGAGCAAAGGCCTCATTCTCAAGAAAACAATCTGATTGACATATTTTCTCACCCATGGAGTTTCCAATGAAGTCAGAGTGCAAGCAAAATGCCACAGTTGCCCAACCCCATGAGCTAAAATCAATGAGGAGCTCCAGCACAGGTCTGTGTGCAGCAGGCAGGAAAGGCTGTGCATGTGTGCGCTGTGCTTTCTCCGCTCCCTGGAGGGTAAGGGTTATGCATCCCAAAGCCATGCTGGGCTGGGCGCTGGGGCCTGAGAAGACTGTCGGCATCTTGTGAGTTGTGGCTTCTCCTCTGCTCACAGGCCTGGCTGGAGAGTGCAGGAGATCAATACGAGAGGAGCAGAACCCTTTGCATGTGGCAAAAAGAAAAGCCATCGATACATCTGAGAAGCTTCTGCCCAAGCCCAGGAGATGGCCGAGACGCGCAGGCACCGACTCCAGCATCCTTGAGAGATGGGGGCTGTTTTCCACCTGCCCTGCCCACAGGTCCATGTTAACTCAAGGTTTACGGAGCTCAGAAAGCAGGAAACGCTAATTAGATTCAGTAAATTCCCATAGGGCTCCCACAGGGAGGGGTGAACCCACGGAGGGAGAACCACGTGTGGGTCAATCTGTTCTTGTTTTATGATCTCTGCTGGTTCTTAAATTTCATGGGTATAACAGCATTATCACTTACCAGAAAGATGTAAGATGGCAGGAATCAAATCCGTAGTGTGAGAGTCCTCTACGAGCTCCGGGATGGAGACGGGCCTGCGGGAGTGGCTCTCACCTTGTCAGAGGGCTTCTCCTGCCCTGGGAGCTGTGTGCTGAGTGCAGGATGTTAACTGTGCACACTTGTTGAGAGCCACTGTTTGCCAGGCACTGTGCAACTGCTCCATACATACTGTCTGTGACCCGCAAGAAGATGCCACAGAGGACGTATGTTACTCATGATTTGTAGCTGGGAAAACTGAGGCTCAGAGATGTTCAGTTTTGCCCAAGGTTTGAACACCGTAAGTGGCAATGCGAGGATCTGGACAGGCTGAGACATGCCCAGCCCGCGAGTCTTCTGCTCTCGCCATGGCTCCTCTCAGAACCTGCGGCAGATGCCCCGAGCCACTGTGGCTGGCAGAGCATCAGCGTTGCTGGGCACCCACCGTGCCCCCTGAACTGCGGGCACGGGGAGCTGTCATCCCCCGACCTGCGTTGGTTTCCGGGTCCCGCCTCCTCACTTTGCCCCTGCTCTTCCCTCTCCTTCCCCACCACCCACCTGGGAGCTCTTCCTGCTTCAGGACTTGGACGGAGCAGCTCTCGGTCAAATACTCGCTCCTCTGTTTCCTACCTGCACACCTGAGCGAGTTCCTGCGCCTGTGTGTGCCTCTGTTTCCTCGTCCGTGAGATACAGGGACATCCGCCATGGGTATCAGCGGAGACTGTGCCTCTAGAGCCTCCTTGACGCAGCAACATACCACCGGCTCTTACTGCCTTGTTCTTGGTGTCAGAGGCCCTTGGTCTCTCCCTACACAGAGGCAAGAGCCCCATGCCAGCTCCTGCCACCTGGATTAAATGGCTCACCCTTCTGCTGTCTGCACCAGATGATCACCCTCCTGGATAATTACCTGGATTCCCCAGGTCCATACCAAGAGAAAAGAGAGCCTCCCTCTACTCAATGAAACATTCATGCCTGTGCATGGCAGCACCACAGTGAACGCCTATGAAGTGAGTGGCTTATGCTGAGTACCCAGGCACGTGGTCATCCCACACAGTGCAGATGTGCCAGGCAGGATGAAATCGTGACAGACGGGCTCTCTGCAGGGCTGGCCATCAAGGGCCAAGTCAGAACACACAAAACAATGACAGCCGTAGCAGTGGGCTCAGGGCCAGGGGTCTGCCAGGGCAGGATTAGGAACTCGGAGAGGAAGGCTGCCCAGGTGTGGCCTGGCCCAGAAGAGCCCATGGGAGCTTCGTGGAAATGGAGAATTTGGAATTGGTGGAGAGAAGAGATACAGAGGAGCAGCCATGGAGCGTGGCACGGAGGCCTCGGAGGCACCCCTGCAGCTCCTCCTGTGGCCTGGATCTGATCCCGGGCTGCAGCCCAGGAGGCCTGTGGACATGGAAGACCGTGGCTGCAGGGAAGAGCCTGGCATGAGAATCGGCTGCTTCTGGTGGCCTCGCCCTTGAACCCATGATGAGGAAGAGTTAAAAGGTCCTTGAGCACAGTGAGTGATGGCCATGGCTGCCGTTTCCTGCTTCTCCAGCTCTCCTTCTCTTCAGCTCTCACTCAAGCGTGACCTTCATGAAGCCTTTGAAAGTCAGCCTTGCCCTTCCAGGACTCCACTGCACCCTCTAACAGAGCCTCTCATTTACCCTGGTGCTTCTCTGTAGATGTCCTGAGAGTGTTCCCCTAGGATGGTTCCCAGAAACTTTCCCTGGCAGCCCACCTTCAGCACCCAGCAGGACTGGGCTCCACCATTGCCCATGACATGTTCAATGACGGGGTGACTTCTGTGATATGTTCAGTGACGGGGTGACTTCTGTGATATGTTCAGTGACGGGGTGACTTCTGTGATATGTTCAATGACGGGGTGACTTCTGTGATATGTTCAGTGACGGGGTGACTTCTGTGATATGTTCAGTGACGGGGTGACTTCTGTGATATGTTCAGTGACGGGGTGACTTCTGTGATATGTTCAGTGACGGGGTGACTTCTGTGATATGTTCAGTGACGGGGTGACTGCTGTGCTCCCCCACCAGCTTGTCATGGCATCAAAGATCAAGTCATTTATTTTTATGTCCCCAGAGCTTGGGAAAGTGCCGACAAGTCATAGGTGTTCAGTGTTAGTAATAAAAGATATTACCGTTAAATAGTTCTCTTATTTAACTATAACATAGTTATATAACTATATTTTATATATAACTATATATTGTATGTAACTATATTATATAGTTAAATAACTATATTAATATATAACTATATTATAGTTAAAGTTAAAATAACTAATATAGTTACTTATGTATAATATAGTTAAACAAAAGAACTAACGAATCAATGAATGAATGAACAAATAAATGAGCAAAGGTATTCCACCTCCTCGGGGAACAGTGGGTTGTACCAGTGATGTTGCAGCAAAAGAAACAGAAACACCCCAGGCCTCCAGGGCAAGCTGAAGGCCCTCTGGGGCAGGGCTGGCAGACAGGGCTTTGGTGGGACCTCCAGGATGGGTTCTAAGAACCCCAAAGACCTGACCCACCAATAGCCTTTGCCACAGGTTGAAAATGCAGGAGCAGGAGCAGGAGCACCACAACCACCAGATTCAGGTAAAGACACACAGGCAGGACCAGGGAGCTGTAGGTGCCACTCAGCCGTTCATCTGGGCCTTCCCAGCTTCTCCACAAACCCTACTCCGCAGCACAGGGCTGATGGCGCAGGAGCGGTGCTGGGGGAATTTCTGAAGATGCAGCAGGACGCGGCTGTATGCAGCAAGGAGATGGTGCCCACTTTGCTTCTGCTTTGACGTCTCCACAGGTAAGAGAAGCTAGTGGAGAAACAGAAGTGGAGTGCAGAATCCCAGCTGCAGAGGGGTCAGGAGCCGGGACTCCTGCGAGCTCTCCAGTCTCCAAGGTCGAGGAAGACACACTGGACGAGGAAAGAAGGCATGCTTTGTGAAAAGGGCCATTTCCAACCCAATGTGTGGGCAAATGCACACAGCCCACGAGCCCGCCTCCTAAGCAGAGCCCTCCATGTCCCTAAACCCGGAACATCCCAATACTACAGAGGCGGGTTCTTCCTCACACTCCGTGTGAATTCATGGTCATGGGTGAGGCATTCATTCTCACAGGCCCAGTAGATACCAACCCGTTTGGGCAGCGATGGGGGTAGCAACTGTGCATCTGGAAGCAGCACAGCCCTCTCCTGTCTGCACTCACAGCTCACTGGCACAATGGCCAGAAGCCCAAGTGACTGTCGCCTCTCCCCCACTTCAGGTGTTCCTGCTGTAGCCTCTTCTCTGGAATTCTCCTCATGACCCATTAAAATCAAAAAGCAACACCAGGAATCATTCTGATGTTCTGAGTCCAGATGGAGACAGGCCAGCTTTCGCGCATTCCGTACTGCTAGGCAGAGGAAATGGCTTGGCTGGCGGGTGAATCTCAGCCTGGGCCTCAGGCCTGCACACTCCAAATCCCACAGGAATCCCAGGCTCTTACCTAGGGCAGCTTTGTGGCTGCCGTTCTGCCTGGAAGCATCCTCTGGCACACTATCTGGTCTCGGGTTCCACTGCTCCTAGAAGACCCACACACCAGCTCATTCACTGACCCTCTCCAGGGGCCTCCTGGGAGTGCCCCTGGACGATTTCACTACGGAATCTGAGACTTTAAAAGCAAATATTAATTTTTTGCTTTTTTGTGGTCACTAAGCATTGCCTAAAGAAGTTTGTTGGCATTAGATGGAAATCTAACAGCTGGATAAAGCTATTTTAATCCAGGCCTTAGTGTTATGTTTGGATTCTAAACAGTGACTGACTTCTAATTGTGTAAAGGTTTAGGGATGAGTGAGTTGTTTGTACCTTGGCAGCTGGTGTGTGAAGGTCTGCGCTCCTGTGGTAAGCAAGGCCATGGGAGGCGTCTCTCCAGGACAGCCCCAGGCCACAGGACAGGCCCGGGGTCTCTGCTGCCCTGGTGGACCATCCCGGCTAATGGAATGTCCTTCTCCCTGCGGAAGGAGGCCTAGTTCCTGGAACCTGCAGGCAGTCAGAATGACCCATGACCCATGCACCCTCAGGGCAGCTGCCAGGAGAAGCAGGAAGCGGTGACCCTCAGGCCTGTCTGATAAGGGCCCTGCATTTTCTTCCCCACAGGGTATCTGGGAAGAAGAAGTGCATTGGAGCATGCCCCTGTTCACCCGTGTGTGTGTCTGGGTCCCAAGAACAGGGAAGAGTACTTGCTTCTAGCACCACAAGAACCAAGAGAAAAGTTCTCACCAACCTAGCGGGTGAGCCACTGCCCTCCTGTCCCCAGCCTAGAGGATTAGCCACTGCCCCCCATCCCCAGCCTAGAGGGTGAAGCCTGAGATGCCACCCCCATCTCCTTCATACCCAGGCAGTTCTCCTTCATGTCTTAAAAACCGAAAGGGGCCTGCCTGCCCAGTGTCCTCTGGGCAAGGGGTCCTGTTGTCCTTCCCTGTAGAGCAGAGCATATCAGAACTGGAGCCTCTGGATTGCCTCGTCTTGTCCAAATACTTCATTCCACTGACAAAGCCTTCGGAGAACCAGCAAGAGAGTTTCCCAAGGTCAGAAATTGAGTAGCTCAATGACACAGGTTCATGGCTTCCAACAACTCGTCAGCCACCGCGTTAATTATTGGGAGACAGACTTGTTCCTGTTGAACCAACAGCAAAATAGAGGCTATTTCTTGATGCTTAGATGGATCAGAGACTGTGCGAATTCTCACACTAAGATTATCCATTTATTCCAATGAAAAGCTGAAGCTGAGAAGTAGGGGGCCTCAGGTCACCCAGTTACTAAGTGGCAGGGAGGTTTGGCCCGTGTGTTGAGGACCTGAGGCCCTGGCCGAGAGCCAGTCGGGCAGGTAGTGACGCCTTTCCCAAGGTGGTTGCGTGGGGTTGGCACCGCCGATCCTGCCTGAGAAAGGCCTCAGTGATACAAACGGCTCCGGGCACAGGAGATCTCTCTGACTCTGTCAGATGAGAGTTGAAGCTCCAGCCTCACACGCAGCCTGGGGCCTGCATCTTCCTCCGCAGCAGGCCAGGCCTGCCGTGATGGCGCCATGCTGACGCACCCGTCCCAGGGCAAGACCAACAACCAACACAGAGTGCTCTCCAGGGCCACCCTGGAGACACCCCGCCTCAGCCCCGCCTCAAGCGCCTGCCTCCAGCCCCCCCGCCTGGACAGCAGCCCTCAGAGCAGGACATGCTTCAATGTGGTGATCACATCCCTGAGTGGCACCTGCCCAGGCTATGTGTGCCTGTGTCCTTGAATCCTAGGGTGTACGTCATTTCCCCTGCCCCACCCCACCTAGCACCAAGGGAGGGGAAGAGGGTCTAGCTCCCCTCACAGGGCCGGGCTGGGCACTCTGCAGCCCCCTTTTCTCCCTCCCCTGTCCTCCATGCTCTTCTGAGTCCCGGAAGCTGATTTCCAGAGCACTCTGGCCTGTGGGTGGGTTTAGTCACTGGGAAGAACGGCAGGGGCCTGGAGGGCAGGAAGAGTGGGGAGGCAGGACCAGCGTCCCCCAGGCTCTCCTGGGGCTGCAGGCAGCAGCTCCGTGTCTCCACCAGTGGCCGTGGTGCAGAGGAGCCCTTCCTTATGCTAAGCTCTCTCCACACCTCAGGGCAGCTGCCCTTCCCCGTTGCTGAGGGGAGACAGCGATGCCCACTCACCGACACGAGCCCCAGGAGGCTTCCTCGTTGGTCGTGGTTCTCCCTGGTTCTGCCCACATATTCGTAAATATTTCCTTTATTTAAGTGCTTCTCCCTTACCCCTGCAAGTGTGCCTTCTGCTCGGGTCTGACCAGGTGAGTCCACATCAAGTCTAAGGCAGGGCGTTCTTCCCAAATCTACTGACGATGGCTTAAACCATGGCAATGAAAACTATTTTCCTCAATCATTTGCCTCTGCTGGGATCCAGAAGACTCTCTGAACACCAGAAGCTGAAATATACCTACCATGAAAATGTGTACGTTTCTGCCTCAGCGAGGTTTCCCGTCGTCATTCCTGTCCGGGCAGCATTTGGCAGGGGGCCCAGGCTCTTTTGTGAGTTGGGGTATCTGGGACACCTCAGTCTCCTGGCTCCATGCTGCTCTCCAGAGTGACTGGATCGTTCTCTCTGGCCGAGGGCTTGGCGTCCTGTCGTTTCTTCTGTTTGGTCAAAGCAGACACGGGATGTGAAACGCTGCTTGGCTGTGTCTCCCAGGGCACCCATGGCAAAGGAACGACTGCTTCCCATGAGCCGTGGAGCTGCGTGTAGACGTGAGCCGTGTGGAAAGGCCTAGCAATAGCTGGTCAGATATGAAAGGGCTGTTTACACGCGTCAAAGGCAGGGATGAGCGCAGCTCCTGCTGTTACGTGGCGGCTTCATTGCCCAGCTCTGTCTCGGACCTCCCGGAGGCCTTTCTGAGTGGGACGTGCAGTCTTGGATGGTCAGGACTACAGAAACAGCCCTTGGCATTTTGGAAGCCATTTTGAATGGCTTGAATAAAATGGCTTCACATTTGAAACATTTGAAAAATAAAATGACTTCATGTTTGAAAAATTATTGCAATAAACCGTCTTGCCATCTGGCTGGATTCCACATGAACGTGTCCGTGGAAAAGAAACTGATAAAAGTGAAGACGGATCTTAGGCATCAACGTTTAGTGCTCGCCTGGTGTTTCCTAAGGCAAATTTGAGGCAGAGAAGGTTTTCTTTCTCAGTATCAGAGACAGAAGGAACTTCCCTACCAGCACAAAAATATCCATCTTGAAATGTCTTGAAATCTTCTAGAAAGGTTAAATTAAACCTCATATTTCAAAGTTTTCCGAAAGAGGATTCTGGGATTTCTTTTTTAGAAAGCAACATTCCTCTGGCTCTAAATGTAATTTTAGGAGAACAAACAGGAAGTTCTCTCCAGTTCCCCGCACCCTCGCGTCACTCACGTTAGGGCTTCCTGACGCTATCCTCCCTTCCTGACTTTGTTGTTACGTTCAAACAGATTTATTTGAAAAGATGCATGTCGACCAGTGATTAGCACATATTTTAAATAAGGCAAAAATCATGGCAATCCTAATCCAATCGTTTGCTTAGGATGAATCTGCATACATATGCTGGGTCAGCTACATTGTCATGACATGTGAGTAACAGGGACATGGACATGTGAGTAACTCATGCTGTCATCACGGACATCCCAGTTTCAGATTGCCTCACACATGCGGGCCGTCTGCGTTTGTAAATAACGACCTTGCCTTCTCCCCACGTGAGCGAAGCCCTCCAGGCTGCTGTGCCGTCCCCTGCTCCTGCTCTCAGCGGCTCACAGCAGCACTCACTTGAGCGACACTTGCCAAGGTCCGCAGAATGACTCCACACAACTGAGTCCAGGGCCGGTTCTGTCTCCGTCTGACTCATACCAGGAGTGGGCAAAGTTACCCTTCTTTCTTCACCAGCTTCCGGGACCTCATCGTCTCTTGCCTTTCAGCCTTCTCAGACTCCTTTGCAGGTTCTCCCTCACTTCCCTGACCTCCAGATCCCGGGCACAGCCACGCAGGGCCCCGCACTGCTCCCCCTCCAGCGGCCCTCACTCTCCCGGTGGTGGTGGTCTCAGCCACAGGACAGTTCACCTGCTGCTCATCTCCCTTTCCTCAGAAGCCTCTTCCAGCGGCTCTTCAACGCTTCTGCTTGGCTGCAGAGCAGGCGTCTCGGGCTTCACTTGGCCAAAATGTACCCCCACAGTCTAGTAGCAAGTAAGACCACCTCATGCCAATGTCCAGTTGTGATCCGTGCTTTGTTGAAAATCACAGTGGGGGAGGGGTGTGGGAGCCGGGGATAGGCAGGGACAGCTCTGAGATGAGGGGCGTTGCAGCAGAGAGGCAGAGTGAAGGGAGAGCCACACGCACGGTGGGTGTCAGAAGGAAGAGCTGTCTAGGCAGGGTGGGCGTCAGGAGTCGGGAGCCAGTTGGAGGGAGGGTGGAGCAAGCTCTGTGCATGCGGTGCTGGGATTTCTCCACGCTGTGTCTCCAGAGCCTGGAGCTCCTACTTCAAGCAAGGGTCTCAGTGGAAGCTACCTGGGGAATCAATAAGAAACTGAGTTACTTTCACATCTATAATCATCGACAAAAAAAATCAGTTAATCCTCCCACATACTAAGCTGGTCTCTATAACTCCTTGTTTCCTGTGCTTCTGCTGTAAAATAGAAAGAATGTTCTTCATGAGCATGACAGTTATTAGAAGCGATTCAAACATGGATTTGAAGAAATGTAAAGTATACTTTTCCCTGCTAAGGAGCTCTGTTAGGAAGATGAGCAACCCCAGCAGCCTCAATGTTTCTGCACCCGTGAAATTCAAGGCAGCAGCTCTATACATGGAATAAAATTTAAAATTCCCTTCCTCTGTTGTACTCGCCACACATCAAGCACTTTGCGGCCATGTGTGGGTAGGGGACGTATGAGCATGGGGCAGAACAGACGCAGAAATGTTCCTTCATCAAGAAAGCTCAGGGCTAAACCCTCAGTCACCTTGAATTAGTCTCTTATTCCTTGGGGGATAAGCTGGGGTTGTTGAATGCAAAGAGAAATAATTTACCTTCTTTAAATACAGTTCTATGGTGATAAAAATCAGCAGATTCATTTAGAAAGTATTTCAATAAACCCTCCTGCCATCTGGCTGGATTCAACATGAATGTGTGCATGGAAGGGAAACGGCTAAAACTGAGCAAGACGGATCTTGGGCGTCAACGTTTGGGGCTTCCGTGAAACCCTTCCTAGCGCGTGTTGCCTGAGGTGCCTACTTTCCAGCCGTGGGCAGCGGTGAAACTGCATGAGCATCAGCCTGAGAGTACCGGGCTACAAACCGCATCAGCGCCCGTGGTAGTCACAAAACCGTGGTGCAGGACGAAGCCACCAGAAGTAGGTTTGGGTGCGCGTGTTTTTGCCCTCCCAAAATGTATGGGAAGCTGTGGTTCCCTGATTCTCTCAGCTCAGTGATTTCCAAGACCTGGAAGACTCGCAGGTGGCCCCACACTCATATTTTACAGTGGCCCCAGCCCACAGGTTGGGCTCAAGCCTCTGGCCGGCACCTGTCACCCACAGCCCTGTGCTCCTTCAACCAGGAAACTCGCTGCCAGGTCCTGCTGAGGGGCGGGAGGTGGGAAGGGAGAGAAAGGAGTCGCAGCCCAGTGCACAGCAGTGACATTTACCCAGAGGAAGAAACAAAGTGGAGTTGATTCACTCTTTCATCTTTATATACCTAAAATCTCACAGGGCGAAAGCAAGCAGTGTCACATTGTCGTAGAGACTGAGTATAGTAAAGGTTAGCAACTGTAGCTTTAATTCGCATTTTCTTGGCTACAGAATTCAAATCGGTGCTGCACTGCACTGCTTTCACGTGGGACAGGAGCAAGGGGAGGCCCGTCACCAAGCTGTGCTGCCTGTTCGCACACATGCAGCAGAAATGGCATTTTGAATAAATGGCTTTTATTCAGGCAGTTATTGAAAAATAACCTCCCTATCACAACACCTCCCTAGCGGGTAACTTACAAGTGCTCACTTTTTCATACAAAACTCAGACAAACCATAGCACGTGCATGGAAACATACAGCATGCTTCCTTTCCCTAAGAGCTTAACTGTTCATTGAAAGGAAACGTGACCTTTGGCTATGTGAATGCCTTTAAAAACTTTTTAAAGGCCAGGCGCGGTGGCTCACGCCTCTAATCCCAGCACTTTGGGAGGCCAAGGCGGGTGGATCATGAGGTCAAGAGATCGAGACCATCCTGGTCGAAATAGTGAAACTCCGTCTCTACTAAAGATACAAAAAATTAGCTGGGCATGGTGGTGCGTGCCTGTAATCCCAGCTACTCGGGAGGCTGAGGCAGGAGAATTGCCTGAACCCAGGAGGCGGAGGTTGCGGTGAGCCGAGATCGCACCATTGCACTCCAGTCTGGGTAACAAGAGCGAAACTCCGTCTCAAAAAAAAAAACTTTTAAAAGACCAAATTATGTTAAGATCAGTTAAACCACTGATTTTCCTAGCTGTATTCTCAGAAAGATCTATGATATTTATTTGAGAACACAGTAAGACTCCACCTCAAACTCAGAGTCCCCAGAATCCTTAGAACTCTTAAGATAACATAATAGTTAATTTGGCTGATGCCAGGGGGTTGGGGGTAAGAATACTTTCTATTGGTAAAACAAAGAATTGAATTAAAATGTGAGATGGTGAGTGTTTTCTGTGAAATTAGCATGCTTTTTTATTTACTGGAAAGACGGACCACTGGAATCCAGCTTAACAGTGAAAAGAATCTGCAGCCCAACAAGGTGTCACACTGAAGTGAGCAGAGAAACACTCTCACTTGGAGCCTCCCAAGATTGGAGAAGGCCAAGGGCCGTCAGCTGCTGCCTTCTCTGCTTTGCTGTCTGCTGTGGGTCACATCGGGTCCCCACAAAAGGCATTTGGGAGTCGCCCCAGCACCTCAGAATGAGAACTTACCAGGATAGGGCCTTTGCAGTTAGAGTTAGTTAGGAGGAGGTCACGCTGGAGTAGGAAGGGTCCTGCATCCAGTATGACTGAGTCCTTATAAGAAGAGAAGAAAGACCCAAAGGGAGATGAAAACAGAGACACACAGAGGGGATGCAATGTGCAGAGGCCAAGGCCGGAGCATAGCCAGGGAACGCAGAGGCTGGGCCACTATGGCCAGAGGCTGGGAAGGGCAAGGGAGGACCCTGCCCGGAGTCCCAAGTCCCGGTGGATGACTTGATTTCAAAGATCAGGAGGGTCATATAAAAATGACTATTTAAGGTGGTAGAGTTGGGTTTTTTTTCTTTTCTCTGCTCTTCCATAAATTTTTGTTAGGGTCGGTTAAAAAACATGCAAAATTCCTAGGTTAGAAGGGTTTTCATATTTGATTAACCATAGTATTGCTTCAGAACTCCTGAAACAGCTACTTCTCCTGACACTGGTGGTAAAGGCAACATTTTCAGGCTTTTCCAGCACAGTCAAGAGCTACTCCTCATCCTGATGACTCCGTGTTGCAGCAGCTCCTTAAATTGTGCACCAGAGGCAGGCACTTCATCTCCTCTCCCTCGCCCTAGCCCTGTCTGAAAGCATCACTCCACGACTTTCTTGGGTTTACTTTTGTTTGAAAGCCAGCTGGGGAAGGCACTGTTCCTAAGGGTAGTCTGCCTGCCATCACGGCTGTTTAGAAGTTTCATCTGTCTTTGGTTTTCTGCAGTTTCACTCTAATGTGCCCAGCTATGAATTTCCTTTCATTTAATCCCACTTGGGACATACCAGGTTTGTTTATTCTATATTTCAGTGTTCTGTATTAGTTCTGGGAAATTATCATACATTACCTTTTCAACTATTTTTCCTTCTTCATTCTTGTTCTTTTCTCTTTTTAAGACGCAAGCATGTGTTAAACTTTCACATTGTATATGCTATGTCTGTTACTTTTACTTCTGAGGTTTTCATTTTTCATCTCTCCATGATGATTTTTAGGTTTACTTCTGAACAGTCTCCCAGTTCACTAATTCTCTCTTTAGCTGTATCTATTCTGATCTTCAGTCTATCCAGTGACTTCTTAATTGAGTTATTTTTTCTTCTGAATTTTTAAAAATTTCTGTTTTGCTTTTTGGATTTCCAATTCCCTGCCCATTTTTTAAAGTTTTGCCTAATCTCTGATTACATACTAAATATAATGCATACCTCATCTATTGGTTTCAGTATCTGGAGTCATTGTAGTTCTGTTTTTGGAAATCTCTTATTTCTGCTTCATCTCACTTAATGGTGTTTGGTCTCCTTTTATGTGGCCATCTTCTACTATGTCCTGGCACAGTAATTTTTTAAATTTTTGAAGATATAATTTGAGGCCCGGGATGTCATCTTCTTCCTTTTGGGAAGATTTTTATTTGGCTCTGTAGCTCTCTGGGTGGAGTAGCAGTATGAAACTTCAAAACCCATTCTCTCTCCCTCCACATTAGAGACAGGATCGAAGACTGATACTTTAATCTATGTTTTGTGCAAGCAGAAAAGTGTTCTTCAGGAGATGAGTGGCGACCACAAACAGCCAGGAAATCAATGGATAAAATGTGCTTTCACTGCATAGTTCATACACATTACTTCAACCATAAAATTTGACAGCTTGTAAATAATGGCCTGAGAAATCCAGAGAGGAGAGAGGTAACATTAATTTAGAGGCTGTTTCTAGTCTTCAGCTGTACCCCCAAGTCCCTGTTTCCCAGCCTATACAAGCAATCCATGGATATTTATTTCAATTCTCTTTCACTTTCCTCAATTTCAAAATGACAGAAGAGTTATAACCCAAATGTCCAATTATTTTAGGAAGTATATAGAATGGAGAGCAAGTTTACATTTTTTTCAAATCAATAAAACTAGCTTATATTTTAGCAAGGACAAAACAGCATGAGATAGTAATCAGTAACCAGACATTCAATAAGTACTTACATGCTAAACCGGTGTTTAAAGTAGTCTGACCCTAAAATAACTCACAAATTGTCTTGGATAGTGAACTTGGAGAAACACCATAATGCATTTGTTATCATTATTGTAAAATATAAAACAATCGATTTTTTGTGTAAAACACTGAGTATAAACACACATTCCAGAAAAGTATCAAAAACAATAATTACAAATTCTTATTCACTTCTGTTTGGGGATTCATTGCATAAGCCTGCCACAAAGAAGTACAAATCCTGTTTTTCTCTCAAGCTCTCCAAGTAAACGTCAATCTAATAGAAAAATCCATCAACCTATGTTGTCCATATGAGGTCCATCCAGCACCCTCCAGGATTCCTTTCAAAGGCGGACCTTGAGTACATGGGTCTGGGGTGGGGCCCAAGATTCAGCATTTCTCAGAAGCTTCCTGCCAGGGCCCATGCTGCAGATCATGGAGTATTTCATCTTCGAGATACAAAGCTTTGGTGGACAACCCTTGAATAACATCAAGGAGATGTGAGAAAAATTCTGTAATGGTGCAAATAGAAAAGAACACTCAAGCATATGCCAATCATCTCTTTAAATATAAGCAAACATAAGTCTACATAAGTTAGATAAGACATAGGTTTTGTTCAACATTGCCCTTTTATCAGTATTTTCTGTCCTTGCAAGTTACTATCCAGTTAGCACATAAAACATGTTTTTTCAGATGCTTTTATTGATTCGAAGAATTTCACTTTTTGAGAGAGCGTTTCATGGAGGGCAGGAAGAATGGTAGAGAACACAGCCTCAAGCAAAAGACCTTGGTAAGTGTGGATCTCATCAAGAGGATGAAAGAGTTGTGTGTGTGTGTGCACGTGTGTACATGTGGGCATGCATGCAGGTGTGTGTGGATGCACATGTATGTACAGGTGTGTACATGTTTGTGTATATATGCATGTTTATATGTGTGTTCATGTGTATGCATGTGTGTGTGTGTGCAAGTGCTATACCTCCGAGGCTATGAGGATGCAAAATCAAAAATGTGCTCCAATGTCAAGCAGCAAAAATGTGTATGTAGAGAGAGACCAGCCGTCTTCACAGGCAATACCACATCTGTTCCAACGACATATTTCTTTTTTTCAAGTGTTAAATTTCATGATAAAACATGCTTTCTTTCGTTCCATTTTGTAATTCATTTAAAATGGAGGACTCATAACTACAAATAGTAAATTATCTAGAGGAGAGAAGGAAAAACAGGGGAAGAAGGAAGAAAAACCTCCCTTAGAGGGAGGTTAAGTCTTACAGTGGATGTTTGGCTACTATTTTTTCTAATTCTCAAAGGAAATGCATCTTTATTTTATTGTTATACAAAGAGGCCCAGAGTCAAGTAACTCTTCAGCTCTAAAGTCTTTCCCCTGAACCTCTTGGAGAAATTATTTCAAACGACCTTGGGCAGCAGTATGAAAGATAATGCTCAAGTTATGTTGCAGGCAAATCTCTATTTAAAAAATGAGCCATATTCCTCCCTCCACATTGCCGTCCGTTGTCTTTAATGCATTCAAGGACTCTTGGGAAGATTGAGAAATAGGCATAGAAACAACCCAGTAATTCAGAGAAGTCAGTATATTTATTGTATTTTTGAAGAACACAATAATTCCTCCACATAACCTGGCTTTTGACTGGAAGATAATAGGCATTTCATCTTTAAGAAATTTGAGAAGATTGGGTTAACAGCTCATGCTTGGCGAGGTATCCTGAAAGTTCACTGACTCCCACAGCTTCCCTCGACTTAGTGATGAAACATTGTCATTCTCCACCTTATGTGGTTTCACGCCCTTTCATTTTTGCTTCACCTGTAAATAAACATGCAATTTGCCGGAATTAGTGAAGCCAAGGACACGGTGGTATTTAACGTCCTTGGGCATCTGTCAAGCCCACGCTAATTCCAAAGTGGCAGCCTTACTTTGTAAACACTTAATTTCCTTTTAAGTAAATTACAGGAGGAAGGAGAACAAGGGTGTCTGCTGCTCTTCATTTCTCCCCAGCACCCATCATCCTGAAGGGTTTCTTTAGCATTTGGGTAATGCAGGCCTCTGGCTAGGAATACATCAGCCTTCACCGATGTTAAAAGGTTTTTTTTCAGCTTTTCTTTGAAGGAGGTTTTTGTTTCATACAGAATTGCCGTGGCTTGACAGGTTTCTGGGGTTTTTCTTTCATCGCTATAAAAATGCCCTTCCGTCAATTCTGGTCCCTGTTGCATTTTGTATGGGGGTCCGCGTAGACCCCTGCACGTGTGGGTTTTTCCTTTACTTTTTTTTCAGCAGTTTGACTGTGCCCAGGGATGGTTGTGCTTTTGTTTTGTTTACTCCTGCTTGGAGTTTGATTAGATTCTTGAATATGAAAGTTGTTTTCCATCAACTTAGACAAGTATCTAGTCATTATTTGGCCTATCTGACAAAAAAAAAAAAGGTGACACCCAGTATCACTGGCTTCTCCTCTGGGCCTCCAATTCCATGCGTGTCCAGCCATTTACTATTATCCAGGGTCCCAAGGCTCCACCCCTTTTCCTTCCTTCTCTCCGTTCTTCTTGCTGGATGACATCTGCTGATATCTTCAAATTAACAACTCTTCCTTCTGATATTCCTTACCAGCTGCCAAGCCTATCTAGTGAATTTCTCATTGCAGTTATTGTAAGTTTCATAAATTCCATCTGGTTCTTTATTAGTTTCATTTTGTTGCTAAGATTCTCAATCTGTTCACTTGTTAACACTGTATTTTCCTTCAGTTGTTACACTGAGTTGTAAAAACTGCTTCAAGATTTTTGCCAAGTGCAACATCTGAGCCGTCCCAGGACTGATTTCTTTTGACTGCTTTTTCTCTTGACTGTGAATCTCACTTTCCTGTTTCTCAGTTGTCTGGTGATTTTTTTCCACGGATACTGGACTTAGTGAATAAAATGCTGTAGAGACTCTGGATTTTGGTACCTTCCTCTTTCCATTACTGACTCCCATCAGTAATGGGAGCAGGCAGTTCAAACCCTGAATGACCTCCATGAATGAGTGCATATCTCTGGAAGTCCAAAGTGCTTCCCAAGCCCCTCCAACTTTGCCACACTCACCTTACAGCCTCTGCATCCCTTGTGTGTCTTTACAGAGTTTGGTATTGGATTTCATTAGGGCAGGACTAGGGTGGTCTTACACTACAATTGATCCCACCACCTAAGGCAGCCTGTCTGGAGTCTCATCTGGACACCACAGATGTTCAAGTGGCATTTAGATCTCTCCACCCTGGCAGGGCAGTAACTCTGACAGCACTCCACTGCTCAACCTCCAGGCTTTCTGCTTAACTCTCAACCCCCTGCCAGTTTCTATCGATAAGCCTTGGTTATTTCTGCCTTGCTCACAGGCATCCCCACCCTCAGCCACAGACCATCTTGCTGCATGGCTCTCTGCTCTCCACTCTTAGACCCTACGGATTCCTGCGGCTTCAGGTACTTCGAACTTGACTTCTGCTTTCCCAGCTCAGAGGGACCACCATACTCTCCCTGGGATCCAGCCTCCTGCTCCTTGGCCAGGACATTGTTTGCAGGCAGAGACCAGGGCAGAGACTCAGCTCTAGAATTTCCCTTCACAGGTCCTGAGGGAACCTGTCATCCACCACTGGAAAACTTGCCTCATACATTTTGTCAGGTTTTACAGTTGTTTATTGCTGGGCACTACTTTAATACCAGCTTCTCCACCACAGACAGCCGCCCATCTTTGCTGATCTGCATGCATCAAACAGTATTTGTTGAGTATATTCAATGTGCTGGGCACAAGGCACGGTGTGAGCCAAGTGTGATGAGCCCTGCCCTCCTGGAGCAGACAGTCCATGGGAAAAAGGGGACACAAAACAAATAACCACAAATCTAACTCTGTAGTTAAATTACGATAGATACTGTGTGCTGAAAGTAGAGTGTAGTGGGAAAATAACCCTGAGCACCCTAATGTAGACCGGGGAGGAAGCCTCTTTAAACACACATGTGCATGTGTGTCGCGTGTGCACATGCTTGTGCATGTGTGTGTGCATGTGTGTGCATGTCTCTGTGTGCACATCTGTGCACATGCATGTGCATGGGTGCACACATGTATGTGTGTGTGCACATGCTTATGCGTGTTTAAAGCCTCCTCTTGGGAGACTTGTCTCCCAAGTCACGTGGATGGAAGGCTGGGGGAGACTTAGGAGAAGTGAATGCTCACAAGGGACTCACACAAAAAGCAGGTGATGAGGGGGCCCTGCAGCAGAAGTAAACGGAGAGTCTTTGGCTGGAGGCAGAAGCTGAAGATGAGGCTGGAAAGGCAGCAGACCCTCAAAGATCGGAGGTTGTACCTGTGGCGAAATGGAATCCCACAGAGACATTTCCAGCAAAAAGATCAAGTTCAGAAATGTATTCTTATAAGTAGGTGCCAAAATTCCAGCAGGTGCTGATACATCTGTCACGGCTGAGCCTTCAGGAGAGAAGGAATAAAGATGGCTTTGAGAGAACACAGAGGCAGCTGAGGACCTTTGCCCTCTCAAATCTTCAGATGACAAAATCTTACCTAGAAAATCATTTTAAACCTACGAGTTAGGTCTTTGCCCTCTAATATGTTTAACTTTAGGTAGCTAGAACTGACTGAGTGAAGAAATGAGAGTTAGGTGGATTGGGCTGGTACACTAGAGGGTGTCATGACAGATGTGAAGTTCGCATTGGGGATTAAGAGCAAAGGGGACAAGGATGGCCTGCAGGAAGGGGGCTCTGGGTGCAAAGGACCAGCCTCATGCAATTACTGGAACTATTTCTAGAATTGTTTTTGGATTCCTGACGTAAACCTATTGGGGTCTCCTTATGTTAACCTTTTCAA
>CM052648.1:192424213-192467339 GCA_028533165.1 Leontopithecus rosalia
AGACCTGGAATCAACCCAAATGCCCATCGATGATAGACTGGACTGGGAAAATGTGGCACATATACACCATGGAATATTATGCAGCAATCAAAAATGATGAGTTCGTGTCCTTTGTAGGGACATGGATGAATCTGGAGAACATCATTCTCAGCAAATTGACACAAGAACAGAAAAGGAAACACCGTATATACTCACTCATCAAGTTCTCATTGATGAACAATGAGAACACATGGACACAGGGAGGGGAGCACCACACACTGAGGTCTATTGAGGGAAATAGGGGAGGGACAGCGGTGGGGGGGAGTGGGGGAGGGATGGCATGGGGAGAAATGCCAAATATGGGTGAGGGGGCAGAAGGCAGCAAAACACACTGCCACGTGTGTACCTATGCAACTATCTTGCATGTTCTGCACATGTACCCCAAAACCTAAAATGCAATAAAAATTTAAAAAAAATAAAAATAAAAAAAAATAAAGTCATTAAACGGAAAGTTCCAAAAACAGCACTTACAATCTCATATTTTAGGTCAGTCCTTCACGTGGTCGCCATATTGTTTATTTCCAGCTACTCTACTGAGGTGATTTTTCCCAGTATAGACAAATACTGATCAGTCTGGTCAATTTCATCTCAATTATCCAGTAATTACATTTTTTGGCAAAAGGGAATTAATATTCATATGCATGTCATACTTTTCCAAACTCTTGCAAAAGAAGCCATACTAATTAAAATTTTAAGGAGATTCTGATACAGTAAAAGCATGAATCTTTTCTGTGTGAGATACCAACGAAGATGCATAACTATCACTGCTTGTGTGCACACATGTGTGTGCACATGCATGTGAGTGTGTGCACTGCGTGTGCATGTATGTATGTGCGTGCATGTATATGTGTGCACATGTGTGCATGTGTATGTCTCTCTGTGTGCATCTGTGCACATGATGTGCGTGTGTACATGTGTGTCGTGTGTGCACATGCTTGTGCATGTGTGTGTGCGTGTGTGTGCATGTGCGTGTCTCTGTGTGCACATCTGTGCACGTGCATGTGCATGTGTGCACGTATGTATGTGTGTGTGCACATGCTTATGCGTGTGTGTGTGTGTGCATGCACACTGGAAACAGCTACATTCCCATAATCATGTGCATATATAACCTACTTTCTCAATGTCACCTCACATATATTTTGCTCAGCTAAATTACTGAAAATAAAATGTATAGCATGATATATCACAACCATATATTGTGTACAGCTTGTATATAAAAAAGAAAGAATGATTAAAAGTCGATGAGAGACTGTTTATAAATCTTGATTGCTTCATAATTTTAACTTTGAGCAACATTTTTATCATAATTATAGGCTTTCTTAAAGCATTTATGCAGATTGTTGTTACTCAAAAGGGGGTTTATTCCATTTTGGTATAAACTACACTTTTTTTTTTCTTTATGAAATCACTCTTTGAGTTCCTAATACCCAGTACTCTGACAGAGCTGCTAAATGTAAATAGCAGGAAGCACTGTCTTAACTGGGCTGTCATCGGCCCCTCATCTGTGTACCTTATTGCCCCAGTGACGTGGGAAAGAATAGTACTTATCTATAATAATGAGCATTTGACATGTTTAGAGGCTTCTGAATTCCCCTCAGAACACTAATGTTCCCAGGAGGCTCACACATTTTTGTACCCACTTCACAGATCAAGGAATTAGACTCTGGGGGTCTAACCCATGACAAAATATTCCATTATTCAATTTTAGAACCATGAAGCGTTAGATTTGAAAGGTGGATTCAGAAGCCATTGAGTTCGGCTGCTTCATTTTTGAGCTTGGAAAATAGAGGTTCTAAAAGAGCGAAGCACCTGGCCAGGGTCATGCCCAGACATTTGCCTACGTCAAGCTCTACAAGCACCAGTGTAGTAAAATGTGGACTGAATTATTCAGAGGGAAACAAAAGAACTCCATCAACTTTTTCTCCCAAGGCATGTGTATTGGAGCTCCATGATCATAGACCCAACAGGAGAGACAGACAAAAATTCCACACCAGAAATAAAAACAAAAGCAAAAAAGAAAAAAAAAGCTTTAAGAAGAAGTGTGTCTCAGGTGGAAAGAAAGGGCATCAGAGAAAGGCAGAGAGGGGCCAGCCTGGAGAAATAACCAGCAGGCCCCACCAAATGCCACCAGCGAGGCTTCGCCCACATTCTGTGAGGAGGTGATGAAAGGTTTTCATCACCTTTACCTCCCCAGGCCCAGGACAGTGCCTGGCACAGTGGCGGAGACTGGGAAACGTTTCTAAAATGAATGAATGAAGAAATGAATGGAGGTCCAAAATTTCAAAACTCCCCACGCAAGTAAGAGGTAAGACCTCCAAATCCCATAGTCTATGAAACAGGAAATGTGTTTTCCAATTACACTTTTATTTTGCTCCATAAGTAAGCCTTTATGAGCAAAGTCAATAAGACTTTTAGATACACCGGCTGTTCTCATGAAAGGCCAAAGGGTTACAGGTGACAGCACATGACACAGTGTTGAATTGGAGTGATTGTAGATGTTTAGGGACTTCTCAGAAAGGAGCATGCAGAAGGAAACGCTGAAATGGCCAGGCGGGCCGGGGCCTGAGAAGGAAACCGTGAAATGGCCAGGTGGGCCAGGGTCTGAGGGGCCGCCAGCAAAGACCTCCAGCAAGGGGGCGATGCTGGACGCGCCTGGGGATTTTCCCTAAGAAAATAAGGTGTTTCTTGGCCTGACCGCCCTCTCTCCACCACCCTTTTTGCCAGGGAATCCAGGTGAGTGGCTCTGCCAAGAAGACCAAGTGAGAAAAATGAGAGTCCTCCAGTGATGCTTTGAGTGCCAGGTCCAGGGGCATTTGCATTCATGACATTATCCCTACCACGTACAATTTAATGTCTCCACTCTATGGATTAGAAAATGGAGGAGCAGAGAAGCTAAGTTACTTGGCCAAGGACGCACAGTACAAAACAGCTGAACAAATCCGGGCTCCGACACAGAACTGTCTTGTGTTCGCGCCATGAACAGATAGCTGGACACCTGCTGGGCACCAACCAGTGCTCCAGGCAACTGCAGGTCATGAAGCTACGACCTTGCCTCCAGAAACTGCTGACTAAAGGCTGGACAGTCTGGCTGAACCTACTCATGTGCCTATCCCCTATGAGTTAGCACAGTCAATAAATACTAGAAATGTTGCCGTTGTTTTAACTTTTCAAATGAAATTTGTTCTAATGACTGAGACGGCCCTTTATTCCTACCTAACATGGATTATTTTCATGTTGTCTAGTATATAATACTATTGCAGTATCATACACACGCTTACCAGCATACTCTTCCTCTTTTGAATGACAGTTACTCAAACTCACCCCGTTGACAATATCTAACTCTTCGGTGAAGTCTTTCAGTAATTGCAGCTGTGCTTCTATATTCAAGGACTGGAATAAAGTGAAATATTGACCCTGGTCAGCTCTGATTCAGAGAAGATTTTGATATACCAATTGTATTCCTATTCGGCAATTTGTACATTCCATTCTAATTGCATCTGGCTTACTACAGAGGCTGAGTGTTGAGCAAAAAGAACAGGACAGGGCAATGTGAGAGGGAATCTTGTGTTCAGTTAAACATAAGTACGGAAATTCAACAAACCAGTGAAATTAATTATTTTACGGCTCACCAGTCAGTTCAGCTTAAGTCCTTGGATAAACTGCATAGAAAAATATTGCCATGATAGTGAACTTACTGCCTCTAATAAAGAATGGGTAAGTAGAACCTCAAGTTACGGAATTCTTTTTTTTTTTTTTTTTTTGATGAAGTGAATTCCATCAATGTGAAAGCCACTGCCCTGGGTGCTGATAAGCAAAAGGTGCCTGAATGTGAAGGTCATAATTGGCTTTAGCTGATTTCAAACCAACAAAAACAAAACCCTCCACTGCAAATGCTGATTTCAGAAAGTTATTTCACCCCTGGAATCACCGTAATGAAAGCCTCATCCTTCTACCTGCATGCTCTTCCTCCTTCAAGCTCCCCCTCCACAAGGCCTGTCCCTCCCAGGACTGCAGCGCTGCAACCCACACTTCAGCACAGAAATCCCCGGCTTCCCACATCCACACTGCACATCTGCCCTGAGTCAGTGTTCCCTGCCACTTCCTCGAAAAACCTTGGCCCAGTTCCACCTCACAGCTCAAAGCAGACACCCAGTGCACTGCACACAGTGCTTGCTGGAGTTGACACCTGTCCCAGTCAACCCCCACCTTCCTGAGCCCCACAGGCACCTTGGGAGAAGACCAAGTGGAATTCTGTGGTTGGATACTTTTACGTGTGAAAATAGTGAACTTAATCAGAAGGTAAAAATACATTTCTGTACATTTAGAATTAATGAATCCCATAGACCTGTGGAAACTGCTTTTAAACGTCGGATTTTCTATTAAAATATAATTAAAATAAATGGCACAGAGAAGCTTTAGTTATTTTTACAATGACCACCCCTCCCAGTAGAATATTTGTTCTGTGTACTTTTAAGAGGGTTTTGGAGGGCATTAAATTATGCTTTGGTTGTTTTCCATCAATAAAAATATAAGAAACAAATAAACATCTTATTTCTTATAAGAAGCAAATACGTACTTATTAGCTGTGTGTGCATTCATGGGACACACAAATGGTCTCAAGCTGAGCTTATAGTAAGGCAAATTAAAATTAGTGTTTTGACTGCTGTTCATTATAAAGTGGATACTCGCCTAAGGATTCATAACCAATTGCAAAATACCTATCATGAAGGAATATGTGAGGCAGAATGAAATCACTGTCCTCAAGAGAAAGCTCTGAGAATTCTTTCAGTCTACATAAGGACAAATTTGCCTTTCGTCACATTTTGCAGTAAAATCCGAAGTTTCCTTTTGGCCTTCCAGCCGCAAGTTTAAGTTCCCAAAATGAAGAGGTGGCATGATGGTTATTCAAAGAAAAAGAGAAGTATGAGTTAGGCGCTAGGTCAAATGCAATCCCCACTGTAAAAATCGAAAACCAGCAATGATCTGCTGTGATGTGGCATTAAAGTCACGGGCGCGCTCTGTTCAATGTGCAGTTTGTGTAGGAGTTAAACAGCATCAAGAGATGAACATTTGGAAAGACATTTCAAGGATCACGGAAGCTCTGAGTGAGTGAACAGATATTCTTCGTGCGGAATAATCCCCGTGGCACCGGTTTGCCGGCAGAGCAGAATGTGCGGGACTCACTCAGCAACCACGCCCAGGCGTTCAGCCTTAGCGCGAGAAACACAAAGGCCGCAGGGTCCCGGGAGCCGCAGGGGGCGGGGGTCGTAGGTGGACGCCGCCACCCTAAAGAGTTCCAGTGGTTCGGGAAAGAGAGGCAGTTCGGGCCTTTGGGGAGGGCCCCGCCTGGGAGAAGGAGGGAGGGAGGGAGTGCCCCGGGGCCCGCCTCCGGTGCCTAAACAAAGGAGAGGAGCTTCCGAGCCTCCGCCCACCCCGCCTCGCCGCGCACGGACCCCGCGCTCCTGGGCCGCTTCCTCCTGCGAACCACGAGGAAAAACCAGTTTCGACCCAGACGGCCGGCGGCGCAGAAGGGAGTAAGCGCCGGTGCCCGCCGCGCTCTGCACTTGACTCTGGGCCTCGCCCGGGCCTGGCGCGGCCGCAGACACCTGGGTGACCTCAGCCGTGGACTCCGGCTCCGCTCCGACTGCGGGTCTCCTGATCTGTCGCCTCCGCCTTCTCACCACCGAGGCCGCAGGAGAGGCTCGCTGCTGGGGGCCGAGTTCTGAGGACGCGGGAGAGGGGTCGCGCAGGGGGGTAGGCAGCGCCCACAGCGAGCCGGGAGGAGGGAGGCCGGGGCCGCGCTCGGGGCCTGCGGCTGCGCCCAGCCTGGGCAGAGAGCCGCCGCCTTCTGCGGGCGAAGCGGGTCGGGACGCAGTGGGTCTGGCGGCGGCTACGCGGGTCCACGCGCCACGCCCTGCCAGGCCCCTCGGCCCTGCTTCTCCTTTGCCTGGGCGGGAGAGGCGCAGCCTCGTTGTTACAGAATTTCAGGGCCGCGGGCAAGGCCACGACGCTCAGGAGCGTCGCCTTCGCCGCGCGGTGTACACACTGGCTCCGCGCTCGAGACCTCGATGTGGGTTAAAACTCCATTTCACAACCCCCATTGATACGGGTTTGACATCTGTTTGCCAGAGTGTTTTGCACTTAGCCTAACACCCGCTATTAAGTGACAAAATTGTGGCAGCCTGTCAAAGCCAGCTGACTGGCAGCTGCTCCGCTTACAAAAACCATTCAAATATTTGCAGGTTGTGAAGGTTTATGCAGTGTTGTACCCAATCTTTCAGCGACTTAACATGTAAAATATAAGTCAAAGTTTTAAATCTGGATTCCAAAATGTTTCCATTTTCCATACAAAAGGAAAAAGCTTTCAAGGAGCCTGCTGGAATGAGTCCAATTCCAACGTGTCTCCGCGCTTCCCGCCGCGAAATTCCTGCACAAACCCTGTTTTTTAAAGATATCAAGGACCAACTCTTCCTCTTGTCACCAACATCTTGGAGGACTGACTGAACTAAATTGTCTAAACTCCAAGGGAATACAGTTTCTCAAAAGTGAATTCAAAAAAATTAATCCCCAAGTAAAGAAACGTACTTGCTTGATTTTGCTTTTGACACTTAGACCAACGTGCCTTTGGGGGAAAGCGGGCTGCTAGGAAGTGTTCCTAGTCGGCGTCTGAGCTCTGGCGGCTTCCGAAACACTCACTCCTCCACTCGCACTTCTAGATAGCTTAGTCCGATTAAGAAATAATTTGCAAATGACACAGTGTTTCTCTAGATTAAGATCCATTGAGTGAAGTCATGTGGGGTTTTTGTCTCCGAGATTAGAGCCAGACAGACAAGGATCTCCTGCAAACTGCAGCTGCCGACAATGGGAAAAAAATTAGCCTGCGTTTGTCCGGGAGAGCTGTGCACACCCCGCACTGACACTGAGGGCTGGCACGCGCTGACTGTCTTCAACTCTGCTGGACTTGGGGTTTCTTTTTTTTTTTTTTTGTTAATGTTGGTAAACATATTTCCTTGGGTGGGAGGGGGTCACAAACCCTCCGGGCAAACGTGGGGTCATCATTTTCAAAAAAGCAGTTAGTTTGCTTGTGATACATTTGCAAGGAGCCTCCAGGGTGATGGTCTGGAGTCCGAAGTGCTGACAGCTTCACTCCACTGTGGAGGCAGAGACCCGGACCCCGAGAATCAAGCGTGGCTCAAGCCCAGGCGCCTCACACCACACATTTCCTCCTCCGCCTTCAGCTCCGCGTGATCGAGCCCCGCGCTAGGGAGGGCAGGCAGCTCCGTCCTCCGAGGCGAGGCCCGGGCTCCGCCTGCAGACAGAGCGACAGAGCGGGTGGCCCGCACCCCGGAGGCCAGCACAGCCCCGTGGGCCTCCCCTCCCTCAGTGCGCGCCTGGAATGCGGAGCCGCCTGGCATTGAGGGACATTTACCTGGAGAGCTTTGTGTCCACAAAACTACTCCTTAGACACTGCTGCTTTCAGCAACTGCCCTTAGTCGTGAGGGCACTAGTGTGGGGATGGGGGCGAATTCAGGAGCGCGTCGCAGAGCAATATGAAAAAAAGAAGAAAAAAAAACCGGAGCTGCTCCCCGGGATGGCCTGGCTCGGCGGCGCCCGGGGCCACGGTGTCCCCGCTGCGAGCCAACAAAGCTGAGGCGCTGTCCGCGGGAGGAGAGAGCCCGGCGCGGGGACGTGGCGTGGGTGGGAGTGGGGGTGCGGCGCAGAAAACCCAAGAGTGGACTCGGGACTGGAGGTGGGGGTGACATCCTCCCATCAGGGGTTAAAAAAGGCCGGGGTAATAGTTCCGGGCGAAAATCTGCAGACCTCTGTGATGACAGAATTGACATCTGTCTTGCGGGGGGCGGGGGTGAACTTCCGAGTCCCTCGGGACGGAGGCGCAAGGGGCCAGGAAGGGTGTCCTGGTCCCTGCAGTGCCTGGTCGGAATCCCGCAGGCCAGGCCTGGGCGCGGGGGCGGGGGCGCGGGCGCGGGCGGAGGGTCCGCGGCGGGAGGCGAGAGCGAGCGAATGGGGAGAGGAGAGGGAGCAGGAGGGGACGCAGGGGAGAGGGGACTGGGGAGCGGCGCGCGGAGGACGGGAGACGCGGCTCCACCTCCCAGCTCAAAACGGCGTCCCAGCTGCTCGCGAACCAACTGCTCGATTCTATTCACTGTCGAGTAGGAACAAAAAAGTGGCTATTTATTAGAAGACTGGTTTGGTATTGTTCCGCGCCACACAAAAGCGTTTCATTATGTGGAGGGATCTCCTTTTTCCAGAGAGAAACAATAACTTGAAATTGTCTTTAAAGTCTTTTCTATCAATAATAAATTTCATTTTCTTGTCTCTCTCGCCTGCAGTGTGTGTGTGCGCGCGCGCGGCGAGGAGAGAGGCGCGTGTGTGCGCGTGTGAGTGTGCGCGTGTGAGTGTGCGTGCGCGTGGCGCTGGCGGCTGCGGGGCTGCTGGGAGCCGGGCCGGGCCCGGGTCCGGGATCTGCGGCGTGCTGGGCACGCAGAGCGGGCCGGCCACCCGGACCGGAATGAGTCGGGGCTCCTGGAGGTGCCCGCGGGCAGAGCGTTAGGGGCGCGGCCGTGCCGGACCCGCCCTGGGGACCCACTGGAGCTGGAGGAGGAACTAACTGTAAGTGTGTCTCGAACTTGCTCAGGGGCTTCAGCCCGCCCAGCGCTGGGGAGCCGGGCGTTTAAGGATCTCGGGAGAGGGTTGCGGTGTCTCCACGGTAACTTTCCGTGAAGGAGTATGGGGTGTCTTCGCAGCTTTGTGGCCCCGGGGAAGAACAGGTGGGTAGACGTGGTGGCCATCGCTAGCGGACTCTCCGCGGGCACATTTGTCATTTTCTTATCTGTGGGTTCACTCCTCCCCCGATCCTCAGCTTTTGGGATTGGCCGCCGCCCAATGGACCCAGACTGTTTCTCTCTGGGTCGCCATTTTTGGGGAGGAGGAGGGAGGTCGAGCCCGTGGATTTGGGGGAGAAGTTCGCGTCCGCCACAGCTCCGCACCTCCTCCCCGCTCCTCCTCCCCGCTCCTCGCGGCTCCCCCACCCCCGCGTTCGGCAGCGCCAGGCTGCGCTCTCCGCGGTGCACACCGGGCCGCGCGGAGAACTAAATCCGCCGGCTAGAATTGCGTTTTAAAAATTAACATGTTGAAGCTGGTGCCATTAGTGAGAAGTGTTTGGGGCAAAGAATCAATTTAAATGTGACTGACCGACCGGCTTGACGATATTAATTCTGCTACCAAAAAAAAAATAAAAATCAATGAGCCGCAAACCCTAGACTGGCAGAACTCCCAGTGCCCGCCCGACAGCCCCACCAGCGCGGTCAACGCCTCAGTCCCGCCGCCCCGAGGTGGGATCCGAGCGCCCAAGGGAGGGCGTCCCATGGTTGGATCCCAGCGGGCCGCCCTAGGAGGGGTGAACCCCGCGCGGGCGCAGAGCTCCGTGGCGTCCTCCCTCCTCCAGCGAAATCGCACCCGCTTCGCCTCCTCTTGCAGCACCGCGCGTGCCTAGGTTCTCAGTGGGCACAGCCGGGAGTCTCCCCCACCAGCGCCGCCGAGCCGCCGCCTCCGCCTCCTCTTTCCGTGGGTTTGAGCCTCCCGTGAAGTGGAAAGGTCAGGAAGTTTCAAAAGTGAAATGGATTTTCGGCGGTGGCTAGTGCTGGAGTCGAAGGGCAGGGCGGGGCAGGCCTGGCAGTCATCGACCCTCGCAAGGACCCGGCTGGCCGCCTCCCCTGGCAGGAAACAGGTGTTTGAACGCGATAGCGGCCGCCAGTCAACTAACCCATTAAAAGCTCGCTTCATGGCATCGATTTCCTGGAGTGCTGTGGGGCCTGCGTTCTGGAAGCTCCTTTGTGGAAGGCGGGGTTGGGGGAATTACCCTGATGGTACCCCAGTGGATGCAGAAGGCCCCCAAAAGCCCCCGTCACCGCAGCGGCGGACAGCGGGGCTGCCCAAGAGGCTGGGAGGACAGCTTTTCCCTCCGCTGGGGTGGAGAGAAGAGTCCTGCTCTAGCCCCCACCCAGGGCTGATGTCCTGTTACCCCGGCCTTCCTCCCTGCCCCTAAGGCCTCGTGCAGAGAATGCCCGCAGCAGAGGGGGAAGCCCCCAACGACTGGCTGGTGGGTGTCCCCCGAGGAGCTTCTCGTGGTTTGGAAGGGTGGTTAGATGAAAATCCAGGAGGAAAGCAATTCCATCCCCACCCACGTCCCCTGGCACCTACCAGGCTTCCTCCCCTGGTAGCGCCTCTCCCAGATGACACGCAGACCAGTTGGCAGGGCTGGAGCCGGCTGGCACACAGGGGATGCCATGCGTACCTGTGAGGATGAAGAGAGGCTTCAGATGGCCTAGTGCTGGGATCTTGTTATCACTGCCATTGGAATGGATGGAGCCAAATATCAGAGCTGTGTGGGAGGCTGCCTTGGAAGCAGAGGGAAAGAGATGGGGATGGAAGGGAGGGGACTGGCACCTGGGCCGCTGGACTTGCTGGTCCTTGTCTCCCTCCCTGCAAGGAAAGAGGAGGCCCCTGGAACCTTGCTCTGGCTGTGCTGGGTCTGAGGGAAGAGGCTCCAGGTGGGGGGTCCCTGCACCTACCTGCCTGATGGCAGAGGATACACCTGAGAAGGGGGGCTGTAACCGGCCTCTACTCCAGAAGCAAATCCGCCTATGTGTTCTGAGCGTTGAGCACAATTGTAAATAGATGAAAATCAAGAATATGCATAGAACCCCTACCCTGAAACCCATGCAGCCCTCCACTGCTGCCTGATGTCTGGGTGGGGCTCCTCCACTCCCCAGAACCATGGGAGCCAGTTCCGTAGTCAGTTGGTAAATGGACAGGTGGCCCCTGAGGAGCCAGAGTGGAGTGTTTCTGGAGCAAGAAGTGCAGATCTCCCTTTAGCTGGTTTGGCAGAAAACTCAGTATGTTTGCCCACTTTTTCTCACTGCCCCGAAGTTGAGATGTAGGGTCAAACACCATCCAAAAGGGCCTATCTCTGCCTGATCTGCCAAAGCGTCATCTATCTCATTTAGGTGGCACTCTCTCCCAGAAGCTAGTGTCCTGTCCTGCGGGGTATCCCACCCTTTCAGGGTCAGCGCAGGCCAGGCCGGTTCCCCCTTGTCAGAAGGATGCTGCCCTGTATGATACAAATGTGCTTTCCAAAGAGACCCAGGTAGTTACAGGCCTCCACCCAACCCAGGGAAATCCGATTTCCGCTCACAGGACAGCTGGTTTCTGTCTCTTCGAGGTAAGATAAATGGCATTCAAATGGGGCCAAGAGGCCCTCTATTAGCTCAGCGCGCAGGGCACTGCCGCTGCATTAAAGCCCCATCCCACAGGCTGAAAATTTAAACAGAACCACTCTCCCTGTTGGCTGTTTTCTGAAGTAAGCAACCCATGCGACTGAAAGGGCTTGAAATTGTGTCAAAGTGATGTTTTAATCGCATTGAAAAGTGTATTAAAGGACAAGACGTAATTTATGTGAGATGCTTCGATGAAAGCAGAGATTGGAGTGGATGGTGCTTTCACTCGTGTGAACCCGGTGTCATGTTTATATTGAAGCCCGTGTAGCTAATCTAATTTGCAATAACAGGGATGGCCTGTAAGAAAAAGCATCTCTGATTTCACTTTATTTCTTTTCATATAGAAATTCCCTATGACTTGTCTCCTCTTGTGAGTGATGCCTTTTCCATCGGAGGGCTAATGAGAGAGGATGGAGGAAGTGCCTGTTGACTGGTAGCTGCTGCGGCGGATTGCACAGCCCCTGGGCACTGGCTCGCTGAGATTGGGCCGGTCGCAGCACTGCCTGAAACGCTGTTCTCCATCATTCAGAGTGAAACCACAGCAGCCCTAGAATGTCAGATCCCACCTGCTCCTCCACATTCCACACTCTGGGGTGCAGGAGTTGGGGGGTGTCTGTAACCGGCCAGACCGGTTTGTTTCTTCCCAGAACGTTCTGCTTTCCCATTGTAATCAGATGTCCCACACTCCTGGACGTGTATAATCGGCAGTTTTTAATGGAGTGGTTATGAAGCTGCCCCAGATTCAGGCAAGTGTGATCTTGTGCCGACTCCTTACACTATTACAGAAACAAAACACACCTAGTGCTCAGAGGAGGCGCTTTGTGTGCCCGGGATGGCATCGAACACAAGCATTCCCCGTCAATAAAAAACAACGTGCGTTAGAAAATTACAACTTTTGTACAACGTGAAAAGGTTTATTCAAACTGTTAATTACGGGGGTTTGTGTAAATGAAACTTCAGCAGTGACCCATTTAATTTTGCCGTAATTACTGACAAAATAAGACAAGGCTGAATCACCATACGGTATGTTTATCTTGAAGGAGAATATTGCGCTGACGTGATTCAACCAAAGGGTAAGAGCAAAAATTTAAAAGGGGGATTCGGAAGTATAAAAAGTGCGCAAAACATCACACCCTGAAACCATTTGGGTTAAAACCGCGGAAGGCGCGACTTAGGCGGCTCCTCTAAAGAACCTGACCAAATTTGAAAGGTGCCGGCATTTTCTCTTCAAAATCCAAGGCTGGAGAACCATCTCCTGAGGCAGGGTCCAGTCTCAGCTCCGCCCCTTCACTCACTTGGGCATAACTTTCAAGGGTTCTAGAAATCTGGGCAGCAGAAGAGGGAGGGGAACGCTCCCAGCCGGCAGCCGCACTGGGCGTGCACACGCCAGGCGAAGCCAGAGGTTGGACAACGCAGCCCGCCCAGCGCTGCTCCCGAGGGACCCCGAAACCGCCTGTGGCCCAGGCCCTACGTAGCACGACGAGATGGGGGAGTGAGAGGAGGGGTCACCGTTGCCCCCACGCACAACTGACTTCCTGCAGGCGAGTGCAAACAGCCTTTTGCTTCCTCCTTCTTTTCCAGGACCCTTAGCCGCAGGAGAGGAAGGGACACCGGCCGGGCGGTTTAGTTGTCAATCTCCTGATGCAGCCACAGGGCCCAGCCGCGGCTCAGCCTAGGCCACCGGCCCAGGCCTCTGGGCAGCAGGCCCGGCGCCCCCTCGAAGCACCACTTCCCGCCGACCCCGCAGTCATCACTTTGAGCTCGAGAGTGGGGGCAGCCTGTGGTGCCCAGAGGCTCCCAGCGCTCGGCGCGCCCACTGCTCCCACAGCGCCCACTGCTCCCACAGCACCCACCGCGCTGGGGACCGACTAGGGCTGTCCTCAGCAAGGGGCGCTGTGCCCGTCCGGGTGGCACTCGGAGCTGGCGAGGGGTGGAAGCCCAGGGAGAGCTCGTGTCTTTAAGAGCCACGCGACAGAGCTGTGCGCCTCAGCTGCGCCCGTTGGGCTGGATGGGAATGGCGCAGAGATTCTCCCGCTCCAGGGCTTCCAGGACGTGTAGGCCCGGCCGAGAGTCTTGTCGGAAAGTTTCTCACAAAAGAAGGGCCGGGCAGGCGGAGCAACTGGAGGAGCTCGCGCTTAGCGGCGAGGCCCCGAAGGCCTGGCACCAGGCGGCCGCCCAGCGTTTCTCGCGTCTCCCGCCGCCTCTCTCCAGAGCCGCCCATAGCTCCGTGGGGCGGAGGGCGCAATACCCCGCTCTGGTTCCAGCCTTTTTCCTCCCCTTGTCTCCTCTTTCATTCATAAACCTGGTGGCTACAGACGCAGCTTGAATATTGACGTCTCTCCCCCAACTGCTCTGCCGTTAACCCAATTACAGAATTCATCAAGAACTGTGTTGAATTATCTCTTTCCATACAGTATCAGCATTAGCCTAATTAAAAGCTATAATGTCTGATATAATGATTAAATCGTTAGCTCTGCTGTAGGGAAGCAATATTTGTTTTCCCTTCAATTAGAAGCTGATTGAGGTTTTCAGAGCAGGTCAGCTGTGAAATTTGAATTATATGTGTGAGTACTGCTCACAGGGTGAGCCCCTACTCCAAAGCTCCCAGAGCTTCTCCAAATGCTTTCACCCAGAGAGCTTGGAGGCACACAGAACGCGCGCACGCGCGCACGCGCGCGCACACACAGTTGTTTGCTCTTCGATTGTGAATGTGCAGCTCTCCACACGAATCACCCAAAAGAAAGCCTGAGTCGCTTTTGTGAAGAAGGGGTTTCTTGACCCTTCTCCCACAGACGCTGCAAGAATTACTTCGAAACCAGGACGCCTAGTCAGGCTCGGGAGAGAACCTTGCTCCCGCAGCTGAGAGCGCCTGGAAAGGTCTACTCTGCTGCTATCCCTGACGGCCAGGGCTCTCTTTCCGTTCTTCTTCCACATACCCCTTTCCCTGGGCTGCTTTTTTTTCCCTCCTCAAAAAACAAACCAAACCACCACCCACAGAAACTTCTGTGCTACTTCGGCTTCTCTGGCTTTCTTTGGTAACAGTGGAAACAAGTTAGCCAGGGCGCAGATGAAGGAGCGCCCAGGGACCCAAGAAAGAGGAACGCTCCTCAAGAGCTCCCTGGCCATCACCCGCGCACCCTGGAGCGCAGTCCCCCGAACGCGCGCTCCAGGCCCTCGAACAAGGCCTCTCTGGCTGCCAGAGAGGGTGAGAGGCGCCGAGGCTTCCGAGAACGGAGAGCCCTGGAATCTCGGCGAGGGCCGCAGCGGCCAGCAGACGGCGATCGCGGCGCGCGCCACGGAACGGCCCGCGCAGACGCGCCGCGCGGCCGGGCCAGCTGCCTTTTCGCCCCCCGTGGCTCCGCGCGGGAGGAAACCAGACCTTCTCCGTCCGCCGCCCTCCGGCTGCTGCGTCCTCCGCACCCCGCCCGCCCCTGCGCGGTGCCCCCGACGTGCTCCCCGCCCTCGCCCCACGCCTCCTGTTGGCAGAGATGGCCTCGAAGGCCTCTTCCAACTTGAATGGCTCTTTCTTCTTCTCTCTCCCGCCCTTTCTTCGCGGCCTTCTCCTCTCCTCCTTCCGACTACTCTTCTCTTTCAAAAGCTCCGCCTGGAAACTGGCGGCTTCCTCTTCATCTGCCTCCTTTAACTGTGGCCTCGGCCCTCTGGGGCTACACCACAGCCCGGAAGCCTGAGCCCCTCGGAGGTCGGGGGAGTCGCCTACACCTGGCCTTTGCCCTCCAACCGGCCACCGGAAGCCGCAGGAGCTGAACCCAGGAGGGCAACCGATTGTGGTGCGGCCAGATGTCCCTGGAGAGTGTCAGGAGGGCAGGTCGGCTTCACCAGGACCACGAAAGACAGGGCAGGGTTTCTGATTTCTTTCACTGTCCTCCAGAACTCCTAGCTCTCTGCCTGGGGCTTGGGACTGACACTGGGCACAGCAAATCCATCTCTAGGTGCCTCAAAGTTCTCTTTCATGCGTCGTGGGGGTCCGGTGGTGGGGGGCAAAAGCTAAAAGTGTTCATTACTCCATATAGATAGTTCAGGCTAATGGTGTTGAAGTCCAGCACTGAAAGTTGAGGGTTCTTGCATAATGGCCTAATCTACCACATGCATATAGGTGTGTGTGTGTGTGACTTGTAAAGATGGTTCGGTTCTGCATTGTCTTTGAAGATTATGACCACAGGTCACATACGATACAAAGTATTTTTATTTATCCACATTTCTAAGTTTATCTTCACTTTGGCATTTTAAGCAAAGAAGCACAATGAAGTTTCTGAGTTGCCAAAAAAGCAAATTTCGTCAATCAACAGTGAGAGTAACCCTTGGCTTGGGGGTCCAGACTTCCTGTGATATTACTTGGGAATAGGGAAATTCGTGCTCAAATCTTCAGGAGTCCCGCCTTTGGGAAAATACTGAGTCTGAAGGAGGTCCCTGCCAACCTGGCTGGGGGTGGAAGGGAGAAGAAGGTGCGTTTCAAACGGGTTTTGGACTGTCTCTACTTTTTTCAAGAGTCACTGAGGAAAGAAAGAGGTTAGAAGGAGCAAGAAATTGAGGCTTCCAGAAGCCATCGATTGCCAGCAGGAGTTAATATGATGCTCTTCAATCCTTACGCCAGGAAGGGAGGCACAGGGGTCTGGCGTGCAGTGCCCTGTGCTGCCTAATTTGCACGGCCTGCTGCCGCCAATAATTTATGGCTTGGCAACAAGTTCCACCTGCAGCTTGATTTAATACTTAAGCAGGTGGTCACCCTCAGTGTGTGAACCCACTTGGGCCGAGGGAACATCTCGTCACTAAAGAGGGCTTATGGAGAGCACCCTGAACGTCCAGCACTAGTGTGATCTCATAGGACGCTAAACCATTTTCCTATTTAGATGCTCTGAAAAACAAGGGTAACGTCGTATTTGGAAACAATTTTCAGGACTATCATAGAAATAAACTAGACCATTTCAAACTCAGCTATCCAAGTTTCCCAAAGCATAAAGCATTCCTGCAAAGCACACTGGAGTGCAGGGTGTTTATAAAATAAATCGCTCCATTGATATGGAAAATAATGTGCCAAGCCTGATTCATACAATGCATTTTCAGGGAGTCTTAAGCTATTTAGTTTAAACTCTAAATTGAAAAGCAGAGGAAAGAAATCTTTCAACTGCTAAGTGGATAATATAGTTTATAATTTGTAAACCATTTCCTTTATTTCAGTCTTGCTGACTTTCCCTAACACACTGGATCTCACTGCACACCCACTGCCTCCTAAATTATCAAAGAAAAAAATGGTCTATAGCATTCCCAAACAATATTCTTGCTCCTTTTTTGTTCATTCACAATGTAACTGATATTTGCAGGTAGTGCATGGAACAAATCAAAAGATTTAACAAACTCGACCAGTGAAATAAGAAGGTAGTTGGAAACCCAGTTTATAACCTAGATATTTAGTGAAAAATAAATATGAAATGATGTTCCCTTTCTAATATAATTATATATTATTTGATGAATTTACTATTAAATGCTGAATGGCCTGGAATAAAAGCAGTTTAATCTGCAGAGAGATCGGTTTGCTGTTGCACTGCACGCTGAGGCAACCCTGCAATAATAATAATAATAATAAACCCTACAGTAATAATCATAGCAATTGAGGAAATAAAGCATTATTCTTTTACCTTGGACAAGCAACAGGGTCAAGAAATTCACAACCTCAGAATTTTTTTTAAAAGAAAAAAAGGTGTCACGTGTTCTCTGCCCCACAGATTCAAACATCCTATTACTTCTCTTACCGTTATCACCATCCTTACTGAATATTTCTATTACAAGACCAACAGACACGTGACATGCGAAGGCTCCACGTTACCCACCACCAATCTCCATGAGCACTCTCATCTCAGGGTGCCTCGGTGAGGACCGAGGAGAAATACTTGTGCTCAAAGAAGCCTTTGGACCACTTTTAGATCAGTCTGGTGGAAACCGTAGTGTGAGCGCTATGGTAATTGAGACTGGGTTTGATAATCTCTTACATGTTACCAAATCAAAGCCACTTTGAGGTTTAAGAAAGACAACCGCAGGTGAAGGCCTTCCTCTTTCCACGAGCCGGGCCTTTCCTTTGCAGGATTTAGACCCGCGGCTGTGACCCGGTCCCAAGGCCCCGCCTTCCATTCGGGTTAGTTAGCCCCGCGCAGTTCACGTAGTTTTCTCAGTTCTTAGGCAACCAGCTCGTGGGAGACTCGCTCCAGAAAAGCGTGGGCCAGATCATTCTTTTGCGATTCAACAAACTTTTTCAACTGTTATTCGGGAACTAGATTCCAGATAGATCTCGTCGTGCTCCACCTTCCTAGAAATTCCTTTTCCAGAGGAAGAAGACCCGGGTTGGGAAGAGTGCGTGACTATGACCCTAGGCTCATTAAAAGACCCACCCCCAAAAAGTTTAAGGCTGGTACGAAACGGGGCTAAGGAGCCAAGCGCACACAAATACTCCCCCTTTACCCGAATTGAGGGGCCTGGTCTGTGAAGGCCCTGGCTGCAAGAGCGGGCACCCGAGAACTTCAGTGCGCAGCGCGGCCGAAAAGAGATGTGGGGTGGGGTGGGGTGGGGGTGGGGTTACTGAGCCGCCTGATCCTTGCAGGAGAACCTGTAGGAGCCCTCGGAGGGTCTCCCCTGCGTCCATGGGAGCTCCCCTCCTTTTCAGCACTCTGGTGAGCTGAGAGTGATACGCCGGCCTCGCGCTCAACTTTCCCCTTCCCTGCAGGCTCCGAGTTGGCCGGCGGGGGCAGAGGAGGAGCTGGGTCTCCACCGCGCCCTTGTAAAACTGGCCCAGGGCTGCGTTTCCTCCTCCCAACCCCTGACGATTCTTCCTGTCTTCGCTTTTCAACCCAATCCTTAATCATTCGGAGCGCGCGGGCGGGGAGCGGCGAGGAGGGCGAGCTCTGGGTTCGCCGCCGCCGCCGCCGCCGCCGCGCGCGCGCGCGCTCAGGAAGCGGTGTGGCTGTCACCCCCTCCCGGGCCTCCTCCCCCCCTCCTTCCTGCTTTGCTCCCCCTCCTTCCTCCCCTCCTCCCCGCTCTGCCGCCCGCGCCCAGTGTATCTACTCCCTCCCACGTCACTTGCCAGCGCGCCATGCAAATCACCGCCGCCGCCGGCTCCCATTGGCCACGGCGCGCACATTTAATGGCAGCCCGGGCCCGGCGTATGGCTGCTGGGCCCCGCGCGCCGCCGGCCCCGCGTGCGCCTCCGCTCCGAGCGCACGGCCCCGGGCAGGCAACGAGCAGCCCGTCCCGGGCTCGGCGGCCTCAGCTCTCTGGCCCATTCCGCGAGCCCGCGTTCCTCCCGCTGTCCCCGGACCCCTCCCTGGCTGCACCGTAATAGCCCCCCTCCAGGCCCCCCTGCGCCCCCCCTCGGCGCTCGGCTCCCCCCGGGCACCTGGGAACAGCACATGCCCAGCGCACGCGGTGCGCCGCCCAGCTAGAAGTTGCAGCCCCCGAGTTGGAGGCCGCTGAGGATTGAGCACAGGGGGAAGGAGACAGCGCGCGGCGGCGGCGGCCGGCGAGGAGGAGACAGCGCGCCCCCGGCCCGGCCCAGCGCGAGGCTCCTGGCCCCGAAAGTGGAGCGGCAACTTGGCCAAGACTGCACCTGTTTGCACCGCTTCGCCGAGGGCGCCTGGGCTGCGGTGGCGGCGAGGACTGCGACCCCGACTGTCGGCCTCTTTTGCAAGTGGTTTGTGCACCGGGAGAAACTTTAAACCTGCGAGCCGAAGCGGCGCTGAGTGCGTGTTTCTGCCTCTTTTTGTTGTCCTTGCCTCCACCCCCACCCATTCTTCTCTCTGCTAGGACCCCCCCGCCCCCGTCTCGCTCCGTTCGAACTCCTCTCTGTCTACCCCCCAACCCGGCCGTCTATGCGCCAGGCCCTCTCCTCGCGGTGCCGGTGAACCCGCCAGCCGCCCCGATGTACAGCATGATGATGGAGACCGACCTGCACTCGCCCGGCGGCGCCCAGGCCCCCACGAACCTCTCGGGCCCCGCCGGGGCGGGCGGCGGCGGCGGGGGCGGAGGCGGGGGCGGCGGCGGCGGGGGCACCAAGGCCAACCAGGACCGGGTCAAGCGGCCCATGAACGCCTTCATGGTGTGGTCCCGCGGGCAGCGGCGCAAGATGGCCCAGGAGAACCCCAAGATGCACAACTCTGAGATCAGCAAGCGCCTGGGCGCCGAGTGGAAGGTCATGTCCGAGGCCGAGAAGCGGCCGTTCATCGACGAGGCCAAGCGGCTGCGCGCGCTGCACATGAAGGAGCACCCGGATTACAAGTACCGGCCGCGCCGCAAGACCAAGACGCTGCTCAAGAAGGACAAGTACTCGCTGGCCGGCGGGCTCCTGGCGGCCGGCGCGGGCGGCGGCGGCGCGGCCGTGGCCATGGGCGTGGGTGTGGGCGTGGGCGCGGCGGCCGTGGGCCAGCGCCTGGAGAGCCCGGGCGGCGCGGCGGGCGGCGGCTACGCGCACGTCAACGGCTGGGCCAACGGCGCCTACCCCGGCTCGGTGGCGGCGGCGGCGGCGGCCGCGGCCATGATGCAGGAGGCGCAGCTGGCCTACGGGCAGCACCCGGGCGCGGGTGGCGCGCACCCACACGCGCACCCCGCGCACCCGCATCCGCACCACCCGCACGCGCATCCGCACAACCCGCAGCCCATGCACCGCTACGACATGGGCGCGCTGCAGTACAGCCCCATCTCCAACTCGCAGGGCTACATGAGCGCATCGCCTTCGGGCTACGGCGGCCTCCCCTACGGCGCCGCGGCCGCCGCCGCTGCCGCCGCGGGCGGCGCGCACCAGAACTCGGCCGTGGCGGCGGCGGCGGCGGCGGCGGCCGCGTCGTCGGGCGCCCTGGGCGCGCTGGGCTCGCTGGTCAAGTCGGAGCCGAGCGGCAGCCCGCCTGCCCCTGCGCACTCGCGGGCGCCGTGCCCCGGGGACCTGCGCGAGATGATCAGCATGTACTTGCCCGCGGGCGAGGGGGGCGACCCGGCGGCGGCCGCGGCGCAGAGCCGGCTGCATTCGCTGCCGCAGCACTACCAGGGCGCGGGCGCGGGCGTCAACGGCACGGTGCCCCTGACGCACATCTAGCGCCGCCGGGACGCCGGGGACCCTGGGCGGCGACTCCCAAGCTCGCGGCCCGCCCCTGTGCGGCCTGGCTTTTGTACAGACGTTTGCAGGCTCTGGTCAAAAGGAAAACGCTGGAGACGGACGCCCGGTGGCGCGTGCCGCCAGCTCACCTTCCCCGGAGCTCTGGGCGACCGCTGGGCACTGACACCAGACTTGCGTTTTAGACTGAACTTTGCTGTTTCCTTGAGACTTTTTGTACAGTATTTATCACCCGCGGAGGAGGCGGAAAGCGTTTTCTTTGCTCGAGGGGACAAAAAAGTCAAAACGAGGCGAGAGGCGAAGCCAACTTTTGTATCCCGGCCGACGCGTTCACTTTCCCCGCGTCGCTTCCTGACGGCGCCGACATCCTGAGCCCGAGTGACGCGGAGCTCGTCGCATTTGTTATAAATGTAGTAAGGCAGGTCCAAGCACTTACAAGTTTTTTGTAGTTGTTTCCGCTCTTTTGCGTTGGTTTGTTAATTTATACAAAGAGATTACCACCACCATCCCCTCCTTAAGGCGGCGGAGTTATATTCTCGGTTTGTAAAACTTTCTGTATCTGACCATTTCCATTTTTTTTTGTTTTGTATGATTTCTTGTAAATGCATTGTGAAAATTTTATTTTAGGCGTTGCAGTGCGGGGAGGAGAAGTCAGATTATGTATATAGTTTCCTAAAAAGCCTTTCTTCTAAAAACGGAAAAAGATGCCCGCCCCCCAAAATGTTTTGACTCAATAAATTTAACAGAGAAAGCCCATTTCCCCATAAATTTGGAACATGCTATTTTTATATGCATGTTCTATGAGTTCAAAATGCAATTAGGAAATCTGAAAGGGAAATCATCTGTATGAACCAAAAGTAAGGGAACCCCGGGAAATGGGGCGGGGGAAATAGGATTTTCAAGGAAGATTATTCAAGGAAGAGAAGAAAGTTAAAACCTATAGGTTATTTTGTAGGACTGAAGTGTTACTACGGGCCGAGAAATAATTAAAAGTATCTTCTGCTCGGGCGGCTGGGGTGACTGCGCGTTCGTTACCTTGCTGCAAGCGGGGCGCCTTCCACCTGACTGGGCTTCTGCGCCACTGTTTGGTCCAGAGGAGAAAGGAGGAAGGGAAGACCCCAATGGCGGGACCCGGGACCAGGCCTTGGATGAGGGACAAAGACCAGGGCAGGTCACGGGTTTCCCAATTCCCCAGCAGTTAAAATTTCGAGCAGAATTTATCTAAGTGTGTTTCCAGGAAACAAAATCGCTGAACCAAAATGTGCTGCAGCCGAGCCCCCTCTGTCCGCCCGCTACCCCTCCCTCTGGCTTCTTTCTCCTGGGAAAACGGGCGAAATCATTGTGTTGGATTCTCATACACACAGAGAAATATCGACCATCACCCTCCCCTGCGTGAACTGGGATGCAAGTTGCTAACCGAAGTGAACGCAGAATGCCTTGTTCATTACTCTTGACGAGATCTTGAGGTTGTTTGATGCTTTAAATTTTTTAATTATATTTTTTTCTAGGTGTTTATTGGTACATTGCAGTTTTTTTCTGAAATTTAAAGTTTTCTGTAAAACTTTGTCTTCAAGTAATCTGACAGCATTAAATATTGCATTTAAAAGTTATACTGTAGCAAATACATTTAAAAATTAATCACATTAAGATGAAATTATATTTTTGAAAAAAAAAACCACTTTAAGTCCTGATGGAAATAGGTTGATTTCCGCAGCCTTGGGCTTCCCCCTCTTTTTCTCAACTCCTTTTATTGTCCTGGAGCGAGTACGGACTGTCTGTCCAAAAGTGGGCCTATGCTGTCAGTTTAGTGAGAACTGAATTCAGCCTACATTTGAGAACAGCTTTAAGTTTAATGCTAATCTGACAATTGACATGTGTAATTTTGGGGAGTCATTCTGATAAGTTTGCTTAAACCACTCATTCGTTAAAGTGATTGCAAAAAAACTTCAAGAATGATGTCCACTGCTTTCTAACAATAAAAGCCCCCATTTCTTTTTCTTCATTTTTCTTTTAACTATTTGATCCTTTCTGAAGCAGTTGTTTCTAGAAGTGTCTGTGTGCCCATGGATGGCTGAGCAGCATTACGACTTAGTCTGGGAAAGGGCCTTCCCAATCCCCTCTGGGAGTTGCTTTGGAAAATTCTATAATGCTTGTTCTGTTAACTCACTGGGACCTTAAGGATTTTCTCTGAAATACACAGACTGAAAGGACTCTCTCTGAGGTTCTTCGGCGTCTGCCCCGTCTGGCCCGTGTCCGCCTGTGTGTACCCTGGAGTTTCCGTGTACAATTGTTGGCATCTGGGTCTTGGCTAACATTAGGATGTGGGCCCCACTTTAGAGCCACAGACTATGAAAAGTTGAGTTAGTGCGCCCGGGACGCCAGGCAAGCGGCCTGTGTCTCCCCGGAGGATGGTCTTACAGATTGGTATTAGGCAGGGGCTTCACGCAGTCAGTGAAATAGCCAATGCCAGGTGCTCCAGCCATCTTCCTTCCTTGTTTTATTGATTAGAACAGCATGGACAAAAGCAAATAGAAAATTTTAATGACATTAAAAATATCACAGGGTTGGGGGGAAGGCAAAGAAATTAGCTGAGATTCATCTCAGGATTGAGATTCTATCCCCCTTTCCCTGCCCCCAGCAGTGTCTCTCCAATTAAAATTAGTGGAGAAAAGATTACACTAGGCCCTGAGACAGCTGTGAATGCAGCGCTTGGCCAAGGTAGCACTCCTCGTATTCACGGAGTGAAACACTGTATGATGATAGTTATTATATTATATGACGACTTCATTCACTTCCCAAATCACAGGGTGGTGCTTCTGTCGCTTAGTGCAATTATGTTTGCAAGCCGCCGCGTAGAGAAGGCGGACAGGAGTCTTTGAGGCCTGGGGAAAGTTTGCACCACTTCGAGCAGGGACGACGGTGTGACTTGTAAATCCGCCGTTGCGCCCGGCCCTGCCCTCCACACCGGGGGTAGGAGGGTTCGCTTCAGGGTTTTCCGTTTTGGTTTGTTTGTTTAAGCTTTGTTTTGTTTTTCAATTCCTCGGCCCTTTGTTGTCGAAATTTTGACACCACCTTCCCCGAGAAACCCCCTAGTACTAGATTAATTAGTTTGAGAGAAGACTCGGGCACAGCGGCCTGATCTGCAGATGCGCGTCGGGAGCGTGACTGATAGGTCTATTAAAAATCACGCGTGTGGGAGAACGGCACTCACGCTCCCGCGTTTCATTTCCCGACAAAGACCCGGCACCGCAGATTTCTGTCTCCGGAAAATTCCGGTTAATTCAAGAAACCTGTCCCGGGACGTGTGTCCCCGGAAGGCGCGCTCCGGGCCCGCTCGGGCTCCAGCGTCCCCCCGACCCCATCCGGCTTGGGCCCACTCCCGCCTCCGCCCCACCCACGCTCTGCCTGTGCCCGGGGGCAGAGGCTCTAGAGGCGTAGGCGCAGAATTTAACCCCGGGGCTGAGTCCTTGGAAACTGCAAGTGGAAAGCAGACTTGGCCTTGGCTGGTCTCTCTTTCCAGCCTAATTGGCGAGATTGAAAGGCCCGGCCAGATGGGGAGGAGTGAGCGGCCCCGTAGCGAGAAGGGTCTGGGTGCCCCCCGAGTCCGGCGGGGTGGGGCGGTGTCAGGACAGAGCGCGGGCGGGGGGGAGGTGGGGGAGGTGGGGGAAGCAGGGACCCCTCACCCTTCCTCCGCTCCCGCCCCGGCCGGGCCTCGGGACCGCCTCCCAGCAGCTGAGGGCGAGCACTCTCCTCCCGCTTCCTCCCAGCCTCGCCTGTTCTTCCCTCCCTCCCTCTCTCCCTTCTCCCTCCCCGGCCTTTCCTCTCCAGCTGCGCGCCCTCCCGGAACCCGCTCCACCCGCCCCAGGAGGGGACGAGCAGCGTCCGCTGCTGGTCCCGACGGGTCCGGCCCAGGCGGGGGTGGCCGGGCCTCCTCGGGGTCTCGGGCCTCCGGGGCGCACCCCGCTGCCTGCGCCTGAGTCGCCCCTTCTCCGGCTCTGCCGGCGGCTGAGCCCCGCACACCGCGCCTCTGCCCTTCGGGTCCCGGGGCTCTGCCCTCCCTCCCAGCCCCCGCCATCCACTCCCACCTCCCCTCCTGTCGCGATGCCGCCATCACCGCCCTCCGACTCCCGCCCCGAGCTGCGTCTCCGCCACCGGCCTCTCCGCGAGGCCCGGCCTTCTCTTTGTCTCCGAGGCTCGGCCGCCCCGTCCTTTCCCCGCCGAGGCCCGCGCGCGGCGCCCCTCTCAGCCCCCTCTCCTGGGAGCCCAGCCTGAGCGTCGGGGCGGGGAGGGGGCGGCTGTCGGGGCGGCCCGTGCTCCCCCCACTTGCCCCTCATTCCTTCGGCCGCGTCCCCGCAGGTTCGGGGCGGGAGGGCGTGGGGGTCCCCGGGAGCCCATCTCCGTCGGGTCCACGCCGGGGCCTGGAGACCAGGCGGGGTGTCAGCCGCCGGTGGGGGGCGAGTGGAGATTAAGATGACGGATGCGAGGGACGGGCCCAGGGTTTTGTGTAAAAGAGAGCAGGATTAGCGGAGAGAAGTGCTGACCCGGGGTCAGCCGCAAGTCAAACCCTTTTACACTCAGCCGGCGGAACCACGTCTCGGGCTGGACGGCAACAAGTGGGCAAGAGGGAGGGGGAGGGAGGAAGGGCCCGGCCGGGTCCCGGGCGACGGGGGGAGGGGACCGGGGAGGGGGAGGGGACGTGGCCGCAGCGCCCCAGGCCCGTGGCGTCCTGGGAGGGGGGAGTGGGGGGAGCGCGCCCGCGAACTTGCGACCCGGGGTGCGGGCCTGGGGCTTGCAGGACGTGCCGGGCTGCCCTCCCCCGACTCCATCTCCTCCGTAAACACCTGCCTTTTCCATTGCCCGGGGCGGCTTCGGCTGCTCCGCTGGAGGGAGGACTGGAGAGAACGCTGCCCGCGCTCTCAGCCCCAGAGGCTCTGTTTTAGAAACTCTTTCTTAATTTCCATAAGAAACAAAAAAATCTCAGAAAGGCCTGGCTCCGCTCCCGGACCCCGCGTCCCCAGGCTCTCCAGGAATCTGCGCCTTAGCTGAGCTTCTCCGCAGCCCCCGACCTGTTTCTGGGGGGCGTGTGTGACGCAGAATCGGGGTATAAAATATCAAGGCTGTTTATCACTAGACGGGCTTCTCCACCCGGGCAGAGCTGCGGCTTCTGGGCGTTGCGCGTGGCGTTTTTCATCGCGGAGGGAAAGCCGGAGTGTGGGTGAAGAGGAGGGGGAGGTCAGGGGGCAAGGAAAGAAAGCAGATGGATTAATCTTCCTTAGCAACCAAGCTGGAAATTTGTGCTGAAGTACAACACAAGAGTTTTAACATGAAAAACGCATGAAGAACCCAAGCAAGAGATAGATCCAAAGACGGGGAAAGATCATCTATTTTGACAGTAAAAATAAAAAGAACGGGATTGCCATGTTTTTGTCTAAATTACTTTTCATCCGCCGACACGAAACACCAACACAAAAACACAAACAGAGGGCAAAGCAGTTTTTAAAACAACACAAAACAAGCAGCTCTGAGTGACCTGTCCGCAGCTCGCCCTGGGTGACAGAGCACTGGTGGAAAACGGGTTCTGAGTTCAAAATCAAGTCACAGCTGCTTGGCACGTTGCTAAGTGCGACTTGTGGGGAAATCGCGTCTGGGAGAGAAACGCTGGACCTTGTGAGTAATTCCCAGTGCCCGGTAGGCAGCTGGCCAGGCCGTAATTGCCCTCGGCCACTTCAGAGCAACCGTGTGGCTGCATTGAAGACGTTGTTTGTGGAGAGCAGCAGGTCATCACATGCAAAGCCTTGAAATAGTCAGCCAGTCAAATCAGTGGAAAAAATCCGCTTTTGTTAGATTTTGCAGTTTCAGGAATTAGGCATTCACTGCAGAGCTGCAGTTTTGAGAAATTGCAATGTCAGGCATGTTCCCAATGGGGAAATATTGTGAGTGTGGAGGAACGTGAGATGGGGTTTGACAATGGGGAGACTGACAAGAGTCATCACCCAGACATTGTTTTCTCTCCGAGCACCCCGGAAATGCTAACAAGAGATGATATTTAGTGGCAGCAGTAGCACTCCATGCTGGTCCTATGCACTCCTAGGACGCAGAAACAGTCTTAGGCAGCTAAGGAACTGACCCGGGATTTCCAGGGCGGAGGTGCCTTCCAGGTACCTACAACCTATAAATGGTAGACTAGCAGTGTCGAGACCAACCTGAGAACATTCAAAGCAGAGGTCAACTTACATTTTCATTCCAAGATACAGAATAGAAGGAAAGCAGGTGAGCATATTTTAACCTCGGAAAGGATTTAGCAACCTTGTGCTTTAAGTAATTCAAACTCTTGTGGGAAAATTCAGTAAGTGGAAAAGCCTGAACTTCAGTGGTGAGTGTCCAGGTAGATGCAGAAGCAGAAGTCAGTTCTTTGTGTTAGAAATTCAACTGAAGAATGAAGCTTCTCCTTGTAAAAACTAGCCGTTTGCATTTTCACAGTGTCATCGTGCTGCTCACAGATTAGCTCTGTGTCCTTGGGCAAACGTCCTTACCTCTGAGTCCATTTCCTCAGCTGTAAAACAAATTATAAAACCAGCTTCACAGGGACACATCATCTAAGGTGCATGCAGTGCCCAGCAAATAAGCAAAGAGGAAGCACTCCATCAAGGACCCCGAGTCAGCTCAGGGCACGTCCAGTGGACGACTGGGACAGTGAGTGCCACATTTGGCCTAGGTAGGAAACAATGGAAGCCATACAAACCCCAGTCTTTCCGTGTATCCACATTAATCGCGATTTCTCTTGAAAGTTGCTTGGCAGTTGTGGCATTCATTCTGTCATCTGTTCAACAAGCATTTATTAGAAGTCCATGAAGTGTTCAAGTTGAGCATGAGCACATGCTATGTGTCCAGCCTGTGTCCATGTGCTGAGGATGTGAAGATCAGCCCTACCGGGCTCACCATCTGGTGGGTGACACTAATGATCACACAGGCAGTATGATGTCAGTGGTTATGGCTGTGTGACACGGGCCCATGCCAGATGCTCAGGCAGGGTGCTCTTGCCCAGTGTGTGAGAACCAGGGAAGGTTTCACAGAGGAGGTAAACCCATGCTGGAGCCCATGACTTCCTGGTGCTCCGATAAACACTCCCTCAGGTGGTCTTCCTGTGAGACTTGCACATTGGGTGTTCTTTATCGATAGATGCAGATGGCAGTGTAAATTTGAACAGAGTATATATGATAACTGCTTTGTCTTTTAATCAATGACTGCTTCAGATTGGTCTTGGTGGTCAAAGATGGAAACTTAGAGGTTTACGAGGGTAATGGTCTTTCAGCTTCAAGGCACATGGGATCACTGGGAGAGCTGGCTCCAAATTCAGGTTCTCAGACTCAGTGCCGCTGGGAGGCTGCTTCTGGGGTTCCAGTGGGCCTCAAGGGTCTGCCCTTTCCTAGGCACACTTGGGGAGATTTTGAGGCCAATCCTGGATGACACTTGGGAGACCTGTGTTAGGAGATGGTGCTTTTTTTTTTAATGGTAAGTAGCTACTAAGGCTGTGTCTAGATCATTTAAATTTGAGTAGCTATTTATTATTTATAAAGTGCTCTCATTTAATTGTTCAATTTAGATGATTTTTGAAAAAAATTGAATTAGTGGAAGAAGGAAATAATTTTTTTGAGCTGGATTATGAGAATCTTCCTAATAGAAAAGACCGAAGTACTGATTCTGTTTCCGTTTTCCTGCGGGTTGTGTCGGCTGCCTGTAAATACATCCTGACTCTTCTGAAGAGCAGTTGGGGGAACGGAGGAAGCAGAAACCACACATCCATTTTTGCTTTAAAGACAGGATGAGGGAAAGGACTACACAAAGTCACATATTGCATCTGACCAGTTCTAATTGTAACACACTAATCTGTCCTCAGTAGACTGGCTCCGTGCAATGCTTACGAACACATGGGCCCAAAGACTCTTGTTATTGAGGGTTATTTTAAGGCCCTTTGAAAAGTCAGAGAAGGACCATGGAATAGTACCACAAAAGCGTTGAATTGCTTTTGTCCAACAGATCGTAAGTATAGTAATGACGATGATATGTCATCTAGCCACTGAATTTCTCAGTAGTATCATCTGTAAAATGGGAAGACCTTGTTAAAAAGGCTTGTACATCAAGTACTTTAAATTTCTTTGAGAGGAAGGGGTTACGCCAATAGAAAGGGCTAAACAATAAAGTATTGTGTATCAACAGCGTTTTATCTACGCAGCATTGAATCTGGCATTATGGATGTTGCCATACTGCCGTTCATAGTGCAGACAGCATTCACTGTATTTATAGACACAGATACAGATTAAGGGACGTCTGTGGAAGACCTCATTCTCTGTTGGAAGAGCATGTAAGAAAAACTAATTTTAAATGAGAGAATTTAAAAAATGCTTTTAATTTAAAATGTTTATTTAGAAAAGTTTTATATTTTAGTTTTTCAAACAGAATACTGCTTTAAATATGTTCTTAACTTTTAAATACTGAGTGAAATTTGGATAACAATCAAGTTATCCACTTACTTTGGAATTATATAAAATTCTTGACATGTTTTAACCAACACTTTATTATTTGAAAATGAATATATCACCTGCAGCAACTATTTGCAGGAAAATAAAATTATATTTAAAATCGCAGCTCAAATTTAAAAATGCAATTGCATTAAGATATAATAGATACAAAATAGATCATTTTAAATCAATCTATAAACTAAAATCTCAATACCAATTTGAATGACATGTTTTTACTTAATTTGAACCAGTTCTGATGATATTAAATTAGGTTTGAGAAAAGTAGAACATTTGCAATAACGTTTTAAGGTGATTTGTTTACTTGAGGAATTTTTTCAAAACTTAACCAAATAAGGGCTAACGCAGCATGCTTGCCTCTGCACCCTTGCCACAGCAGGTCCTCAGCTGGGTGGACCAGCCTGCCCTCCCTGGGATGTGTCCTCAGGAAGTGGTGCTCCTGGGGCAGGGCAGGAGGAGGCAGGCCCACCCCCATCACCTGGCCTCTCCCACCGCTAGACTCTTTCAGTTTTCATTTCCAGCATCTGCACAGCGCTGGGCACATGGCAGAGGGGCAATAAATATAGACGGAGTTGGATTCAGGAGAGCAGGGCAGACGCGAGCATCCCAGAGCCAGCTCAGGGAAAGGCCCGGGTCGGCCCAGGGAGTGCCTCTGTCCCTGTGGACGTGGGGCCAGCCCGTCCTTATGATGGGCCGTGCACCCCAGAGGCCCTGTCACAGAACACCAGAACCTCAGTCATTGCCCAGCTGAGGCTGCTGCTCTGCGGTTATTGAGACACAGAAAGCACAGTCCAGCGCCCAGAGATGAGGTGCTGGAAAGGGAGCCAGATAAGCAGCTGCTCCTGCTGCATGGGGGGGCGAAGGCGTGGACCCCTCCTCAGGGGCAGGAGAGCTGGGGAGGGTGCGGAGCTTCTGCGGGAGGAAGCCCTCGGCGTCTGAGCGAGGTCAGCCCTGGACCTGGGACCTGGAGCTTGCCAGCTCTGAATTCCCAGACATGCTGCATCGTTCGCACAGGGTGTGGTGAGGAATGCTCGTCAGCTGTGCTGCTGTGCCGTCTTGTCGTATTGCTGCACTATGTTGTGTTGCATTGTGCTATGCTATTTTGTTCTTTTGTGTTGTGTTGTACTGTGTTGTGTTCTGCTGTGCTGTGTTGTGCTGTGCTGTTTTGTTGTACTTGTTGCCTTTTGCTGTGCTGTGTTGTGCTGTGCTGTCTGTTGTGTTGTGTGCTGTCCTGTGCTGTGTGCTGTGTGTTGTGTTAAATTGTGCTGTGTGTTGTGTTGTGCTGTGTTGTGTTATATTGTGCTGTGTCATATTGTGCTGTGTGTTGTGTTATATTGTGCTGTGCTGCATTGTGCTGTGCGTTGTGTTGTGCTGTGTGTTGTGTTGTGCTGTGCTGTGCTGTTATACTGTATTGTACTGTATTGTATTGTGTGCTGTGTGTCATGTTGTTGTTTTGTGTTGCGCCGTGCTGTGCTGTGTTGGGTCCTATCCTATTAAGATAAGGTGCACAGAACTGGTTGAGGCACGTGGAAGGAGCAGATAAGGCAGGGAACAGGCAGCCCCACTCCCTGCCCCAGACTGAAAGGAGAACTGTGCGGGACCCTGCTGGGCCACACTCTGGCTTTGTCATGGAGCCCTCAGAAGGCCTCTGCGGGCTCCGGTGAGATGCAGTGAGACAGGATCTGGATGTGGAAATAGGTCCACAGCTCATCCCACCCGCTCTGCCTCCGGTGCCAGTTAGGATTCCACTTTGCACCCGCCCTTGCTGCAGTGTGGATTTCACTGTGTTACTTGCTTGGATATTTGAAATATACAAAACTTGGAATTTAGTGTTCTGAATCAGAATGATTGGTGTCAATACGGTGCAAGAGAAGCAAATCTGCCCCTTACCCGGTGACAGGATGGTGCCTCACAACCCACCCCAACCTGGTCCCCAACACCTGTGGTTTCTCAAACTGTGAGCCAAGGCACCCCAGAGCTCCGCAGGCTCAGGAGAGCTTTAGATTCGGAGAGAAACAGAGATGCGGGCCGGTCCCAGGCCCTGTGAGCAACTTTAGAGTCCCAGCGCGAACTCGCAGCCACCCCTCTGGGTGACATCATATATTTGTGAAACTGGGTTCTTGACACTTGCTGTGTCAAAAGCAATTCCTGTGGGAAACGTGGTGCAGACCAGGAGATGCGGGGTTGGGCGGAAGGAGATGCAGGGCTGAAGAGGCGGGGAGCTCAGCACAGCCACGTGCAGACTGCCAGGACGGAAGGCTGCTGTGCAACAAGTCAGGAGAAACTATGACTCTTCATTTCAATCTATATGTGTCCCTTTAAAAAAGGGCTGCTGCATTATTTGAACAGAAATACACATTAAGTTGTTGGAATTTTTTTTTTTTTTTTTTTTTTTGAGACAGAGTTTCGCTCCTGTTGCCCAGGCTGGAGTGCAATGGCGCGATCTCCTCTCACCGCAACCTCTGCCTCCTGGGTTCAGGCAATTCTCCTGCCTCAGCCTCCCGAGTAGGTGGGATTACAGGCGTGCGCCACTGTGCCCAGCCAATTTTTTGTATTTTTAGTAGAGACGGGGTTTCACCATGTTGACCAGGATGGTCTCGATCTCTTGACCTCGTGATCCACCCACCTCAGCCTCCCAAAGTGCTGGGATTACAGGCGTGAGCCACCTCGCCTGGCCCTGAAACTTTTGAACAAACAGGACAGTTAGGCATTTCAGCTTGGAACACTGTAAAGATCCCCGGGGTGCTAAGGATGTTCTGAAAACTTAGAGTATTCAAATTGATATCGAGCTGGTAGCCTATGGATTGACATAAAATTATCTATTTTTTCCTACATTTTCTGTTTATGCACTTATACCATTCAATCGAAGCTGTGGTTTTAAATACAATTTTAGCTTTCTGCAAATAGTTTCTACAGGGGATATGTTCGTTTTTGAACAATAAAGTGTTGGCTTAATTATTTTAAGAGTTTTATATAACTTTCCTTAGTGCAGATAATTTGTTTTGTTATCCAAATTTCATAGTCAGTATTTTAGAATTGAGACTGCATTTCTAGTAGTCGTCTCAGTTTAAAGACTGAAATAAATGATTTTTTTAATGAGCAAGAAAGCTTTTACGTTAACATCTTACTCAGATTAACATAACCAAATTTAAATCTATGCAAGTCAGACAGAATTAGAGATGGCAGAATGCTAGCATGTGCACTCCCGTGCCGAGGAGCTTCGAGAGCGTGTCCATCAGCTTGTCGCCTATTTTAGTCACCGATGCTCCCCAGGCAGGGATTTCTACAAACTTTCCAAAGAAGATGCTTAGTCTAATGTTTTGACCATCACCAAAACTGCTCTAGGAGTTACTCTAGATTCTACCTTTCTATTTCATTTCTTCAACTCTCCTAGAAACAATTTTGTTCCAGGACTTTCTTTTTCGGTTCAGAGTTTTCTTCTCTCTAAACCGTCAGGTTGCAGTGTCTATGGTTCTGAATGTCAGGGGCGGCTACGTGGGAAAGTTTATGTGTGCCACCAGCAGCAAGACTTTAATAATATGTGATAGTGACAGAAATGACCAGTCAAATCCATGAGCAGAGGGTGAAGTTCAAAAAGCAGAGAAGTCAGTACTAAGTGATCACTGGCACCCTGAAACCAAAACTCATTAAGCTTTTTATTTTTTTGAATAATTATTTTATCTTATATGTTCATCAAATATATACCCATCTGAGGAAAATGCTCCCTTTGAAAACGATAACTCTTAATTATGCACGCTAAACCACTTTTTTCAAAATTCTTTTGTTAATTAACTTGCTTGTTTAGAGACAGAGTGTTGCTGTGTTGCCCAGGCTGGAGTGCAGTGACACCATCACCGCTCACTGCAGCCTCCGGGCCCTGAGTGGTCCTCCCACTTCAGCCTCCTGAGTGGCTGGGACCACAGGCACACACCACCACACCCGGCTAACTTAAAAAATTTTGTTTGGCCAGGCACAGTGGCTAACGCCTGTAATCCCAGCACTTTCAGAGGCCAAGGCAGGCGGATTATGAGGTCAAGAGATCAAGACCAGCCTGGCCAACATGGTGAAACCCCATCTCTACTAAAAATACAAAAACTAGCTGGGCGTGGTGATGTGCGCCTGTAGTCCCAGCTACCCAGGAGGCTGAGGCAGGAGAATCACCTGAACCCAGGAGGCGGAGGTTGCGGTGAGTGGAGATCGTACCTCTACACTGCAGCCTGGGGACAGAGTGAGACTTTGTCTCAAAAGAAAAAATGTGGGTTTTTTTGTTTTTATGTTTTTGTTTTTGTAGAGACAAGATGTTGCTATGTTGCCCAGGCTGGTCTCAAACTCCTGGGCTCAAGTGATCCTCCTGCCTCAGCCCCAAAATGTGCTGAGATTATAGGCATGAGCCACCACGTGTGACCAAAGGCATTTTGTTATTTTAAAATTTACTTTCTTCTTTTTTCGTTGTTGAGTGAAATTGAGAAAGATCGAGAGAAATATGGGGCAATGATGAGAGACAGCAGTGAACAAGAGCAAGCAGGTTATTGACATTTGGCCAGTATTTCATTTGACCCCAATTTGAGCAAAAAATAAAAGGCGTCAGGCTTCCTTACCTGTTGTTACCCATGCTCACTGAAAAGACATACAAATCACCTGAAACAGCCTCATTCCTACTGAAGTCAGACCCTGTGCTGTAGTCATTGAATTGCATTTGTATCAGATGTGGTTAAATATTTTGGTTGTATGCATTCATCACAATGACTGGACCGCAGCAACAAAGACTGTAATTCAGGCCAAGAAATACATGGAACATCGAGGCTATTATCAGGAGCAAGGGATAACCTGCAGGCTAGAAGTGAATCCAAAGGAGAGTCAGAGATGGGTCATACTGGGAAGAGCAAGTGTTAGGAAGACAGCACATTTTGGTGATGAGGCCACCCTATCCAGAGAGATGTTCTGCATGGCCGATCAGGGCTGGACGGCGAGATGAAGAGCAAGTGTTAACAGCCTCCACTTCAGCTCTCGCAGGATTATTTTAGGAGGATTAAGTTAGGAGACTCTTGAACCTCCTTGTGCTAGTTGGAGCCTCACTGTTTATTGCCGGGGCTGCCGTAACAGTACCACTATCTGGGTGGCTTTAAAAACCGAAGTTTATTCTTTCACAGCTCTGGAGAGGAGTGTAAAATGAAGGTGTTGGCAGGGCTGGTCCCTTCTGAAGCCGTGAGGGGGTCGGTGCAGGCTCCCCCGCAGCTTGCAGTGTAGCCAGCCTCCTCGAATTCCCTGGTTTGGGTACGCACCACCCTGATTGCTGCCTTCCCCTCACAGGCGAGCTCCCTGAGTGCACGTGTGCCTGCTTCAGGCACCCCTTCTTTCCCAGGACAACAGCGATGAATTAGGGCCCACTCTAATGACCATGCCTTGACCTGTTCATCTGCAAATACCCTATTTCCAAATAAAGGTACATTCGGAGGTGCTAGGGGTTAGGACCTAACGTTTTTTGGGGAAACACTGTTCAAGCTATATGGGTGGTGACTGATGATGACACTAACTTTTCTTGCTTAGTAAATAGTCCACATTCTAAAGGTCTTGGTTCTGCTAGTTTAGTGTTTCATGAGCTTTCTTTCTTTATTTCTTTCTTTTTTTAAAGAAAGAAAGAGACAGAGAAAGGGGGAGAGAGAACAGGAGTCTTGCTTTATTGCCCAGGCTGGAATGCAATCTAGAAATAGGTATTAAAAACCTCTTTTATGCTGATGATTGTGCGTAACAGCAGATACAGGAAGGAATAAGGAAAGAAAATAACAAACAAACAGCCAACCAATATTTTGTTTAAATCTGTGAAATGCTGTGCAAGTGCTGAAGACTGATTTGCTTCCATTTGTGTGGTCACTTTCAAAATAGGTGTAATGCGATACTAAAAAAAAATATATGTTCTGTGGACCTGGGGTGTAGAATTCTATAAATATTCACTGAGTTTACTTGTTCCAGGTCTGAGTTCAAATCATAAATGTCTCTGTTAATTTTCTATCTCATTGATCTGTCGAATATTAACAATGTGGTGTCAAAGTCTCCCGCTATTAGTGTGGGAGTCCAAGTCTCTTTATAAGTCATTGAAAACTTGTCTTATATAGTACTCCTGTATTGGGTGCATGTATATTTATGACCATTGACTCCTATTATTGTTCATGAGCTTTCAAATACGCTTGCTGTTCCCTAGACCTGTTTGCAAAAGAAGCTTCCATACATATTCCTACCAACTGGTTACCCTCTCAGTAACCTTGACTCTACCCTGAATTGCTCACCTACGTCACAGCACTGTAGAAGCCACAGCAGGCCAGAGGGGACTTCTTGTTGCTGTGTTAAGACAGCACACAGTGGCCACACTAATGTGAAATCTATCCCAAACGACACAGTCCCTCTGTTACAGCAGAAAGGAAACTGAGTAACTCCCAGATACCACCTGGGAGTTATTTTTGTTTTTACTAAACCGCTTTCATCCCTTTGGAAGGGTGCAGCACAATCACTATGCAGTTCACATACGTAATCTCATTCTGTCCCCACTACATCTCTGAGATGTGTAATTATTCCCCTTGCTATAGAGTGAGGAGACTAAGAGTGGTTAAGTCATCTACCAAAGGGCACATCATCAATGAACAGAAGATTCAGGATTAAAACCCAGAGCTGACAGAGTCTGATATTAATAATATAGTGGATATGAACATTTCTTTAAAAGGCAAACAGTATCATAGGCTTCTAAGGAAAACAGCAGACCCGTGCTTTGTCCAAGCCCATCCTTCAGACCCCTTCCCCCCAGCAACTTTGCATAATTCTTTGGCATTTTTCTCACATATTTGTTTCCATGTTTCTGGATTATATGTTTGTTTTTCTTATTCTTGATTCCTTAATTGCAGACCTTATCTCTTGAGAACTTCCTGGAGACTATAAAGCTGTGGTGCTCCTTCCTACTCCTGTCTTTTCCAAAGTAGCTATATTATTAGTCTTTGTTAAGTGAATGCCCAGTGTTTACCTTATTTCGAATGTGGAAGTATTGTGCACAGCTGAGCCCAGTGGTAAACTATGATATTTCCATTCTTGGGAAACTGTTTTACCTAAAGTTTTTAATGGTCTTGTTCTGTGAGAGTTGATGTTGTTCATCCATTCAGTTTTCTACAGTCCTATCACAAGTTCTTTCCAAATTCTGCGTCATTCTTAGTAAACACCTTTAAATAGTATATTCTGCAAGGTTGAATACATCAGGAACTATCAGCTCAGCTTCTTCTTGCAGCCAGCCCTGGGAGGCCTCTGTCCCCTTGTTGCATGGTGGTCATCATCACATTTCATGTCACCACTCTGCCACAGACCTCCCATTTTCCACATCCCATGTATTCTCTTGCTGGATTTCATTTCTTGTTTTGGTAAGTTATGCCTTCTAATAGGCTGTACAACCCTAGAGTGATAGTTTAGCTAGGTATAGAAATCTAGGTAAAAATTAAATTTCCCTGGTGATTTTGGCTCCAATGTATAATGTTGCTTTTGAACAATCCATACTATTTGTATTTTACAGCTTACTGAGGAATAATTGATATGCGTAAAAAGTATATGTATAAAATATACAATTTGATACAGTTTGACAAACATATATACCCATGAAATTATCATCACAATCAAGATAACAAACATATCCATCAGCCTCAAAATTTCCCTTCCCTTATTTGCAAACCCTCTCTCCTACCTCTCTCTACCTGTAAGCAACCACAAATCTGCTTTTTGTCACTACGGGTTGGTTTGCATTTAATAGAATTTTATATACATCGGATTTTATAGTGTGTGCTCTTTCTTGTCTGGTTCCTTTCACTTAGCATAATAATTTTAAGAGTAATCCATACATAGCATACATCAATAGGCCATTCCTTTCATTGGTGAGTATTTTATTGGTGAGTATATAGCATACATCAATAGGCCATTCCTTTCTTATTTATTTATTATTTATTTATTTATTTGAGATGGAGTTTCGCTCTTGTTACCCAGGCTGGAGTGCAATGGCGTGATCTCCACTCACTGCAACCTCCGCCTCCTGGGTTCAAGCAATTCTCCTGCCTCAGCCTCCCAAGTAGCTGGGATTACAGGCACACGCCACCAGGCCCAGCTAATTTTTGTATTTTTAGTAGAGACAGGGTTTCACCATGTTGACCAGGATGGTCTCGATCTCGACCTCATGATCCACCCGCCTCAGCCTTCCAAAGTGCTGGGATTATAGGGGTGAGCCACCGTGCCCAGCCGGTCATTCCTTTCATTGGTGAGTGTTCCACTGTAATGAGAGACAGTTGTTTATCCATAAGTAATGTCATCCTTCAGTCAACCAGTCACATTTCAAGCACTGAATAGTCACGGGGGCTAGTGGCAATCATCTTGATCAGGACAACAAAGAGTAGTGTCATCATCACAAAAAATTCTAATGATCAACACTCTAATATTCTATAGTTTTAGCTCTCACATTTAGATCTGTGATGCATTTTGAATTAATTTTTATATGTGACATGAAGTAAGTGTTAATATTTTTTGCACATTGTTACTCATCGTTCTAGCATCATTTTTTGAAAACATTATTATTTCCCCATTACGTTACCATGGCACCTTTGTCAAAAGTGAGTTGACCATATATGTGTGGTTTTACTTCTGGACTTTTTATTCTTTTACATTGATGTGTTGATCTATCTTTGGTCAATGCCACACAGTCTTAATTACTGTATAAGTCCCCAAAACAGGTAGTGTAAATACTCCAACTTTGTTAGTATTTTTTCAAAGTTGTTTTGGCTCTTTTATGTACTTTGCATTTCCATATAAATTTTTGAATAAGCTTATCAATGTCTAGAAAAACGTGAAAGCCTTCTGCAGTTTTAACTGAGACCTTATGGAATCTATAGATGAATTTTGGGAGAACTGATATCGTAACAACACTGAGTCATCAATCCATCAGCATGTTATATAATCTCCATTTATTTAAATCTTCTTTTTTCCTTAGAAATGTTTTTCAGTTTTCAGTGCAAAGATCTCATACATCTTTTGTCATATTTATCCCAAACTATTTTAATTTTGGATTCTTGCCATAGACATCCTGTCATGTGCAAAAAAGACATTTTTATTTCTTCCTTTCTAATCTGGTTGTATTTTATTTTTCTTATTTCATTTTATTATGCAGGCTAGAACAGCAGTCCCCAACCTTTTCAGCACCAGGGACCAGTTTTGTGGAAGACAAGTTTTCCACAGACTGGAGTGGTGGGGATGGTTTTGGGATGGTTCAAGTGCATTACATTTATCGTGGACTTTATTTCTATTATCTTACGTTGATACATATAATAAAATAATTATACAACTTGCCAGAATGTAGAATCCGTGGGAGCCCTGAGCTCATTTTCCTACAACTGGATGATTTAATCTGAGTGTGACGGGAGACAGTGACAGCTCATCAGGCATTAGATTCTGATAAGGAGCACACAACCTAGATCCCTCACGTGCGCAGTTTGCAGTATGGTTCACGCTCCTATGAGAATCTAATGCGGTCGCCGTCTGACAGGAGGCGGAGCTCAGGCAGGGATATGGTATTGGGAGCAGCTGTAAATACAGATGAAACCTTGCTGGCTGCTCACCTTATGCTGGGTGGCCTGGTTCCCAACAGGCTGCAGAGCAGGACAGGTACCAGTCAGTGGCCGGGGCTGCGGATTCCTGGGCTAGAACCTCCAGTGCAGTGTTGGAGTGAAGTGATGAGTGGCGTTCTTGTCTTACTCTTGATGGTAGGGAAAGCTTTCAGTCTTTCAGGTCAAGTATGGCACTAGTTATAGATAGTCTATGCTCTGTTGATTCCTAGCCTTTTAGATGTGACCAATTTTTTGTTTAGTTTGCTTTTTAAAAATCTGATGTTTTCTTTCTTTCCTTCCTTCCTTCTTTCCTTCCTTCTTTCCTTCTTTCTTTTTTCTTTTCTTTCTCTCTCTCTCTCTCTCTCTCTCTCTCTCTCTCTCTCTCTCTCTCTCTCTCTCTCTCTCTCTCTCTCTCTCTCTCTCTTTCCTTTTTTCGAGACGGAATCTTGCTCTGTCACCAGGCTGGAGTGCAGTGGTGTGATGTCGGCTCACTGCAATCTCAGCCTCCTGGGTTCAAGCGATTCCCCTGCCTCAGCCTCCTGCGTAGCTGGGACTACAGGTGCTCACCACCACGCCCAGCTAATTTTTTTGTATTTTAGTAGAGACAGGGTTTCACCAGGTTGGCCAGCATGGTCTCGATCTCCTGACCTTGTGATCTGCCTGCCTCAGCCTCCCAAAATGCTGGGATTGCAGGCGTGAGCCACTGCGACTGGCCTGATGTATGGTTTTTCTAAGCAAACTATTTTGTTGTCTGTTTTTATTTTCTCTCTTTATTCCTGGATTTTGAGTTTGCATGATGATGTGCATTGATGTCTTTTTTCATTTCCTGTGCTGGGAATTTGGTGTACTCTTTCCATCTTGAAAGTCATATCCTTCAATTCTGAGAAATTTCATGAGTTATTTCTTTAAAATTTTCTCTCAGGAGGCCAAGGCAAGCAGATCACGAGGTCAGGAGTTTGAGACCAGCCTGATCGATATGGGGAAACCCTGTCTCTACTAAAAATACAAAACTTAGCCGGGTGTGGTGGCGTGCACCTGTAATCCCAGCTACTCAGCAAACTGAGGCAGGAGAATCACTTGAACCCAGGAGGCAGAGGTTTCAGTGAGCTAAGATGGCACCATTGCTCTCCAGCCTGGGTGAGAAACCGAGACTCCATCTCAAAAAAAAAAAACCCAAAAAATCTCTATTTTTGTCTGTTCTCTCTGAAATTCCTGTTAGAGGTCACATCTTTTGCATCCTCCTTTGATATTTACATTGTTTCTCTCCTATTTATTTGCTCTCTCTCTCTCTCTCTCTTTCTCTCTCTCTCTCTCTCTCTCTCTCTCTCTGTCTGTCTCAGTTCTGTTTCCTTGGAGAGTTTCTCACATTTATGTTTCACGTATTTCATTGATTTGTTGTAGGAGTCAACAATCATATTTTTACATTCCAGGACACATTTTGTTCTCTGGGTTGTTTATATCTTTTTGCTTTAAATACTGTGCTGGTTTCATTTCATGAATTATAATATCCTCTTTATGAGTTTTATGTAAATGCCTCTACTTGTTCTGAATGGCTCTGGCACCTTCTGAACCCCTTTACCTGTTAATTTTGTACTCAGTCTTTCATGTAGGGGCTTTCCTCCAATGTCTGTTAATTCATTTTTTTCTGTTAATAATTTTTTTCCTTTTTTTAATTGCATTTTAGGTTTTGGGGTACATGTGCAGAACATGCAAGATAGTTGCATAGGTACACACGTGGCAGTGTGTTTTGCTGCCTTCTGCCCCTTCACCCACATTTGGCATTTCTCCCCATGCCATCCCTCCCCTGCTCCCCCCCACCGCTGTCCCTCACCTATTTCCCCCAATAGACCTCAGTGTGTGGTACTCCCTTCCCTGTGTCCATGTGTTCTCATTGTTCATCACCCGCCTATGAGTGAGAATATACGGTGTTTCATTTTCTGTTCTTGTGTCAACTTGCTGAGAATGATGTTCTCCAGATTCATCCATGTCCCTACAAAGGACACGAACTCATCATTTTTGATTGCTGCATAATATTCCATGGTGTATATGTGCCACATTTTCCCAGTCCAGTCTATCATCGATGGGCATTTGGGTTGGTTCCAGGTCTTTGCTATTGTAAACAGTGTTGCACTGAACATTCGTGTGCATGTGTCCTTATAGTAGAACGATTTATAGTCCTTTGGATATATACCCAGTAATGGAATTGCTGGGTCGAATGGAATTTCTATTTCTAGGTCCTTGAGGAATCGCCACACTGTCTTCCACAATGGTTTAACTAATTTACACTCCCACCAGCAGTGTAAGAGTGTTCCTATTTCTCCACATCCTCTCCAGCATCTGTTAATATTTTTAAATGATGCACAAAAAACTGATTGGAAGCTTTGGGAAGGGCTGTATGATACCTGGCAGGCTTACTGCAGCCTGAAGCTTGAAAGTTTCATTGCAGAAACATCCAGATGTCAGTTAGCTGTAGTTTTGGGGATCCCCCTCCCACCTTCTTGAATCCTTTTGTTTCTCTTGACGAGAATTTTGCCATCACCTATAGGCATTCTTACAACTGTGCGGGAGGGGACAGAGGGACCCCCAGTTCAGGACACAAGCTCTCAAGGAGAGACACTCTCATGGACAGGACTGTTGGCAGGGCAGCCCTTCTCCCCTCCCTCTGCTACTGCTGTCTCCTCATCTCCTGCCTCTCTCCTGCTGCGACGGAGAAGGGGGACTTCCAAGTGCAGCATCTCTCCTGTGGACTCCTTTTAGCTCTGTCATTTCAGACACTGGAATTTCGGTTTCTGGGCCCTTTCTGGTTCTGTGGTGAGATTAGCATGCTTCTTTTCCTATCACTCACTGAGGCATTGAGTTGGTTTTCTTAGATCTGCTTTCTCTTCATTTCTGATCTCCAAGAAACGTACTGCTGTTCATAAGCCAGTGTTGCCTCCTCTCCTTTTTGATACTATTTATTTTTCATGTTAACGTGTTGAAATTGCCGAGTTTAACCGGCAGTCCCCCACGTGGCAGCCTGCATGCCGGACAGCTTTCCCTGGTGACGCTGACCCTCATCGGAAGCCTGGAGAAGGTCTCAGGAGGTTTTGTTCCCTGGCTTGTTATCCATCTTAAGGCTTTGCATGGCTAATCATATTGGAATTTTCTCTTTAGTGGGTCTTGGACATTCGCTGTTTTGTCTCACAGAATCCTCTCCTTTTTTCCCTTGTCTCCCTGTGTCCTTGAGTTTTTATGGAAAACCAGAGCCAGCTTCAGTTCCTCAGCCTTTCTTCTCTAAACACCAGGTCCCGCCACTGATGAACGCTGAGGTTCGTGCACAGTTGTGTGGGCATGAGGAAGGAGCGTTCAGAGGCTGGAGTGGAGTTCCTCGCACAGCACAGGAGGCGAAACCCACTTTTCCTGGCTCCTTAGGAGACGCATGAGGACGATGTGATTAGAGGTCCTTTAGGCATGGGGAGTGTTTGAATCTGCCGAACCCCGCCCTTCTTACACCTCCACCTCTAAATGAGCAGTTTCGATGTCTGCAGATACTCCCTGTGAAGTGCCTGGCTGGCAGGAAGGGGCAGGGTGTGTGATTCTGTGTCCAGAGATGAAATGCCCCAATGCCAGTTGCATTTGTTTAGATTTTGGTGTTGGAGTCTAATGTTAGCTGTGATCCCTCCTTTCCCTTTTCAACTGGAAGAGACTGTCTTCATTTGAAATAGGGAAAGGAAAGGGAGTGTGACTCGCATAGAAGTGACAGGAGCCACCCTCACTTGAGCATGCTGAGGAGAGCACGGACGCTGCCATAGAACCTTGAAGGGTGTCCTTAGAAATAGGAGCCACAATGACAGGCACCACCACCACCAACAGCCCCAGCAATGAGGCCAGCCACCTGGGGGACTCAGGCAAACAGAACACAGCCACAGAAGCACGCCACTCCCCACAGAGGATGAGAGGGTCTCTGCTCTCATGTAGGTGGTAACTCAGCGTAATCATTACACCTAGTCTACGAACATGGAATTTCATCTAGTGGCTAGAGATATCCAAAGAATTGCCACAGAAAGCCTTTCGCAGAATTATTAAGTGATTCATGGGCCCTATTCAGAAATGTTCAGAAACAGAAGGTGTACATGGGATTCATAAAGGTGTTAATTCATTAACCTCGTCTCCATCACAAAAAAAGTAGGTGACTGCTGGGGCCAAAGTTTCCTGAAATAAAGTCAATGAAACTACTGTGGCCCCAAATTTACAGACGTTCTTTGAATAAGCAAAATGGATTCAGGGAATCTACACATCAAACAAACTCTCAAAAAAAAAAAAGTATTGGGCCGGGTTCGGTGGCTCATGCCTGTAATCCCAGCACTTTGGGAGGCCGAGGCGGGTGGATCACGAGGTCAAGAGATCGAGACCATCCTGGTCAACATGGTGAAACCCCGTCTCTACTAAAAATACAAAAATTAGCTGGGCATGGTGGCGCGTGCCTGTAATCCCAGCTACTCGGGAGGCTGAGGCAGGAGAATTGCCTGAACCCAGGAGGCGGAGGTT
>CM052648.1:192467839-192508199 GCA_028533165.1 Leontopithecus rosalia
AGGTCAAGAGATCGAGACCATCCTGGTCAACATGGTGAAACCCCGTCTCTACTAAAAATACAAAAATTAGCTGGGCATGGTGGTGCGTGCCTGTAATCCCAGCTACTCAGGAGGCTGAGGCAGGAGAATTGCCTGAACCCAGGAGGCGGAGGTTGCGGTGAGCCGAGATCGCGCCATTGCACTCCAGCCTGGGTAACAACAGTGAAATTCCATCTCAAAAAAAAAAAAGAAAGAAAGAAAATCTTTCTAAAATTATTTTGTTACACACAATATCCTGCAGAGTTTTTTAGTTTGAAGCAGAAGAAACCCAGTGGTTCAATGAGAAATGGATTTGATGAAAACACTGGCTCTGTCAGTCTTCCTAGCTGGCTTGCCAGCTCAGTGTTGAAAAAGTTGATGAAAAAAGTTCCTAAAATCAAATTGTCCTCCTTCTAGAATGCCTCCAAGTCTGATTTTCATAAAATGAATTCAGGAAGCCAAATCTGTATTTATCCTATGTTATTATGTGAGAGAATTTTCCATAACCTTGAAGGGAGAACACAGGTTTTGGTGAATTTGCAAGTGAAAATCCTATTATAATTTATTTCCAAGAAAAAAAGACAGATGATCCAGAACGTGCTGACACTTGCAGGTTTTCCTGTGAAATGCATTCTGCCACCACGGAAGTGGGCACTCAGCTGGGACCAGGGGTCTTGGTCCCACACTCTGAGTTCACACACGCGTGCAGAGCAAGTGTGTTCAGACAGTGTCCTGGACATCTCTCACCTGGATTTGCTCATTCAACAAGTAAATAGGACCTATGTGTCCAAAGTTCTAGTACACAGAAACATGACATTTCGAATCATCTGAGAAAGGTAGTTTGCTTTTAGTAGAAAAAGGAAAAAATGGAAAACTTTTTTTTTACTATATTTAAAAAGAGCATAAGCTGGGCACAGCAGCTCACACCTATACTCGTAGCACTTTGGGAGGCTGAGGAAGGCGGATTGCCTGAGCTCAGGAGTTAGAGATCAGCTTGGGCAACATGCTGAAACCCTGTCTCTACTAAAATATGAAAATGAGCTGGGCTTGGTGGCAGGCACCTGTAATCCCAGCTACTCAGGAGGCTGAGGCATGAGAATTGCTTGAACCTGAGAGGTGGAGGTTGCAGTGAGCCAAGATCGTGCCACTGCACTCCAGCCTGAGCGACAAAGCCAGACTTCTCACAAAATAAATAAATAAATAAATAGAGCATAACTGTTTGACACCAACAAAAGTGACAAGAGGAAAAATTAAATAATCGTCCACACCATGCACGTAAACTCACACTGATTGAAGTGGCAACGTTTGGTTTGAATGTTTGAATATTCTGTCAGCTTTTCTTAAGGCACACTTGTATCAGAATTATCTGGGATGTTTCCAAAAACTGTGGATTTCTGAGTCCCACCCAGTAGTAGATAACCATATTAAATACTCCTTCATCCAGGGGTGGGTCTGTCTCAGAAATCTTCATTATAACAAACCCTCCAACTAACTGCTTTGCCTATGAAACTTTAGAACCACTGTGTTCAGACAAGACCTTCACTTCATATTAACTAATGAAATGAAAAAAATTCACACGTAAATTTCCCTAGTGCATAAATTTTTTCTTGCAGTCATTGAGCCATTCCAAGCTCTGGAAGTTGAGTTAATTATTTCAACATAAAAAAAAAAATTAGGCCAGGCACAGTGGCTCATGTCTGTAATCCCAGCACTTTGGGAGGCTGAGGTGGGCTGATCACCTGAGACCAGGAGTTTGAGACCAGCCTGGCAAAACCCCATCTGTACTAAAAATAAAATAAAACAAAAAATTAGCCGGTGAGCACCCGTAATCCCAGGCTATTAAGGAGGCTGAGATAGAATCCATGAACCCAAGAGACCGAGGTTGCAGTGAGACAAGATTGCACCACTGCACTCCAGCCTGGACAAGAATGAGAATCTGTCTCAAAGCAAAACAAAAAAACGCACAAAAGATTTTTACAAAATTGACTTTAAGACCTCAGAGCTGTGTTATGACCACTTGAAGTCTGGCTGCTGTCACTGAGGAACTGAGTTTTTAACATACACGTAAATAACACAGGGGGCTGGTGGCAGCCATTTTGGGTGGCACAGACATGGATCATTTCCATCAGCACAGAAAGTCCCATCAAGAGCCCTGCCTTAGAGAATACACCTGTGGCGCCCAGTGCTGCTCAGCTGACCTGAGAGTGCCCGGATGTGTGTGAAGCCCCTCAGCTTCTTTGCAGGAAACCTGCTAGAGTAAAATGAAGGATTACTTACTGGCATTGTATTTTATTTACACGTGAGACAAGCTATTACTGCATTGTGTTTATGGACAAAACAGACGTTGCCATCAGAAGGTCTGTAGGTGAAATGGAAATACGCATTTTCCATGGTATTTTTCAGTTCTGGAAGTCTCACGTGTTTTCCTTCCAGCCACTTCTGCTTCTCTGTTGATATTCCTACAGGTCCCACGATATTTTCACTTGAATCTTCCAGCCTATGTGTAATGGTTATGCTAAAGCCCACCGTCTTTGCCGTTTCGAGTCAGTTTCTTTTGACTGAGTGTTCTCCTCACATTTTCCTCACATCTCCTTGCTCCTCTGTACACCTGGCAAGTTTTCATTCCATGCTGGACATAGTGGGCACCACGTTGTTGAATATCTGGGTTTCGTTGTCCTCACGCGAAGAGCATTGAATTCAATTGCAGGAGGCAGTTACTTTACCTGCACGTCGACCTGACCCTCTTAAGGCTCGATTTTAAGCTCAGTTAGTGGACGCCTAGTATAGTCTTGACTCTCAGGCTAAGTAACCTTATTTCTAAAGCATGTCTGCTCCAGGATATCAACTGAGTCCCTGGTGTTCGATGAGGTCTCTCCACACTGGTGGGTCGGTCCTCATTGCCTTCTAGCCAAGGGTCAGTTCAGGAATTGCTACTCAGCTCATCTCCCTGGTCATCGGTCTTTGCCTGCTGTTTTGGAGTCTTGCCTTCACAGATAGAGCTAAGTATTCAAAGATGGCAGCAGGCCTCCCTGTGGATTTCTGAAACGTCTTTTCTGGGTCTCCGGCTCCAGAAGCATAGTCGCCTATGCTTCTCGACTCAGCAGAACGGCCTTGTCCCACCTGGGCTCCGCTGGGCCCTGCCTTGGGAAGTCTCAGGGCAGGACGCTGGGCAATCCTGGGGCTCACCTCATTTACCACCCTTCTCAGGGAGCACACGCCTGCACGCTCACTGTCCAGCGTCTGAAAACACTCATTTCACACGTTTTGTCCAACTTCATGGATTTTTAACAGCAGAAGGTCAAGCTTGATACTAATTTCATTATGACCAGAAGTAGAAACGCACGTGGAAATTAACTGTCATAGCTAAAAGAACACTGAGAGTTTTTTAAACCTTTGAACAGTAGACCTCCCACTAAAAGAAATTTGCCTAAGAGGACGTAGTCCAGATAATTCAAATATACATAAGTAGAGACGGTTTTCAGAATTTAACAGACCAGTAACTTGTTACATAATTTCGCCGAAGTCTGGACACATACCACCATCCATATGAAATGAAATCAGAAGATGGACCTCGTCCTGGCATGAATACGGCCGAGGGGACTAGAGAGCAAGAGCTGTGCGTTCTTCTGGATCCAGGGCACCTGCTTTACAACGTAGGCTAGCACTTAGCTCCTAACTGCATGCCAGGGTATGCTGGGACCTCACAGCAAGCTCACGGGGGTGCCAACAACATGGATATTTTCAGCATTCAAGGGAAACACAGTGATAACTGTGGTCTGTGGAAACCACACAAACTAGTAGCCCGATGTGGTTCACGGTTCCACATTAGACAGGGCCACATCCTTCACGGCAGCCTTGTCTCTGTGAATCTGGGTTCTGACAGTTGCTGCAATAAAAAAGCAAGTACCCCACAAAAATCAGAGTAGCACGTGGAACGAAGGTGGCAGCAGCAAAATCTGCTTCCAGTGGCAGGAACACATATGCCATTAGTAAGAAATCATGACTGTCGAAGAATGTAATTAAAACCTCACCCTTTCTCTCTTTTTGGAATTCATTGGTGGAAAAAAGAAGGTTATTTACCCTGAAGAGTTTCCCGTGGTGTAGGCTGCTGATTGCATTCGTGGTGTCATTTATCGTTCCCTCCTCCATGAGTTTTCTGGAAACTGACAGTTGGACTCAGAGTGCTAATGCGGTTCAGGTTTGATTTGGGGAAAAAGGGAAGCAGCGTGACTTCTGGGAGTTGGCACCATTGAGGGTTAATGCATGAATCCATTTGTTAATCAGGAGATGCGAAATACTTTTTAGAATTCTATCATTACTATAATGTGTAGCTACAATGCTTCTACAAAGGAAAAAATACGTCTTCTTGACTGTTGGGTGACCCCGTGGTAGAGTTAGTACAGAAAGCCAGTATACACATGCTACAGTCTCCCTATATTTACCAGTCCTCAAAATAGCGAGTTTGTTCCTTATATGCACTTTATTCAGTGCATTTAGAAACACTACCCTGAGAAGGGTTCCAGGGCTTCACCAGAGTGTCAAGGGGCTGATATCACAAAACAGTTTGGAACTGCCATTTTAGACTATTCCAGGACTCACAGACACCTTGGGCTTACAGTCAAGGTCGTATTGACTTGGGACACAGTCAATCCAACATCTTCGGCTTACAAAAAGCATGTTAATTTTAAGCCATGACCTGATTTAAGATTAAGTAAATCAAATTTGCCTTTGGACTTTTACCATTGTCAGCCTTCCCAGAGCCCACTGCTGTTCAACCTCTTCTCTTCTAAGACCCACTGGAGCCCAGAAGCAATTCCAAGTGATCGCCGCTTCCTTTGTCTCCACAGCACTGGGTCTTTGCATCTCGCTGGCGGGTGAAGCTCCACCTGAGTTCTACTGTGAGCTACACCATATGCAGACCCTTCGGTGGTAGCTGTGGTGGAGGTGCACTAATCTGATGGCAGATGATCTCATTCAGATGTTGACCGTGCTTCTCCCTAGCTTTGTAAACATAAAGCAAATTGCTTCACATCTTTGAGCTGGTTTCTTCAAATGGAAAATGGCAAAAGTGATACATAACTTGAAGGACTGTTTCGATAACTAAAATAGGAAACGTTCTTGAAAGATTGAGACATTAGAAGTTCTCAGCAAGTATTTGTTAAATCTGACTCTCCGTTCCAAAATGCAGGGGATTTGTTCATTCGATCTTTGGTACTGGCCATAGGAGTCAAGGAGAAAAAAAAACTCTTGCACTGTGAGATAGTCCCGATTTAGGAATGTGAGCAACAACACATTCCCACCCCTTCCAACGAACTCTCTCCCTCCCTCCTTTCCTCTCTCCTTCCTTCTTCCTTCTTCTTTCAGATTCCAAAATGCTCCTGAGAGCAAGCCGCGCTCCACTCACAGCAGGGCTGCTGGTCCCTGGGCTGAATGAGGCCGCCCCAGTGAGGGCATTCAGTGCAGCTGGCTTCTCACCACCCTGGCTTGTGACGGCCACGTCGGGCTGTAGCCTCTAACCCAGTAGCTTCTGTACCGCGTCAGCCACCCCTCCACGATCAGGGTCCATTCCATTTGCTTAGTCTGAAAATCTGGTGAAGTCCTCACACCCCCTGGGGTTCTTTCTGTGCCCCTCCCCGGCCAAAACCCACTTCCAAGCCTGAGAACCGCAGCCTCCTCCAGCATTCGCCCACCAGCCCCTTCTCTTCTCTTCCAGATGCCTTCCTGTTGTCTTCTGAGCAACTGCAGCTCTCAGGCTGGCCCAAGCCTGTGGCCTGTGTGTCCTCCATCATCAAGGACCCCTCTCAGGACGGGCTGCACTGAGGGTGGAACCGCGGGCTTCCAGGGACAATTCAAAGTCACGTGGATGCAGGTTTGGATATTACTGTTCTGCTTATTCGCTGTGTCTCCCTGAACCTGTTAACTTATTTGTCACCAGGACATGAGAAACACCCATCTCAGCCTTGTTATAAGAATAAGTAACAGATTTTTTTTTTGTTTTTTTTTTTAAGAGGAGTTTTTCTCTGTCACCCAGGCTGGAGTGAATGGCGCGATCTCGGCTCACTGCAACGTCCACCTCCTGGTTTCAAGCAATTCTCCTGCCTCAGCCTCCTGAGTAGCTGGGATTACAAGCATGTGCCATCGTGTACAGCTTATTTTTTGTATCTTTAGTAGAGACTGGGTTTTACTGTGTTGGCCAGGATGGTCCCAATCTCCTGATCTTGTGACCGGCCCACCTTGGCCTCCCAAAGTTCTGGGATTACAGGCGTGACCCAATGTGCCCGCCAGTAACAGATTTAAAGTGGCTCATGCCTGGGATGTGTCAGCAAATGTGAGAGACATAGCAGGGAGCAGCCCCTTTCCTCCTCCCTCCTCTTCGCCTGTCCAGGGAAAGGCTCTCTCTCTGTTTTGGTCTGGAGGGCACGCCTCCTGGTCCCACAGATGCCCTCAATTATGCCCCATACCTCTGTGGTAAAGGCCCAGCTGGAGTCACACTCCTTGGGTGAAACCCAAGGCTGACACTTACTGTGTAGTTTACAATCAGGGAAAAGAGACAGGGCTCCTATGAAGATGAGACGAGATGATGAGGGTGCAGATAGCTGGGCTCCTGGTTCGCTGTGTTCTTAGTAAACATGATGGCGACATCGGCAGTCCGCTCTCGGGATCCTCAGTGCCTCCTGCCATCGGCCTCGTCTCTGCACCCCTACAGCCCCTGAAGCACTGGAACTGCCTGCCCTCCCCCTCCCTCCCAGTGGAGCCCAGCTCCAGGCAGGGTCCTGTCCCGGAGCCCCTCCTCCCTTCAGGCCTCCTCCCTCCACCCGGGTCCTCCTGTGAGGGCTCCCAGTGACCTTTTACTTCTCCCCACGCAATGAATATGCTGAAACTTTCACCAACTGGCCTTCCTACGGCCTTGTAGATAAGCGATAGTTCGTCCTCCTTGAAGTCTCTCCTCCCTTGGCATGTGACTCCAACCAAGCTATATGTAGTGTACACAAAACCAGTTAGCATCTGTCAGTGCTTTCTCATTGCCTGTAGGATGACGTCTAAACTCTTTTGCGTGGCATTCACGGATGTTCACGATGTGATTCCTGGAAAATAAGGGTCCGGTCTTATTTTCTCTGCTCCTTCGTATGCACCACACTCCCCGCAATATCAAAGAAACCTTGCAATTTCCCAGCCCCAACATCCTCTCCTGGAACTCCATGCATTTGTTCATAGCACACTCCCTGCCTCCTCTGCTCTCAACCAGAAAACTGCTACTCATCCTTTAAGACTCAGCCCACTCCCAACCTCCTCAGAGAAGCCAAGCCTCCTGGAGCCATGCAGAGAGGGACTTTGGGAGGAAGATTCTGTTAGGTTCTCGCAGCTGTATGTGACCTGCATGGAGCCCTGGCGCCTGTCAGCATGCACGGGTGTGTCTGTCAGATGCACAAATCCTGGCACACGTGCCGGTGAGGACAGTAGCAACCTGGGGCACCACACTCACTCTCAGACTGAGGTCAGGATGTTTCCAGATCATTCTCTGTCTTTGAGAGCATTTTCCTGACCCTATTCCAGCACCCACACAAGCAGTTCCAGGGCCTGAGAAATAAGCTGAGTTCTGAGCTCTGCCGTGATCCCATTCAGATAAGTGAGAGTGGAATGTGATCATTCCACAAATTAAAGACTGGAAAGAGCATCTGATTTTGGAAGAACAGTTTTTTAAATGGATTTGTATGCATAACACCCATTGCAGCCGGTGACTAATAAAAATGTCATTTCCTGTGATTTTTATAAATTACAGTAAATATGCCAGTAATCACCCACATTAGCTGCTGAAATGCAAGCAGCCAGCTGGAATAGAGGCCAGGGGACCCCATTGAGGCCTCAAGAGGGAGACCCACAGGTGCAAATTGACACCTAGGAAAACAGTAGTTAGTGCATGCTAGAATTTGGAGAAGGGGAGAAGTGTTAAAATAAATCTATGTCAAGCAGACGAATTTGGACTTCTCCGTGAGGATCTGTCACGTCAAACAGGAAATAGCTATAAATTACTTGTAATAGTAAAAATCTTGTCATTTATAACCTTTAAGGCAATGGGCTCATTTAACACATCAACTCACAGATCATAATCTCCGGGAGCCGCCTGGGTATTTACTTCACTTTTAATGTGTGGAAGCCGGAGCAAGCCATGCACGAGCTGCGAACGGCCCCACAGTGCCCTGCCGGCTCTACAAGCCACGGGACGGGCCAGATTGAGAACTGCCTGAGGCTTTCGGGGTGAACACGTCAAGAGAGGAAACCCTTCCTGCTCCTGTAAAAATGAAGACATGCCTGCAAATGTCATGCCTTGGGTAGTCTCATGAATAAATCCAAATAAATCCCACCATTATTCTGTTTACTTGTTTCACTTATAAGCTATTTGAAGTCATTGGAGCTGAAAGTGTGTTTCAACACGCCAAGCACATTTAGAGTATCTTGTAATCATCCTGCTAACCAGGGCACAGGCGAACGATGAGTGGATTCTGTGTTTATTTCAGATACCTCAGTGTACACTGCTCAGTTAGGAGACCACAACCTGCGACGTTGTTTTAAAGAGGCGAAAAAGGCTCCACTCAAGTGGCCCAGGAGCGTGACCCAGGAAGATGAACACACAGAACCATCTTCTGCCTTACTGGAAAATCCCATGGAAACTAGGTATTTATGAAAGATGCTTACTGCACTTTGCATGCACTGAATAGGTCTTTGTGGATTAATTCATCCAGGGTCGGGGGAGAGGTCCCAAGAGCATGGTAAGAGCAAAGGACAGCCACAGGCCAAGCCGACCAGTTCCTTCCGTGAGAAAAAGTCCCGCAGGCAGCGCTGAGCTCGGAGCTCGCACTCCACGTGCTTGGCCTCATGAGCCGTAAGGAAGGGCAAAGTTGGTTCCAGAAAGACGTGAACTCACAGTTGTGCTTCTCTCCACCTCCCCTTGCTGCTCTCCCTGATGTCTCTACAGTTCCCCACTCTCTCCTGCACCCAGACTTGATCAGTGCTTAACTCTGGCAGGAGCAAGGAGTGCTGTCTGCTGCAACTTGCTGGGACTCAGATGTCACTCATGAGGCATGCAGAAGTGAGCACACAGGGACACGCATGCACACCTGCACAGGCATACACAGGCACACACACACATGCCTGCACAGGCATACAGGAACACAGGCACACACCTGCACAGGCATATAGGAGCACACACAGGCACACACACACACTCACACCTGTACAGGCACACAGAGGCAGACACATGCACAACTGCACAAGCACACAGGAACACACACAGGAACACATGCACACACCTGCACAGGCATATAGGAGCACACACAGGCACACACACACACACCTACCTGCACAGGCACACAGGGACACACCAGGACACACAGGAACACATGCACACACCTGCACAGGCTTATAGGAGCACACACAGGCACACACACACACACCCCTGCACAGGCACACAGGGACACACAGAGGCACACACATGCACAACTGCACAGGCACACAGGGACACACACAGGCACACAGGAACACACACATACCCTTGCACAGGCACACAGTAACACACACAGAAACACAGGAACACATACGCACACCTGCACAGGCACACACAGCCTCAGCAGGGCATGTTTAGAACTCCTGAGTCTGACGGCAGGTACCTTTCCCCACATGCTTTCCACGTGCTGCCAAGGCCCACTTCTAGGGCAGGAAAAATTAGTCTCCATGTCTGCCTGTCTGAACACAAGCTAACTTACCGGGAAACATGAAATTTAATTTAAAATTGAAGTTCAAAGTTTCAAATTAGGTCTACTTTCAATTATACCTAAACTATTAGATCGAATTTAAAATTTTAACTTCATTTTAAATTTTAAATTAATTAGGTTTAACTGGTTCCTTTAAAATTGCTGATCTCTCTCTGAACTGAATCCTATTTTCAAAGTTACGGTCAGTTTTCTTAGATTGGTATTGAAGGTGAACATGAGAGCGTTTCCAGGTAAAGGGTTTAGGCACGGTTTAGATCACGTAGAGAAAAACCGGCCTTTCAGAGAGAGGCTGATTCTAAGAACCAGGTTATTCTCATTAGCCACATCCATCTGCAGTACCAAACCAAACCAAACCCAAACCGACCAGCCTCAGTTGTTCACTTTACTTTGGCAGGCAGCAAATGTGCACATGTGCATCAGATAAGGTGAACAATTCGATTTCTTTCTCTAATTTAGATAATTTCTGGGGGGAAAAAACCCTAGCAATCTACATCTTTTGCTTCAATTGCTAGATTATAACTGATGAGATAATATTTATATTTTTAATTTTTCTCTCTCCTTTGGGTAAGGTGGCTGGAATGGATAAAGTTTCAATTCTACATTTGGAAACCGTGTATTTATGGAGTCTGCCCATTACTCACATGTGATTATTTACAATGTATTAATTTACGACAAAATTAATTTCTACAGAACAATGGGTAATTTTGAAAGTATTTTGGACAAAATGTTGCAAACTCATTATTCAAGGTACTAAAAAATGCATATTGTATTTCTTTGGTTCTATATAGATGCCAATTTCAGATATTTTCATCATCTCTGGACTGTAAATACACCATTACCATCAGTGGCAACTTAGAATTACAATTGGCAGAGGAGTTTTTTCTTTCATATCATTGTGTAAAATAAAGATGCATCTTATTATAAATGGTACCTTAGGTTTGTTGAAATACAAAGTGTGTGTGTGTGCATGTGTGTGTGTGTGCGTGTGTGTGTGTAAGTAGCCGACAGATAATTTCTTGTCCAGATGGTCTCAGGTGTAAAAACAATGTTTTGTGTCAAAGATCAGCTGTTCTTCCCTAATACCTTTTGATGGAGGGATTATAAATTATAGCCTCAAACTTCTGCATAACTCCTTTTATTCTAAAAACCACTTGTCCTTATAATGAGTGGTTCATGTGGTTTGCAGTGCGTATTCAACAGAGAATTTCTGTTGCTTTGCCTCCTGCTCCCATTGGCTTAAAAAAAATCTACAAAGGAAAATTCTAGGAGATCAGTTTCCCATTTGGTACCAAAGATGAAAATGAGTCCCCTCAACTCAAAAAAAAAAGTATCGTTGAGTGGGGTTTAACTAATCTTATAAATTGTTAAGCATGCCCACTTGCAGCAAAATACAGTGCCACATGTGTACTCGTTCTCCGGAGACCTTAGAAGGCAAATACTGTCATGCAGAAAAGTCTCCACCGCTGGCCCCTCAGCCCCGACACATGGTATTTCTGGTCTGAGTCTTCCTGCGTCCTTTGTCAGAGCCAGAAGTCCTGGAGAGCACTGAGAACCAACTGCAAACATGAAGTCAGGTGGAGGTGATGTGGGCATAGTGGAGGGGAGAGAACTGTTTAGATTTTTTAAATTTTTAAATGATTGGGATTCCAGACAGGAAAAGCAACGATATCGGCGCCACACTGGACCGCCTCTCCTTACCACGAGCACGCTGGCTGTGGGACTCACAGAGACATGTGCACACATACATGCAGTGAATGTCTACATTCTTTTTTTTCCTCCCTGATAGTTACGCCATTTAAGGGTTGAGGTTGATATTGCTTCACTTTCAGCCCTCTGCTCTCTACCTGATCTCATTCTTCCTGGGACCGTCCTATATGCACGATTTAAAGGGAATTACCTATTACTTCAATTATTTGTTTATTATCAACTGATGTTAAACTACAAGGATTTGCATTGAAAAGACACAAAGAAAGAGCAAGTCATGGCACATCGCCAAATGAAAGAGTAATGTTCTGGTGAATTTAGCCCAAATAATTTACTGCTGTATAAAAGTGGAAAAGTGGAAGGTGAACCCTTTGACCAATAAATCTCTCCTGCCCATGAAACCCTTATCTGGTCTCCTGCAATGTATTCCACACGAGGAAGCCATCATCTCGGGCTCAGGCTTGTGATTTGTAAACCTTGATCTTCTGCACTCCATGTCCTAAATATGGATAATTAGCATCAGTTTATCACGCCTCTGCATATTTTCTCTTCTCTGCAAACATGCATGCTTCTGTTGGCTGCCATTCTGCTACAGAAGATTATGGAGACAGATTGCAGAGAATGAATGTGCTAAACGAGATTAGGAAGGAATAGAAATAGCGACTTCGCCAATAAATTCCTCGTGAGAGCCTTATCATGCAATTACACGTTGACTTGCTTCACACTCTCCCAGCCTCTTAATCCAACACCCCCACCAGGAACGAAATTTCACTAATTTCTGAATTACTGCATACCCTCCTGACTTGTTACTGAGAATGGTTGGAAGGAGAAACGCTGCTGAAAACAACATGTCAAACTTTATCATAAAAAGTAAACTTTCACTGTCAAAGCGGGTGGTATGAATTTGGAATGTTTAAAGCATTTTAGCACCAACAAAAGGGTTGGCATAGAGAGAGATTCGACTTTTCTTTTAGATTCACCAATTCTGCCATTGTGTCACCTTTGAGGATTCAGAACTGGCTGAAGGGGGGGTTTTCTTGCTCTTAAACAAGACTATCTGATGTGTTTTAAAACAGGACAAAGCTCCACTGATTTTTCTGACTTCTTATTATTACTGCTAACAGTCACGATGCCCCTGGGTAATTCTGGGCAAATCACTTGACCTCGTAAGTGCCACCTCCTCCTGGCTCAGAGGCACCGCTTCACCTCCACAGCCCCTCCTGGCACCAGCGTGCTGCGGCTTCTCACGCACATTAATGTACAGAAATAGGAGACGTCCTGACTGTCCCAGGTCTCCAAGAATGCTGTAACAGGACATCTACAGGGGGAGCTCTCTTCTTGCTCTTCTTTGCCTGTTAATGTGATTCTCCTGGGGCTTTATAATAAGTTCGGTATTTAAAGAGGCCCATTCAACCTTTCGATCCACCAGGGGACTATTTATAGCACAGGGCAGCAGTCAGGCATTGTGGTGCCCCTACAAAGGCAGGGTTCTGCAGCACGAGGAAGAAAACCTGGAGGACTGAACGTGTGTTTACTAGAAGGAATGCAAATCTAGCTTGGATATTAAAACTCGTGCTTCATATTTGTGCTTGCAGAAAAGGAAAAGAGTCCAATTCATGGTGGCAAGAATTCACCAGCAAAAGAAATGCACAGCGACTGTAAAGAGAGTCGTATATGTGAATCATATGTCGTCTTCACTTTCTTTGTAATGCCTGTGCGGGTTCACTGTCGAGAGGGCCCTATGGACCCTCCAGAGAAAAGATTCCATATTTCCCTTCCAGAAGAGCTGCTTGCACGCCTTGAGTTTGAGAGGTAAAGCTGGACAGCATTCGCTGATGAATAGGTAGAGTGTCTCCTCTGCACGCACTGCCAGGCACGGTTCCAGGACCACGGGGTGAAACAGCAGCAGGAAGGAGCCCTGCCCCGGAGGAGCTGGATGCTTTTCTTCTGGCTGACAAGTGTCTCCATTTTTGGAGAGAAAGCCAGCCTGGAACCCTGATTTACCTTGATTGGGAAGGAGGGACCCAAGGGCCTGGGGGACAGCCCTGGGAGGCACTGATCTGAAGGGCTAGACCTTTGGTAAGAAATTACAGCGGAAGAACGCGTCTTCCAGAACCTGCCACGGAGGCTGCAGTGGGGTTGGGGGTGCTTCCAGCTGCAGGCACCTCTACTCCTACACCATCTGCAAGAAAGCACACACACACACACACACACACACACACCCTGGGTGTCAAAGAAGCCCTCCCTTCCCTGCACCTCCTCTTTCCCAAGCCCCTCAAATCCAAAGGTGCCTCTTCGGAGGTGCGGGCCCTGCTGAGTGGATGCGGGGTGGGAGTCAGTGGAGGCCCAGGGCCGGTTTGGTGTTTTTGTTTCCTGTTAAGAGCACTGTGGAGGCTTTGCCGTGCTACTTTTGGGAAATCTTAGGTTTGGCTTCGTCTAACTCCTCTATTGGAGCAAGGCGCGCAGCCAAGACTGCTTAGACCTCCCCAGGCCACGGGCGGGTGCGCGGCAGACCAGGGGCTGGCAGCCCAGCTCAGCACCTGCAGGCGGTGGGGGACCGCGCATTTGGCGCGAAGACCCCCGCCCTGGGCAGGGGACAGAAAATGTGAAATCAGATGGGGAGTTATTAATAACTGTCCTCCCCTCCTCTCTGCCGCGTTTCCTGATTCCGTGCGCTCTGCTGGAGGGGGGCGGGGGCAGGGGCGCGGGGAGGAGGAGGAGGCCGTTTGCCATTAATCTGGGAACAAGCGGCTAACCTCGGTGACTGGTATTTTCGCTTTTCTTTTCTCACTTTTCTCAGTGTGGGGAAAGCAGTCAAGCCCGCGCGGAGCGATTGTGAGGGGCTCTGCTGGAATTTGGCAGCGCGGAGGCTTGGAGAGCAGCCCCATGCTGGCTCCCATTCAGCCGGCCCGTTTTCCTCGAGCTTTGGAAGTTTCACTCAGCCGTGCACTCAATGGCTTCACAAAGCTGATTACAAGCTTCAGCGCATTCCTGAAGGAGCCAAAAGCGACGCAGGTGCAAACGAGCCGAGGGAGCCCCTTATCCCGGTGACAGAATGGGACAAGCTGGGAAAGGCTTGGACCACACAAATCCAAGGCTCACCAGGCAGCAGAAAGCCTGCCTTGGGAACCGGGGGTCATTATCCGCCCTATTCAGCGGGGCCTGGGGACCCTGGGGGCCCAGCGAGGCCAGCCTGGGCGGGAGCACCTCCGCCAGCGCGCGCCGACGACGGTGGGGGGGGACCCCGCTGGGCACTGCGGCCAGGCCGAGGCTCAGGGCGCTGGGCCGTGCATTTGCACGGCCTGCGTCCGTGAAACCCGTTTTCGGGCAGGTCGATGTCAACCCTAGTGGGGACATAAGAAAAAGAGCGTGCCAGGAAGCCACGCGGCGCCTGAGCAGTGCTCAACTTCTATCGGGGTCCAGGCCACACGGCCGCGTCTCAGCCGGGGTCCCCAGGCCACAGACACCCAGCTCCGGGGTCGCTCTGCGGCCTTTCTCCGAAGCCCACCTTTCCCGATGACCCACTCCCCCGCATGGCAGCACGGGCCCGCAGAGAGCGACCCCGGGTGGGGCAGTGACCGCGCGCTCGTGGAGTGGGGATGGCGGGTCACGCACCGATGGTCTAAGAGCGCTCGACGTGGTCGAGGACGCTTTCGCTTCGAGTCTGATTCCGCGGCGAGGGCGAAGGGCAGTTTCCTCCCGAGTGATTCACGAAGTCTCCTCGCACTCAGGAACCGGAAACTTGGGACTGCGGGCGCCAGAAAGAAACCGGCAGCGCCTCGCGGAGCGCGCGGGGGAAGAGGGACTGCGGGAGCGGGACGCGGGGGCGGGAGGGGCGCGGCGGGGAGGGGAGCGCAGTGGAGGGGGGAGCTGGGGCGCGGGGGGCGCTGGGGGCAGGGAGAGCTGGGAGGAGCTGCAGCTCCCGTGCCCGGGAAGGCCACCGCGTCCCAGTCGGGAGCCCCGCGCTGCTTCTAGGAGGGTGAAACACGCAGCCCCCGCAGATGCCGGAGTTCGGAGCACCCTCGTGTGTGCCCCCTCTCCCCGCGCCCTGCCCCGCAGCGCGTCTGCCAAAGCCTTGGCCCTGCCTGCAGTGCTCCAGGCCTGGTTGTGCCCGGGATCCCCGCGGGCAGGGCGCGGGCCGGCAGGGCGCTCGCGCCGACGTTCTTTTGTCTGATAACTAATTTGAGTTAATGCGATCTTTATGTAAAGCTAACAGCGGATAATTGTCTATTTTCTCGCCAGCAGTCTCCATCACAATCACTTATCTGGAAACCTGCGGTCGGATTAATCGTTATATTCCCCGAGATGAGCGTAGCTGCAATCCTCAGCGAACGCGGGTGGGGACCTGGAGACGCCTCCCGGGTGCTGGCGGGGCCGGTGCGGGCCAGCTCCGCTCCTGCCCGCGACGCGGTGTGCCCAGGTGTTGGTGCCCGCGGGCGAGGGCCTTGGGGCGCCTTCCCCAGGACTTGCTTGACTCAGTTTTTGCTGGAGTAGGGGTGCGGGGGTACAGGAGGCGGAGGGAGGAGGAGGGGCGAGGGGAGGGAGGCCTGCGGGGCCTCGGCGCAGCCTGGGTGGAGCGCGGCCTCCGGAGGCCCTGGGGCGCATCGCGACAGGGCCCCGGGCTCCAGGCGCAGGAGGAGCTGTCAGTGCCAGAGCGCAGTGTTTCGCTTGGGGGAACGTTGCCCTCAGACCCTCGCCTCCCCCCTGCCCCGTGGTCTCGGTTCTACTGGCTTCGCTCATCGTCCCATCCACCCTTCCCACTTGAGGTCCCACCCCGCCCCAGGATCCCCTCCTTAAGGATCCAGGTCTCTGAACATCATTGGCAACGGTTACACTCCCCACGACTGAAATCACAGAAAGAGTCCCAGTTCTGCCTCTGCTCCAGGGCTAGGGGTAAAGATGGTGACGGGTGGTGCGTCAACTCTCTTGGGAAGAGGAACTTGCATGACAAAGACTTGTCTTTCTAAGCTGAAGTCAAAACAGGGGCGTCAAGCGCGCTCCGTTTGGAGGCGGTGGGGGGCCGTGCGCCCGCGCTGTCCTGGCCCGAGCTGCGGTGGCTGGTGATTGGAGGCTTCGCGTCCGGGCCTCGGGCGCTTCTGCTGCTGGGATTTGCCGGCCAAGGGCCGCAGTCGCTACTTTTCAAAACAGTGTTTCTGGAAAATAACAAAAAACTGGTGACAGGTTTTGGCTATCAGCAGATGTCACTGGCTATCACCAGTCTCCCGTTGCCAAAGGGAGAATGAAACCGCCTCCCTTTGGCACTGGAACTTTAAACTTTCAAGAGTGAAAAAATACAATGAAATGAAGTGCCTAAGATCACCGGATTTTCCAGATAACCCCTAATTACTCCCAAAATGAGGCTTTGTAGATTCTTGTTAAAATCTCGACTTTCCCCCTGCAGCATCTGCTGAGATCTTTAAGACCAAACAGGTAAACCCCGCCGAGAATCAACAGTCCCAAGCTCTGGCCAAGGCTCCCCGCGTCGTTTTCTTCTCCTCAGGGTTGGGGGGTGTCCCGCCCCATGGCTCACCTGGCTCTTGTCACCTCGGTCATCTTGAAGTGACCGTGGACAATGCTGCTCCCCGCCGCAGAGCCGCTGGTCACTCAGGCAGAACGGGGTATGCAAATGGCTTGGACAGGCCGAGGCCCTAACACTGCGCCCATTGTCCCGGGCCTCAAAGCGCCGAGCAGCTGCGCAGACTTTCTGTACTGGGACCCTCGGCCGCCACGCTCATGTCATCATTGCAAAACATCAGCTTTGGAGAACTATGCCACCTGAATTCATTAGCAGCCTTCTCGGCAAGGTTTCTTTTCCCGGTGACAAGTTTCAAAGTCCAGACCCCCTCCAACATTGGTAGGGGTAGGAGAAGGAGAAGGGGCCCGGGAAGGGGGTCTTTCAAAGTGGGGCCGCGGGGGAGGGGGAGGGTCCCTAGTCTCCTCCTTCTGGTGGGTCCTGCACCTTTAAAAGCCTTCCTTGGGGTTCTGAGCGCGAATGTCTGACTCGAACGACCCTGAGATTTGGACATATTCCCGTCCTCTCTCAAGTGTTGCTTTTATGATGCCAGGTTAAATTCACTGAAAGAGGCCCACAGAGCGAGTCGAGTGAATTCCACAGACATCATCTTCTGTTTTAATGATAGAGGCAGTGATCGTTTCTGAATCATATCCTTTAGAGTGAACTCACGACAATGCATGTCAGAGAAGCTGCGCGCCCTACAGCAAACCAGTCACCACGCCAGGCCGCGCTCCTCGGACTGCAGGATTGCAAGCAGCTCACTGACTTCCAGTGCCCACCGCAAGGCGAGGAGAGGCGCGTCTCCGTGACCCAAGGAACTGCGCGCAGGCCCGCTCTCCACGCCGGTCCCCTGCCCGCACCTGCCCAAGTGGCCTGGCCTCTCTAGAACCTGGACGGTGGGGAAGGGTGCTCCTGGTGGCCCGGGAGGGTGCAGGGCGGGCGGGGACGGGCGAACGAGACCCAAGGGCGCTAGAACCCAGGAGCGCAAACCACCGTTAGGGCCTGAGGGACCCAGAGCGGGTGGGGTCAGCTTCTCAGATGTGTGGGAGGCCGCAGGCGGGGTCAACTAAGGCACTTTCCCTCCTCCAAAGAACACTCGTTCTCCTCCGGCCCGGTCTCCACTAACGTGTCCTCCCTCTTCTTCACAGGACTCCAAGCTGCTGTTCCCTCCCTGCAGCTTCCGAGGCTGGGAGAACTTCCTAGGAGAAGGCAAGAGACAGCCACCAGCCAGGGTGGAAGAGCGCAGGGGGCGGGTTCTCCCCTGCGCTCTCCAAGGCCTCTCCAGCACCCACGAGGTCTTCCGTGAGCGCCCAGGCCCCCGAAATGCCTGCCCTCCTCCTGACAAACGGAGGGGGTAGGATGTGGAGGGGTAGCGCAACCAGTTATGTTTTTGTAAACACAAAAACAAAAAAATAAATGGAGGAAATCTATTTATTGGGTGTGTCATTTTTGGTGGGGGGCGGGGTTGAAGGTGGAGTCATGTAGACCCATGAAAAGCTACAGTGCGGCGTGGGAAGTGGGGGCTTGGGGCAGGCTCTTGGTCAATGCAGATCCTTTCACCTGGAACACCATCTTGTTTTCTCCCTGGAGAATTGTATGAAGCGGCCTGAAGGGTCTAGAAGGTCTCAGATCAGACCCTGCAGAAGCTCCTCCCCAAGGTTCCTCATCTGTGCCAGCCCCTGGCTGGGCCTGGGCAGCCTTGCCCTCGTCCTCTGGCCCCAGTTCCTGCCACCCTTCCCACCACCCCACGTGCAGGCAAGGCTGAAGGCTGCCGAAGGCAGGGACAGGGCTCCAAGCCAGAGGCGGCTTCTGGAGACGTGGCTGTGGGGCGGGGGGGAAGTGCCAGGAAGTTGCCAAGAGAGGGATTTTTGCCGGTGTGGGTCACTGATGTCCCCGCGGGGGTGGGGACAGTGCCTGGCTGACTGTGGGTCTTCAAATCTGTCTGCTGAGGGGATGTGGAGGTCATCGCTGGGGGCGGAGCTGAGGGCCCCCAGAAGCTCTGGGCACAGGCTGGGCCCCTTCCCTGCACAAAGGACTCTACAGGGCGCCTGGTAACCCGTGACCCTTGGCTTGCTCTGGCCTCCCTCCCACACATTAACTTACATGCTTGTCACATACACACATCGCCACACCCCCCCACACATCACACACACACACACACACACATCCCCACACCCTCACACACATACCCCCCACACACCCCACACACATCCCACACCCTCACACACATTCCCACACCCACACACATCCCACACACATCCCACCCACACATCCCCACACCCACACACATCCCACACATCCTCACACACATCCCACACACACACATCCCACACACACATCCCACACACACATCCACACACCCTCACACACATCCCGACACCCTCACACACATCCCACACACATCCCACCCACACACATCCCCACACCCACACACATCTACACACCCTCACACACATCACATACACACACCCCACACGCATCCCACACCCTCACACATCCCACACACATCCCACCCACACACATCCCCACACCCACACACATCTACACACCCTCACACACATCTACACACCCTCACACACATCACATACACACACCCCACACGCATCCCACACCCTCACACATCCCACACACACATCCCACCCACACACATCCCCACACCCACACACATCCACACACCCTCACACACATCACACACACCCCCCACACACTCACATCCCACACCCACACACATCCCCCACACCCTCACACACATCCCACACTCACGCACCCCATACACTCACACCCCACACCCTCACACACATCCACACACACATCACACACATACATCACACCCTGACACACATTCATCATCCCACACACACATTCCACATCCTCACACATCCCCACACACACATCCACACACATCCCATACACACACATCCCAGACCCTCACCCACATCCCCACACCCACACACATGACACCCCCCACACATCCACACACCCTCACACACATCCCACACACACACCTCACACACATCCAACACCCACACACATCCCCCACACCCTCACACACATCCCACACACTTATGCACCCCACACACTCACACCCCACACCCTCACACATCCCCACACACACATCCCACACACATCCCACACAGACACATCCACACACCCTCACACACATCCACACACCCACACACATCCCCACACACATCCCACACACACATCCCACACCCTCACATATCCCCACGCACACATCCCACACACACACATCCCACACCCTCACACACATCCCTACACACACATCACACACACATCCCACACCCTCACATATCCCCACACATCCCACACACCCCACACCCTCACACACATCCCACACATCCCACACACACATCCTACACACACACCCACACCCTCACACACATCCCACACACATATCCCACAACCTCACCCATATCCACACACCCTCACACACCACACACCCTCACAAACATCCCCCACACCCTCACACACATCCCCACACACACATCCCTCACACATCTCAGAGACATCTCACACACATCCCACACCCTCACACACATCCACACACATCCCACACCCTCACACACATCCACATACATCCCACACCCTCACATCCCCACATCCACACACATCTCACACCCTCATACACATCCACACACCGTCACACACATCCCACACACCCTCACACACATCCCCACACCCACACCCCACCCCCTCACACACATCCCACACTCTCACACACATCACACACACCCTCACAAACATCCCCCACACCCTCACACACATCCCCACATACACACATCCCACATACTCCCACATATCCTGTACATTCACATCCCACACCCTTACACACATCCCACACACACATCCCACACACATCCACAGACCCTCACACATCCACACATTCATACACCCCACATTCACATATATCCCACACACATCCCACACACTTACACACATCCCCACACACACACATCCTACACACACACATCCCACACCCACACATCCCACACCCTCACACACATCCAACACACCCTCACACACATCCTACACACCCTCACACACATCCACACACCCTCACACACATCCCAGACACTCACACAGCCACACACCCTCACACACATCCCACACACACACCCCACACTCACACACATCCACACACTCACACACATCCCACACAAATTCCCAGAATCAATATTCTCCACATTCGTGCAGGTCACACACTCTTTCTTACATAGGATTCACAGATGCAGCCGACTCACAGGCACTCACTCTTACACATGACACAGTTGCACACTTGCATTCCCCTCTACACACACACACGCACTGCAATCCCCTTGTGTCTCCACAGTGTCGAGGGCTGGTTGAACACTGAGGTGGCTCTTTGTGGCTGGGCAGGACTTTTCATGGGAGGGAAAGTCACACAGCTGGCAGGTTACTGGCTAAGGGACACACACAGGCCCAGTGAGCTGATCCTTATAGAAATTCAACAACTGTAGCCAAACATGGAGAACGACGTCATCTCTCAGCTTCAACAATTCCTTTCCTCCGGTGTTTTCAGAGCGGGATCCTGCCTGAGGCTACAGCGGTGCGGTGGGTTCTCACTGCTTCAGCGCTCCCAGGTTCAGGCTGTCCCCAGTGCGGGTTCCTTGGCTGCCCTGGACTTGCGTTGTCCGGGGTGGTGGGCACTGGCCCGCAGGGGCTACTGAGCGTGGGAGCCGGCCGTCTGCTGCTCAGCGAGCAGCTTGGGGGTTTTCCAGATGCAGTACGCAAAAGCAGGTGAAATGCCTCAGGAATCACTTAAATAGTGATCACAGGTTGAAACGATTATATTTTAGATACCTTAGGTTAAATAAAACACATTATTGAAAGTTCTCCTTCGTTTTGCTTTTTTTTTAAAAAAATTTTTATTGCATTTTAGGTTTTGGGGTACATGTGCAGAACATGCAAGATAGTTGCATAGGTACACATGTGGCAGTGTGTTTTGCTTTTTAAAACTGTAGCTCCTGGGACCTGCGATTACCTACGTGGCTATTTGTGCATTGTCCTTCTGCTGGGCAGCACGAGACCTTCTCAGGGATCTTCAGAAACGACAAAGGAAAAGCATAAATGGTGGAGAAGGCTGAGCATGAGGCCTGGAGGGCCCGTTCTGAGGTTGCTGTTGTCACAGTCTGTTCTCAAAGCTTCTTTTCTTTCCTGAGAATGCCTGGCCGGCGGTGGGGGGTTGGAGGGGTAGGGACGTGAATTACACTTTGTATGTTACTTCTCAATTCATTTTCTTTTATTTTAACTTTAGTTCCATCTAATTACTGTATTGCGAGCTCAGTCAGCAATCTTGCGTGAGCTCTCCCGTAACTTCTGAAGAATCTTGTTCCAAGTTGGGTAATGGCAAGATGTGCGAGACTCAGGTGACTGTGGAATGTCTGAGCAGCTTGAAAGCCCACTTTCCTGTTATTTTCAAATCTCAGGTCAGCATTTTGGTACTTTTTTGCTTTAATTTTCCCCGACAGGCGTTTCACCGCCACCACCTACCATCACCACAACCCAAAACACAGCAAACAGAAAGCCTGGGGAGGAATTTACATCTGGGAAAATACTTCTGTTCATCAAGAGCGGGATTCCCTTTTATTCCCACGATCGACTCACAGCTTCAAACATCCGTGGAGTCATACTTCGGTCATGGAAGTTTGCCAACTTTTTATTTTAAAGAAGATATTTAAAAATATTTTACATGTCAGCCACAGATTTCTAGAAGTGAAGTTATAAAAATCAGAAATTATATTTTGCCTTTCGATAATAGCAAGTGAAAAGAGATTGCTCCAAGACTGTTGTTTTCAATAAATTCAGTGTGATGGCAACACAAAAATTCTGCCTGCAGGCTGCATAGACGCCAATTCTACTTTTACATATTTATCTTGAGGGTTGCATAATTAATTTAAAAAATGCAATAAGAATGTGAGGTCAAGTGTACTTTGCCAATAATGGAAGCATCTCATAGGTAATTTTGAATAAAATTAAGATTTTTTTAATCATAAAGGGAACTGTCCTGTTGTTCATTATTAGTATGTTGTTTACTTACTGTTCGACTTTTGGCTAAATTAAATTTAACTAAAGGAAAAAGAAAATGTTGTGAAATACCAAGGATAAGCAAGGCTTTGTGGGTAACCTAATTGAAAGGGTTAATTTTGGTATTAACTCTTTGGGGAATATCACTCTTGTTATTTAAATAAGGAACTAATAGAATTATTTTATTCTTTCATCAAACTACCTGATTAAAAACAAGTGCCAAAGGAAAAACTAAAAAATTAGCGTATTCCTGTTAAAGAGCCATCGACATCCCATCGGAAACTCCAGCACTCAGACTGGATGTTTAGGATGGACTGTTCATTTAGGATATGTATTACACTGCCTCATTTGCATTGTCACCTTATAAAGCCGGAGAGACTCTCATTTGCTTTCTGTTTTTCTTCATTCCCCTAAGGACTACAATGGTTATATACTTTCAAATATTCACAGACAAGATATTCTGGATAAATAATCTAAGATTAACTAAATTAGGTCAACGTTCATACAGGGCCAGTGTCATGTGTCCCTTGTGCTGAAATTATCTGGTGTCAGCTACATTGATTGAAAAAGCACTACAGACCCAAAGGAAAAAACACACACACAACTCTTATTACAAGATATCTCAAAAGCAGATAAGAAAGCAATGAAGTCTTCTGGTAAATGAGGGACCTTATCTAGATTTTAATATGGCAAGAGGCAAATTATAAATGTTTCTGCAAGTTAGACAACTTGCACGGGAAACAGACCTTCCCGAAGTTCCCATAATTCTCAGCCGTAGAGTTTGCACATCCCTGTGGCTGGTGGGTTCTTTGTGCTTTTCCTCAGGATACCTTCCATATAAGCTCACACCGGCTGGGCTGTTTGACTCGCTCTAGGGTGGAGGTAGCTCAAGAGGACACCTGAATGTCGTTGTGGAAGGGCTACTTACCGCTTAGCTACGTGTTGTGTATATCTCCTTCACACGTTGTTTCTCTCTTTCTGACAATGGCTATTAATGTAACAAAGTCCTCATAACAAGACTAAAACGTCAAGGGTTGGAAAAAAGGGTTCTTGAGGCTTTCACAGGGAGACCACATTGCTGAAGCAGGCAGCCGAGCTCAGCTTGTTTCCATGGGTAGCCTCTCTGGTAATTCTGTAGGTGAGAAAATGATTTCTTTGATCATTGTGATTATTGTCCATGTATCAGCCAAAGTTCACTGAATTGTTCTCCTGTCACCATTTTAATCTATTATCACAAAAGGTATTTAACAAGCTGATAATTTGATTGAATGAACACAGCGTCTGTCAGTACATATATTTCAGAAACAGACACAGACTGATCTAGCACGCTGCTGCCCACAGAGGATCCCATTCCACTGAAAAACTTCATTTTTAGAGCATGTTTCTGGGGGGTGCTAATGACGGTAACCTTCACCTTCATCTTCAGGACTGAACTTCTAATGCATGCCTGGGCCTGCAAGAAACTAGCAAAATAAAATCAAGGAGGAAGCCCAATAGCCTAAAGCTGGACATTTTTTATTCTAATAGAAAAGTGGGCACTTTGAGGGAGAGTCTCCTAGTTGTTCAGTACTCAGTGAGCCACAGCTGCAGGTGCTGTGAACTTGGAGGAGCAGCTGCTGAAACAAGAATCATACAAGTGAAGTAATCAGAGGCCGAGGTCTAGAATGAAGGAATTAAAAAAGGAAGAAAGAAAGAAAACATAAATCTTCAGCTAAAAACGAGGGAGTCGGAGCTCCGCTTGCCAGTCTCCTGCCGACGCCAGGGGTGGGCTGGTGCCCACGGGGTCAGTTTTCTGCTTGGTGTCTTCAGCTTCCCCAGTTTTCTGCCCTGCGGCCCGTGCAGCCTCGCTATACTGCTTGTCCAGGGCAGGTGAGATGGGGTCACCTGCATCCATGGGAAGAGGGGTCATCAAGGATTGAATGTGGCCCATGACATTTCGCCCTCCTTGAGTCTTAGAAGCTTCTAGATGCACCACCATGATTTGCCCTCAGGGTCCTCAGCATGATCTCAGGGTCTCGAGCCCCATGCGGAGTCTCAGAAGCTTTCAGAAGACCCACCTGCTGCCCACACCAGAGGGATCCTTTCCGTTGGCAGGCTTGTGCAAGCTGTGCTACATGGGTTTGACCTTCCACACACTGTGTCACTGCTCTTACTAGCCCGCCAGCCTAGCCCAGCACCCTAGCCCACCACATTACTCCAGCATTCTAACCCAGCACCCTAGCCCAGCACCCTAACCCAGCACCCTAGCCCAGCACCCTAGCCCAGCACCAAAGCCTAGCACCCTAACCCACCACCCTAGCCCACCACCCTAGCCCAGCACCAAAGCCCAGCACCCTAGCCCTCTACCCTAGCCCACCACCCTAGCCCAGCACCGAAGTCCAGCACCCTAGCCCATTACCCTAGCCCACCACCCTAGCCCAGCACCAAAGCCCAGCACCCTAGCCCACCACCCTAGCCCAGCACCAAAGCCCAGCACCCTAGCCCATTACCCTAGCCCACCACTCTACCCCAGCACCAAAGCCCAGAACCCTAGCCCACCATCCTAGCCCACCAGCCTAGCCCAACACCCTAGCCCACCGCATGAGCCCACCACCCTACCTCAGCGTCCTAGCCCACCATCCTAGTCCACCACCCTAGCCCACCTCATGCACCAAACCCAGGAGCATCCCAGAAGCCGACACAGCACCCTGAGTCTTCCAAGCCCTTCAGTGCTTCTAATGAAGGCCATTTCTCCTCAGAAGGAAACCAAGTGCGTTCCTTCTTTCCTGCCGTGCACTTTGTGAAGAAGAGCGGAAGTCCTGGTTCCTCTCTGATCAGAGCAAACCTAAGGTTTGTGGGTTTTAAAAATGCCTATTTCATGTGATTCTCTCTTAAGGAGGCAAGGTTAAAGCAAGGGTGGGGAGGACTCTCACAGCTCTTTCCGCGGGAGGCTCTTTCTGAAGGTCTGCGGCGTAGTCTTTCATCTCTAGTCTGAAAAAATTAACTGTTACCTTGACTGGAGATTATTCATAAGCTAAGACAGTAACTTACATTCCTTTGAATGGGAAAAGATGATAGGGTAAGAATTCACTTCAGTAGATGTTTGTCAGGCATCTACTATATTTATAGTACTTTGCAAAGTGCAAGATACAGAAGTAAAGAAGATATAGCTCATGATTCATGCTCTCAAGAAATTCACAGCCTTGCAGCCAAGAGACAGTAAACACTTGAATGTCATTCAGCATGACAACTGCAATCGCAGGTAATTCAGACGGGCACTTAGAAAGGAGTGGTACTCTCTTCTCGGGGGTCAGAGAAAGCATCCCAGAATCTCAGTCCTGAGGGAAGAGAAGAGGAAGGGAAGGCACTCTCACAGGGGAACAGCGTTTGCAGAGGCGCAGGGCAGGACATAGCAAATCATCTTTGGGAAAGTGGGCCCCGTGCCAAGGGGCAGAGCTACGGGAACAGACGCTTTGATGATTCTGCAGAGAAAAGGATGGCTCCGGGCTGGGTGGTCAGAGAAAGTTTCCAGAGGAAGACAGAACTTGCTCAGGGCCTCCAAACAGAGCCCACGGCTAGAGAACCTGGGTGGAAGGCAGTGTCCCTCGGCAGAGGAAGGGAGGCCCTGGCAGCTTGTTTGCCGGATGCTTGTGTTGTGGCCGTGCCTGAGCTTGGCTGGCACCAAAGATGAGGTTGAGAATGTGAGCAGAGGTAACCACGTTGGAGGAGGCGGGTCTGGCTGTACCATGGAGCACCTCGGATGGCAGATGCATGATGCTCTCCTGACTCTTGGGGCAGTGACAGCCTCTGCGATGGTTGGGAGCAGAGGCGCCCTGGGTGGCCTGCAGCATCTCGGTGCCTGCAGCAGTGTGAGGGCCAAGTGGGGACAGCTCACTGTGATGGCTGCTGTGAACCGTCTTTGAGCACGTCTTGGTCTGTGAGAATCAGCCCTTGAGAAAATTCTGAGAGCAACTGTAATTCAGAGAGAGAGAGGGAGGCAGAGAGAGAGAGAGAGAGAGAGAGAGAGAGAGAGAGAGAGATGCAGGGAGGGAGATCCGTGCCTGCACTGGAGCAGGTGGGGAGAGGCCACACTCAGGGTTCTTGGGACAGATGAGTGACCCCTGCGTACTGCGCAGGGCACCAGCGCCTGCCTGTGTGACCCTCCACAGGGTCTCCGCTCTCTGGCCTCTTGTAACCCCTTGGGTTGAATTTTCCACTTACACTTCCCTCTGCTCAACCTACATTAGCCACTGGGCCCTTCCTAGCCCACCTCGGGCCCTGGCAATGCTGCTTCCCTTTCCCCAGAGGACCTGGCCCCTCAGCTCCTCTCCTCCCCCTCCCCCGTCAGCCCTCTGCTCAGAGGCCCCCTTGTCCCTGAGCCCCTCCTGACTGCCTGTTTCAATGCACCCCAACCTCTTTTTGTCTTCTTTTGTCTCTGTAGCACTTACCCCAAGGACCAAGCCAAATCCCTCACTGGCTCTCTTGGGGTAGTTCCCCTCCCAGAACCAAGCTTCATCCAGGAGGGATTCCCGTCCGCATGGAGCATGCTGCATCCTCGTCCCGGGTGCCTGGAACCAGCCCAGTGCATCCTGATCACCCAGTGGCTGTTTTCAAAGGAAGGAGGAATGAACGTGTGGCTGAGCGTGACACATGATGAGGCCGTGAGGAGGAGGCCAGCTGGGGAGACACGGGAGAGCTGTCCTTGCACTCTGAGAGTGAACAGCCTGGGGAAATCCTGCGTGTTTGCCTCTGGCCTCCTGGAATTGAATGGTCGTGATTTTCAGGTGAAACAAGGAGGCCAGAGCATGCTTTCCTCAAGCCAGCAGCGGGAAGTGGAGGGCTGGGTTCTCAAGGTGAGTCCTAGGGTACCTACCAGGCAGTGAGGGATCCTGTGAGGTGAGTGGAAGAGCTGGGCGCCGGTGACAGATGGAGAAGGCGGGTGGGTGACAGTCCAAATGCAACACCATTCGCTGAGGCACTTTCTGAAGCATGGATGGGGCCCACAGGTGCAGAAGAAGGTTCGCTATTGGGTAAGAATCATTTTCCTAGCTTTTTTGATGAAAAAAATTGAATCGCCAAAATTAGTATCTTGGTCAAACACAACATTCTTTTCCCATTATGATGGATAATAAAAATACACATCTATACTTAACGTTTAAGTGTTCATAGATGTTACAGGTGTCATTTTGGTTGATTTTTCAGAGATGAAAGAAATTGAAACAATAAAATGACAGCATTTAAAAAGACATCTCGGTACCTTTTGTATTCTGGTCTGGAAAAATATTTCACTTTAAGCCTTGTGAACACAAGCTTTGAAACACCGATGACTTGGCAGGGAGCTCACACACCTTGAGAAAATTACATTACATCCAATTTGTGCAAACAGAAACCAGGGATGTTCCAGAAGATGTGTTCTCCTCTTTGATGGGAGAACAGAAGGCAGAGTGGGATTGGCTCATGTGCCAACTGGAGAGAGGTGGAGACACACATGTGGTTTTCTTCTCAGCAGTGACATCGAAGGCTCTGGCCCTGCGGGCAGCACACAGCCCAGCTACGCACACACCAGCCACGGACACACTGGCCACGCACTCACTGGCCACGCACACACTAGCCATATACACACCGGCTACAGACACATCGGCTCCAGACATACCAGCTACAGACACACCAGCCACGGACACATCAGTTGCAGACACACCGGCCACAGACACACCGACCACACACACGCCAGCCATGGACACATCAGCTCCAGACACACTGGCCACGGACACACCGACCACACACACACCAGCCACAGACACATCAGCTCCAGCACACCGGCCACAGACACACCAGCCATGCACATATAAGCCATGGACACACTGGCCATGCACACACCGGCTAGGGACACACTGGCCACACACACAACAGCCAGGGACACACCAGCCATGACACATCAGCTCCAGACACACCAGCCACACACACACCAGCTACACACCCACCAGCTGCAGCGAGCCCCTGGCCAGCGCTCAGAGCCAGCATCCTCAGCCGGGCCCTGCACCAGGCGGCATGCCTTGTCTCCCGCAGAGTTGCCTCACCCCACCTTAAATGCAGCCTCCCAGGAACTTTGCACCCTTGTGATCACTTTAATAATGAGGAAACCGCATGAGTCTCCGCTGCAGCAGGCCCCAAGTTCACTCTCAGCCATGCTGCTGGGCTGCTTCCCAGACCTTTGGAGGATACACACACACAGAAAGAGACGTGCTTGCCATCCATCAAGGCTGATTATCAACAAAACCACACAGTAACGCCACCTTCCTACTTTTTGGTGGAGAAACAATGTGAATCTCTTTTTCCAAACGAGTTCAGATGATCTGAAAAAAAAGATGATGCTGGAGACCGTCCAGGGCCACACATTAAACCCGCTCAATGTTAGCACCCTAGTTTTCTCTCCAGCTCAGCCCCGGAGGGAAGGGCCCCAGGAGGCCGAGGCGGGCAGTGGGCTGGCAGGGATGAGGATGCTCTCTGTGTGCCTGGCGCACGGTGGGCACCCACTGTCACAGCCCAACACTAGCACCTCCTTCCTACTGAAGATATCAGGCCTGGCTCACATGATCAAATACACGGATAAGCCAGTGGAGGGAAGAAGATGGAGGAACATGGGCCAGCAATCCTGAACATCCTGTGACCACGGGGAGGACACAGGGAAACTGAGGCCTGCTATGGAGCCATAGAGGAGGGTGGGTTTGGGGAGGGCTGACTGGAGCCCTGCAGCAGGTGGAATTGTGGCCCCCCAAGGAGACGGGTCGAAGTGTTAACCCCCAGTACCTTGGAATGCACCCCAGCACCGCGCCGTTATAAGGAAGGAAGGCTGCCTCCATTGGACTTGGATCCTCAGCTCTTAGGACAGTGCCCGGCCAAAGAGAAAGAGGAAGAAAGGGAGAGGGAGAGGACCACACAGTGGATATCGGGTCATCACGAATGTCATCGTGGGGTAAGATGCGTGCCCGTCTCACAGACTGTGCAGGTGTGCACGGCCTCCTTCAGCCAGAGGAGAGCCGGCCCTTGTCCACTACAACTTCGTCCTTAGAGGAGGGGAGAGACACAGCAGAGAGAAAGTGACATGGAAGTGATGCAGCTGGCAGCCCAGGAATGCCAGGAATTCCTGACAGGCTCCGCGGCTGGGAAGGGGCAGGAAGGACCCCTCTCTAGAGATTTCAGAGACAGCGTGGCTCTGCAGACAGCTTGAGTTCTGACCTCCAGCTTCCAGGACTGCAGTTGAAATTAATTTCTGCCAATGAAGCTCTCCTGTGTGGGACACGGTCACAGTAGCCCTCCAAGGCTGACAGACAAGCCTTGCAGAGGAAACCTGGCCCCTGGCACACCTGGACAGCCAAGCACAGTGTGGGCACGCAGTTTCCATGCCCCACACATATTCACATGGACATATCCCAGCCTCCGGTCCTGGGGCCTGCACCAGAAGGAGCTGTCCCCAGGCACTGGACCAGCCCAGGGAGCCACCGGGAATAGGTGGCCCATTTAAAACAAGATACCTAAGGCGACTTGGGGAAGGCAGGGCCCTGCAGAGTGGGGCACTGTGCCAGGCAGCTGGAATGTCCAGGGTGGTGGGGCAGTGCCCTGAGCTCTTCCAGCCCAGGCTCACATGGATGGATGAGGCCACGGCCCAGCCTAGGAGAAGGGAGCTGTGTCTCTGGGGCCACAGTAGCAGGGAGCAGTGACCTTCAGCTGAGGAAGCTGCCTGCCCAAGACTCAGGGAGGGGTGGGAACAGGAGCAGGCATGGAACAGGCACCCCACTGCCACCTCCGCCTCTCTCCTGCCTCCAGCCCTGCAGGCACCAGAACCAGATGGAGCTCCAGGGCACAGCCCCGGAGAGCCCGGGTCTCCCTTTTGAGAGGCTGAGCCTGCAACCCAAGGCTCCTACAGCAATAAGCTTGGACCTCCGTGCCAAGTGCCGCCTGGCCAGCGGAGCCCTGGGGGTCGTCAACATAAGCAGAAGTTTGCAGCTAGCTCCACCTTTGAGGAGGGGGTGTCACACACACAGGCTTGGGAGCCTTGCTTCAGGGGTGATGGGGGAGTTGGAGCAGGCGCTGAGGCCTGGGATTCCGTGCGGGGCTTATCCTGGGTCCCCCTGCACAGGAACAGGACGGCGTCTGAGCCACATCCCGCTCTGTGTGTAGGAGAGAGGACAGGGAAACCCTTTGTCTGTAAAGACATGCTCAATATCTCCCGCTCTTTTTCATTTGAATTTCAGGTTGATGCCTCCATTAGCATTTTCTTTCCCTGTGCACACTGGGCTGTCGGTCAGCCCTGGGTCCCGCCCCGGCACGCTGTCATCTCTGCTGTGCAGGGCCACTGCCTTCGGGGCCGCTTGGGCTGGGTGTGGAACCTGCTCTCACAGCTCCTTCCCTAGGGTCATGGGTGCTGCATCAGGGGTGCACGAGGGAGGCCTGAGCGCGTGACAGTCGGCCCGAGTGATTTCCGATCTGATTGCGTCTGTTCACTGCAGTGCAATTGCCAATCAGCCCTGGAGAAGATTAGACTCAGAGCGACCTTTTCGTGGCTGGGTCCCGCCCGGGATGATTCTAAAAGGAGGTGGCTCTGACGACGACCACTCAGGTCTCCAAGGCCCTGCCACTCAGGGAGCCTGTGAGCTTCTAGGGCTGCAGAGGGGCCGGCATGTTTTCAAGCCCCGGATCCCCGCTGGGCCTGCCAAGCCCCAATCAAGGGGTTGTCGCTGAGGCTGCCCCTTCATGAGATTGCGGGGGTGGTGGGGGAAGGTGGGGAGGGGATGAACTGCCTTGGGACCCCTAATGGGCTCAGCAGCCTGGGGCTTTCACCACAGAGCCCAGGCACAGGGAGCACAGCAGGCGACCCCTGAGTGTGCCGTGGCCTCCTTCACCAACAGTGCCAGCCTCGGCAGCCCGGCGCTGCGACGGCTCGGAAGTGTGGCCACCAGTTGGATCCCGGAACCTGCGGAAGATGAGGTGTGTCTTGGTTCCACTCACAGCTCTCCGAGAACGCTCAGACAGAAATCACATTCTCAATTTGAATATGAAGAATAATAAATGAGAAATGAAATCAAAACTCCTCACACACCGAATGCACCACTGCGCAGCAGACAGGACTTTAAATAGATTCGTGTAGACACATTTCAAAACGGGCAATTTGGATATTAAAACTCAAATGGCATCAGTGACGTTGGGGAACATGTGCCAGTGACATACACATGGCTGAGACACACAGAGACACACACGGCTGAGACACATAGAGACACACATATGTCTGAGACATACACATGGCTGAGAAACACACATGACTGAGACATACACAGCTGAGACACACTGAGACACACAGAGACACATACATGGCTGAGACACAGAGACACGGGTGACATGCAGTGACACACACATGGCTGAGACATACACATGGCTGAGAAACACACACCGCTGAGACATACAAAGACACACACGGCTGACACATGCAGTGACACACACATGGCTGAGACACACAGAGACACACACACGGCTGAGACATACACAGCTGAGACACACAAAGACATGGCTGACACATGCAGTGATACACACATGGCTGAGACACACAGAGACACACACACGGCTGAGACATACACAGCTGAGACACACAAAGACATGGCTGACACATGCAGTGACACACACATGGCTGAGACACACAGAGACACACACATGGCTGAGATGCACAGAGACACACACAGTGACACACACAGCTGAGACATACAGAGACACATGCATGGCTGAGACACACGACTGAGACACAAAGACATGGGTGCCACACACAGTGACACACACATGGCTGAGACACACACATGGCTGAGACACACAGAGACATACAGCTGAGACACACATATGACTGAGACACGCACACACGCCTGAGACACGCAGCAATTCACACACGGCTGAGACACAGCCCTGCTGGTGGCACCTGCCCAATGGGTGCTAGTCACGAAGACCCCTCCTGGGTCCACAAGGCCCCTCTGCCAAAGACTCCTCTGCCCCCACAACCTGTGTCACTGAGAGGCTCCCCCACCTTGGCACACCGCCCTGTGACCACCTTCCATTTTCCTGTCCCTGTCACTCCTGTAAGGAAGGAAGGCTGCCTCCATGGGACTTGGTTCCTCAGCTCTTAGGCTGGCCATGGTTGTCCAGGGAGGGAATAGGGGAGGGAGGAAGAGAAGAAGGGAGGGAGGGAGGAAAGAAAGAAGGGAGGGGCCAGGGAAGGGAGGGAGGAAAGAAGGGAAGAAGGAAGGCAGGAAGGGTGGGAGGCAGGGAGGGCGGAGGGAAAGAAAGGAAGGGGGAAAGGAGGGAGTAAAAGGGGGTGGGGAGAAGGAGGGGGACGGGGGAGGAATGAAGGGAGTGGGGAAGAAGAAAAGGAAGTGTAGGCAAGCAAAGAGAGCAGGAGCCCTCCAGATGGGGTGGACTGATCCCCTCCGTTCTATGGTGTCTAAAGGAGAAAAGGGTGTTTCTGGGACAGCACGCAAGAACCAGAAGTCCGAGCCAGAGTGACCGGAGGTCCTGCTGCCCCAAATGCCACGCTCCCTCCATGGACCCCGGATGAGCTCTCTGGTTAACAGTGGGAGTCTATTCCAGTGATTGGCTGGCACGACTTGCCACAGTCCTATTTTATTTATTATATTATTTATTTTTGCCATCTTCTACTTGCATTATCTAGGAAAAAAAGTCATTCTTTTGCAACGGGTTGAGGAGGGTGTGAGTAAATGAAGGGACATAATAAAAAGGGGTTCCCCGACAGTGCAGGGGGCTGTGCCTGCTCCAGGACAGCCTAGTTCTGTTCTCGGCATGACAGTTGTGCTGGCGCTAGACAGACACAGGCCGGGTGACACAAGCGTGAGAAGCACTTCCAGTCAATCTTGGAAAGGTTGCAGCCTGTCTCCGCACCTGCCAATGCTTTTAAAAGGATGAAGACATTTACTCTGACCTTGAGACGGAGCACACAAATCTCTGCCTTTTTACCGGAGAAAACGGTGCTCATCTGCAGCTGAGTGCTCTGGTGCCAAGAGCTATAAAATCTCAGTTTAAGGCCTTGAGCTAGGAGGCTCCAAATTTGTGTGCAGACGGCTTTACCCATCACGGATAATGAGCTATTTTACCTTTGACAAAAGACTGTAGATCTAACGTACACAGATCTGTAAGCCCGAACCTTGCAGATTCTTTGTGTGTGGGGGCGGCATGGGGCATTCGCAGGGTAAATGTGAGTGCACACCCTCATGCCACTGCCACTTCTCCAGGAGTTGAGCTGCCCCCGCTTCCTTCTGCAGACACTTTTTTTTTTTTTTGAGACGGAGTTTCGCTCTTGTTACCCAGGCTGCAGTGCAATGGCGCGATCTCGGCTCACCACAACCTCCACCTCCTGGGTTCAGGCAATTCTCCTGCCTCAGCCTCCTGAGTAGCTGGGATTACAGACACGCGCCACCATGCCCAGCTAATTTTTTGTATTTTGAATAGAGACGGGGTTTCACCGTGTTGACCAGGATGGTCTCAATCTCTTGATCTCGTGATCCACCCGCCTTGGCCTCCCAAAGTGCTGGGATTATAGGCTTGAGCCACCGCGCCCGGCCTTCTGCAGACACTTTTGCACTCAGACACGGAGCCGTCCTTCTGCTCTGAGAGAAGTTTCGAGGGAACAACTGCTTAGGCCTGTTCCAGAAATCCCCAAATGCAAAGATTTACTGGAGGCATTTTTAAATTTCGTGAAAGCAGTTGTTGAAAAGAAACACCCATAAAACCGTTATGTGGTCACGCTCAGTCAGTGCACGTGCAGATCAGGAAAACGATCACTGAGGTGCGTTATGTGAATGGGTTATTTGTTCATTTTGTTTGAGTAAATACGAATACATATTTATGAATTCTTATAAGATTCTGTTTGATTCTACTGGCCTGGCGCGATGGCTCATGCCTGTAATCCCAGCACTTTGGGAGGCTGAGGCAGGCAGATCACCTGAGGTCAGGAGTTCGAGACCAGCCTGACCAAGATGGTGAATCCCCATCTCTACTAAAACCACAAAAATTAGCTGGGCATGGTGGTGGGCACCTGTAATCCCAGCTCCTCAGGAGGCTGAGGCTGTAGAATTGCTTGAATGCAGAAAATGGAGGTTGCAGTGAGCTGAGATAGCACCACTGCAATCCAGTCTGGGGGACAGATTGAGACTCTGTCTCAAAAAAAAAAAGATTCTGTTTGATTTTATATTTCTGCACTGTTTTCCAGAACGGCTGGACCATTCCACTTTGTACAAGAATTCCAGTCACTCCACAGCCTCTCCAGCACTTAGCATTGTCCTGTTTTAAAATTTAGCCATTAATAATCATACTAGGCTGGGCACAGTGGCTCACACTTGTAATCCCAGCACTTTGGGAGGCTAAGGCAGGTGGATCACCTGAGGTCAGGATTTCGAGACCAGCCTGGACAACATGGTGAAAACCCATCTCTACTAAAAATACTTTAAAAAAAAATGGCCGGGCGCAGTGGCTCACACCTGTAATCCCAGCACTTTGGGAAGCGGAGGCGGGTGGATCACGAGGTCAAGAGATCGAGACCATCCTGGTTGAAATGGTGAAACCCCGTCTCTACTAAAGATACAAAAAATTCGCTGGGCATGGTGGCGCATGCCTGTAATCCCAGCTACTCAGGAGGCTGAGGCAGGAGAATTGCCTGGACCCAGGAGGCGGAGGTTGTGGTGAGCCAAGATCGCGCCATTGCACTCCAGCCTGGGTAAGGAGAGTGAAACTCCGTCTCAAAAAAAAAAAAAAACCAAAAAAAAAATCATCCACGCATGGTGATGCATGCCTATAATCCCAGCTACTCAGGAGACTGAGGCAGTAGAATCATTTGAACCCAGGAGGCAGAGGTAGCAGTGAGCCGAGATCACGCCATTGCACTCCAGTCCGGGTTACAGAGTGATACTCAATCTCAAAAAATCAATCAATAAGTAATACTGATATATGAAGGGCAGTGCCATCTCATTCTGATTTTAACTTGCATTCATTCTCCAGTGAATGACGATATCCAGCTTTTTAAAGATGTGTTTATTTGTCACTTGTAAAGTGTGTGTTCAAATGTTTTGCCAATTCCATTCTTGTGGTTCCTGGTCTCTTATTGTTGAGTATTGAGTGTTCTCTATACGGCCTGTTGGCAAGTCCTTTGCCAGGTATATGGTTTTAAAATATTTTATTCTGATCTCCATCTTTTTTCACTCTTTTAGCACTGACCTGGGCAGAGCAAATGTTTTTAATTTTGATGAAGTCCAGTTTACTAATTTTTCCTTTATGGCTTATCATTGAAAGATGTTGTATCTAAGAAATTTAGATACAACAAAGTTTATCACAAGGGTTTCCTTCTATATTTTCTTCTACATTTTTTAGTGTTTCTTGCCTTACATTTAGGTCTGTGATCAATTTTTAGTTAATGGAGACCTTTTCATTTTCCCATGTAGATGTCTAATGGTTCCAGTGACATTTGCCAAAGACACTATCTTTTCTTCATTGAATTATCTTTGTACTTTTGTCAAAAATCAATTGTGCTAGTCTATCTCCGGACTCCACTCCTGCCTATCGATCTATGTCTATCTTTTGGCCAATATAACACTGTCTTGATTATGGTATCTTTACAGTAAGGATGTTTCTAGTGACTTGCCTTTGCAGGTGGATTTTGGAATCAGGCTTTGGCTATCCTCAAAGAGTCCTGGGGAGGTTTGTTAGGGCTGCCTCGGACCTATGGATCCAGCTGGGAAGAATGCACATGGCAACCCTATAAACTCTTCCAATTCATGCACACAAATGTAATTTCACGAATATAGATTTTCTCTGATTTCTTTTATCAGCATTTTATAGCTTTCAGTATTCACATCCTGCAATAACTTTTCATATGAATACCTAAATATTTTATTTTTATGCCACAATGGAAATGGCACTTAACAAACTGATTCCCCTTTGTTTATGTGGAATATATAGATACACGATTGATTTCTTTTTGGGATATTGACTGTACCCTGTGACCCTGCTCGATTTCACTATTAGTTCTAGGACTTTCTATGTTGATTCCAGAGAATTTGTTATGTAGATGATCATGTCATCTGTAAAAAGAGACAGTTTCATTTCTTCCTTTACAACACGTGTGCTTCGTTTTGTGCCTTGCTTAATTTCACTGGCAAGGACTTCCAGTATTATGTTTAATGAAAATAGAAGTAGTGACATTGGACAAATTTACCTGGTTCCTAATTTTATGGGGTAAGCAGTCACTCTTTACCATGTAAGTATGATGTTAGCTATAGGATTTTTGTAGATTGCTTTTAGCAAGTTAAAGAAATACCCTTTTGTTAGTTTGCTGAGAATTTCTATCAGGAATGAATGTTACATTTTGTTAAATTCTTTCTGCGTCTAATTAGATGATCACATGAGTTTTCTTCTTTTCTTAACATGATGACATATTAATGTTCAACTGTCAACCCACTTTGCCTTCCTGGAATAAACCCCCTTGGTCATTACATAGTATCCTTATCATAAACGGGCAAATTCTCCATGCTGTTTCTTCTGCTATGGGTCTCTGAATCTCTGTGCAGGAGGGTACGGGTCTGCTGTCATACCGTGATGCCTGCCTGGGTTTTGCGTCAGCACAGCGTTGCTCTGATAAATGGCTGGAACATGTCTCCCATCTTCGGTTTTCTGGAAGAGAGTGTGTGCCCTGCTGTCATCTTTGCCTCTGATGTTTGATAGCGTTTTTCAGTGAAACCATCTGGTCTTGGAGTTTCGAGTTTCTTCTTACCTAAATGTGGCTTCAGTTTTCTCAATAGATACGGAGTAAGTCTGGTTCTCTCTTTCTGAGTCAGCTTTGGTTGCTTGTGTCTTTCAAGATACTGGCCATTTAATCTGCTGTGGGATGTGGTTAGACTGTGGTTCATAGTGTTCCCTTATCACACTTTCATGTTTCCAGACCTGTAGGGACATCCTCCCTCTCACTCCACATGCTGCGAACTTGTATCTCGCTCTTTCCTTGGTCAGTCTGGAGAGAAGCTCACTGGTTTTACTGGTATTTTCAAAGAGCCAGCTCTTGGTTCTAGTTTGTCCATGGCTGTCTGTCTCCAGTTCCAATGCTTTCTACCTGCTTTCTTATTTTCCTCCTTCTGTTTGCTCTGATTGAGTTTGCTTTCCTTTTGCTTCTTAAGGTGAAAGGCCACACCCTTGATTTGAGACATTACTTCCTTTCAAAGGCAACAATGTGAATCTATAATTTTGGGTCTGAGCCCTGCTTTAGCTGCGTCCTTTTAGTTTTGATATTCTGTGTTTTAATATTTATTCAAGCAAACATATTTTCTAAGTTCCCTTGCTTTTCTGTAGACATATGAGTTATTTAAAAATCTGTTGTTTAATATCCACGCTTGAAGACATTCTAGGTACCTCAATTCCATCATGTTTGTTGGAAACAGATGCTCAGTGCTGCAAAGAAAAATCAGCACTGAGACAATGGATCTCTCAGCAAAGCTATTTTGACTTTTTTAACTTCCTAGACTGCAGGAAGCTACTGTCACTAGCCATCTTGCCGTGAGAGTAGACGAACAAAGAAAAAATAGACATATTTAACCCTCACACATTTCGGGCCATCCTTACTGCTGGGTCCGATCTCCACTGGCTGGAGCCAGACCTCACAATCTAAACTAAAGCCCAATTGGCTGACAACCTAAAACTTTTCCAAACAGGTAAAAGCAGTGGTGAGCTTGGACATGCCTTGTAAGCACATCCAGCACAGATATCTTGGTTAAAGTACAAGGACATAGAATGTACTACGTGCCTGTAGGCGTGGCGTGTTTAACAGCTATAGAGGATAGGGCTTCACCAAGAGTTATTAGCACCCTTATGATTTATTCTTTAACAAGAAAGGAAACTTGAAAGAGGAACTTTTATTTCCCACAGTGTTTAATCAATTTCAGTTGTCGTGCATGCTCAAAGGCTGGCTCCACAGCACACGGCGTGGTCACCCGGGCATATTGCTGGTGCCCTCTCTGTGCTGTGCAGTGTCTTCGCACAAATCAGGCCAACAGGCCCATTGTGGTGCCTGGGTCTTCTCTGCCGCGGGGATTGTCTGGCCTCTTTGTCCACTGATGACTGGACTAAGAGTTGGCATCTTCTGATTGTTTCATGCTGAAACTTGGCCAGGAGTGTTTGCTGTGCGGAGTGATTCTACACAAGTTTGGGTCTTATTAAAACCTTCTGCAGGAGGCTGAGGCAGGAGAATTGCCTGAACCCAGGAGGCGGAGGTTGTGGTGAGCCGAGATCACGCCATTGCACTCCAGCCTGGGTAACAAGAGCGAAACTCCATCTCAAAAAAACAAAACAAAACAAAACAACAGAAACCTTCTGGAGGAGGCTGATGCTGTGACTGGCTTGTGTTAGCAGGCAGCTGTCCAGCCAGGCTAGGCCTGCAGGTTTCCAGGGCCATGGAAGCCTCTGTGGGTGCTGGTTCCAGGGCCAACTGCTCTCACGGCTTTTGCCTCGCTGTCTCAGGCCGGCCCTCAGGTGCACCCCGAGCTCAGTCTGGGAATGGGGTCTCCGCAGCCTTCACTGCACTTCTGTGGTGCGTCGCCTGCATCTGCAGCTTTATCTGCAGAACTGGGAATCCATTTCCCCAACATTCTTCTTTCTGGGATTTCCCCACGGTCTGCAGTGTTCAGGGTTCCCGGTTCCCAGTGTCCATGGCCAGATACTTGGATTATCTCAGAAGTTCTGCCCTTGATGCTCTTGTGCAGCTTCCCAGCCAAAAGCAGTAGGAAAAAGAGAGAAAACAGGCCAGGCACGTTGGCTCACACCTGTAATCCCAGCACTTTGGGAGGCCGAGGCAGGTGGATCAACTGCGGTCAGGAGTTTGAGACCAGCCTGACCAACATGGTGAAACCCCATCTCTACTGAAAGAATAAAAAAAAAATTAGCTGGGCATGGTTGTGGACACCTGTAATCCCAGCTACTCAGGATGCTGAGGTAGGAGAATCACTTGAACTGGGGAGGAGGAGGTTGTGGCAAGCAGAGATTGCATCATTGCACTCCAGCCTGGGTGATAAGAGAAACAGGAGGGAGAGGGGGTGGGGGGAGAGAGAGAGAGAGAGAGAGAGAGAGAGAGGAAGGGAGGAAGGGAGGAAGGGAGGGAGGAAGGGAGGAACGGAGGAAGGAAGGAAGGAAGTAGAGAAAGAAAGAGAGAGAAGGGAGGGAGGAAGGAAGGAAGGAGAGAAGAAAGAAAAAGAGAGAAGGGAGGGAGGAAGGAAGGAGAGAA
>CM052648.1:192508299-192528248 GCA_028533165.1 Leontopithecus rosalia
GAGGAAGGAAGGAAGGAAGGAGAGAAGGGAGGGAGGGAGGAAGGAAGGAAGGAAGGAAGGAAGGAAGGAAGGAGAGAAGGGAGGGAGGCGGGAAGGAAGGAAGTAAAGCCCACCATTTGTGACAATGTGGGTAAACATGGAGGATGCTGTGCTTAGTAACACAAGCCAGGCAGAGAGAGGCAAACACTGGATGGTCTCCCTCCTATGTGGAGTCTAACATTTCCTACTTTCGGATGCAGAGAATGGAATGGTGGTCCCAGGGCTGAGTGGGTGAGTAAAGGAGAAGCTTGGGCAAAGACGCAACGTTTCGGCTAGACAAGGGGAAGGGGCTCTGTTGGTTTACTGCACAGAAAGGTCGCTATAGTTCCCAGCAATGCATTGTTTATTTCAAAACTGCTAAACGAGTGGATTTTAAATGTTCTCCTCACACAGGGACGGTGAGTATGCTAATTAGCCCGCTTTGCCCATTCCAGGACAGAGCCACGCATTGAGGCGTCACATTGCACTCCAGAAATATGTGCGATTATTATTCGCTGATTAAAAGACAAAACAGATAATGCCCCGAATACACACAAAAGTCGCAGTGCAATGATTTTACGCAGGAAGGGAGTGAATGAGGTGTCGAGCTGCAGGTAAGGGCTCTTGGGAATAAGATGTTAATGACGGCTGTTAGTCAACAGAAAGCTACAAGCAGGCGAGGGCTGGCCTGGCAGGGGCACAATGCTGAACACCAAACAAATCATCGTGCATTTCGGCATAGCTAGAAGGGAGATTGAAGTGTTCCCAAGACAAAGGAAGGATGAATGAGGATGGATGCCCTGAGCTCTCTGATGTGATCGCTCCACGTCGCCTGCGTGTAGCAGAGATCACAGGTTCCCGTAAATGTGAACCAGCATTATGAATCCACGAAAAAGAGATGGAAACAAGGTAAGCAACCTTTAGAAACCAGGTAAAAAGTACCAACACGTTCCCGCTCCTGTCGTACAGACTCATCAGAAATTCCTGGGCGGTTAACTAAAACAGTTCCTTTCAGTTAAATTGTTCTGTTAATTAGAAAGCTGATTACAACTTGGGCTGAGATAAAAGCTCCTTTAACAGCAGTTCCTTTCCTTTGGCTCGTCCTCCCATCAGAGGAGCTAAATTAATTAGGCTCCTGGAACTTGGGCTTCTAGAAATTCACAAAGAAGTATTGATGAGTGAGCGCTAAAGCTTTGCAGAAAGAGGGGTCAGAAGGGGAGTGTGAATCTTCTCTGCCGAGTTCTGATGACCTCAGACCTGACCACTGTTTCTTCCACGTGCATTTTCAAAGTCTGCATTGGCCAGTCGGGCCGCTGTTGGGGTGAGAACCAGCTTCTGCGGTGCACCACCAACGACGTGGACTGTCATGCTTGTGTCTCTGTGGCAGCGTCATGCTAGAGGCCTGCAGTAACGAACTGGGGGCGCCCAGAATCACAGGGAATCTTTCCAACAACAGGTTAAATGGCACTTGGGGGAGTTTTATTGTCAGCACAGGGCCCGCGTTCTCTGAGAGCTGGCCATCTCCATGCTGTGGGGTTTCCTGCTGGGCCGACGGTGGCATCTTCACCAGTTACTGAGGCCAGAGGCCTGGCAGTTTTCTCCCACTGCTGCTGCTCTGCCGCTGCAGCCACCGCCCCACAGTGTCTCCTCGTCAGGGGATGCCACAGGGAACCCCTGCCACGGGGTCCATCAGGGACGGTGGCCTCCTCACCTCCGCTCTCTTCTCCCTGCAGTCTGTTCTCCCCCAAGCCTCAGAGATCACGTTTGAAGCCATCATTCTGATCACAAGACTTCCTTGTCGGAAACTCCTCTGTGGCTCCCTTCACAGAGGGAAATCAAATCCTGGCCTTGGCCTCCAGGCCTGCCTGGGACAGACTCCAGCCACGGTGACTCTGGGGCTGTGCACAGCCTGCAGGCCCCGAGTAGAGCTTCTGACTTGCTGTTTTCTCTGTCTAGGATGCTTTTCCTGACTCTTCCCAGGACTAGGACTCAGCTTTCAGGGCCCCTCTCCCTCGAGGCTTTCTCTGGCCACCTGGTCAGGAGCCCTCGGTGTTCTGAGCCGCTGCACCCTGCTTGGCTCCTGCACATGTGAGTCTCTCTTTTGCTGTTGGTGGCCCCTGAAGCCTGAGCCCTGTGTGTGGGGCCGCCTCAGGCACTCACCATGGGAATGTAGCGCCCAGCCTGGTGCCTGGCACACCCAGGGAGCTGGGAATGGTTAATGGTTGAAAAGTAAAACGCATTGTCTCAGGAAGCAGACAGGCCCTCTCTGGCTGAGAGCCCAGATGGAGGTCCCACTGTGGTTGGGGTCTGTGCTGATTGCTTGGCCTTTGAGGGTCGTCCTGTGCTCAGGGAGACAGGAAGACCCACAGGGTCCCGCAGATCTCAGGCAGGGAGGCGAGGAGAGACATTCCCCAACACTTAACCCCAAGCAAAGTGCAGGGCTTGAGATGATGGTGAACCCAAGCAGCGAGGAGCAGGCAGGGTTAGAGCCTGGTGCAGAGGAAGCCGAGCACGGGCAGGAACAGCGCACAGGGCGCCCGGCAAACGGAGGCGCGTGCCCAGCGTGGATGACTCCAAAGGCAACAGCATTCCCTTGGGAAAGAATCTGCAGAACGGAACAGCTTTTTCCTCCTCCTTTCTTCTTGTCAAAAAAAATGTTCAGCCATGATACTTGGCAGTCATGAGGTGGAGGGGCAGGAAGCCGCCTGCCTACCATGCAGCAGCCGTGGCTGCAGAGGAAAGTGGGGTCTGAGCCCGGCTGGGTGCAGGGACACACGGAGGTTCTGAACGGTAGGACCGCACTGTCTCCCAGGATGGATGACATCGAATATCTTCTGCCCAAATCGCTTGCTGCGCAGGTTGGCGTTGTCATTGGATATCCACTGTGTTTAAGGTTGTCACTTAAAAGTGCCTTTACACAATAGGTCATGATAGATATCTGGAATAGGTTAGAGGCTAAAAGCAACGCACGAAGTTAGGTTCTCACCAACCTTAACCATCGCGGATTCTCAGGAACATGACACCAAAGAAGGGATTATAGTGAGTGAGTTAAAAGTCGCCAAGCAGCACCTCCAGAAGGGAGCCCCTTCAGTGCTGAGCCCCTATTCTACACAGGCACCCAATGCTCAGGTGACCCACCAAGTGCGTTCAGGACCCACTGCCCCGCTGCTCAGGGCCGCCGCCATCCAGGAAGGCTTTTCTCTTGAGAGCCGCAACAGAGGATCAGACATTCATCTCCCACTGCTGAACCATCAGCCACACCAGAGCCTGTGTTCACACCGCGAAGAGAATTGCAGCCTCCGTGTGTCTGCTCTGCATCCTCAGTAAGTACGCCAAGCGCTGTCCCTTCTAACCCACAGGGAGGCTGGTCCCATGAGCACGTCAATTGTCCTGACCATTTAAATGGTTCAAAGAGTCCCTGAGGAAGTGTCCTCCAGGCGGACATCACGAAGCAGTGCTGTCTTCCCGCCACTGCAGCTGCAGCTGGAGAGGACCACGGCGAGAGGGCATCTTGGCCACTCACGCTCACAGTGCCTCCTTGAAGATTCCCATTCCCACGCTGGGTGGAGGATTCACTGTCCACACCTGTCCCCTTCCACGTCTCATGATCCCTGCATGTGCACAGCCCAGGTCTGGCCAAGAAGTTCATACAGAGTAAAGGTGCAGTATCTTTTGATATATGGGACAAATATGTGTCTGTAACCCTACCTCATGTGGCTTATACACCTAGTGGTGACTGATAAGTGTTTCTGGTGTGAGAAATAAAGGTTGAATGTCTCCAGGTACAGATGGATGAGTAGAGGAGGGTGCAGGATGGCATTCCCATCTTCATTTTGTAGATCACAGAGAAGTTCACGGAACTATAATGCCTCAGTGCTGTGGCGTTTCACAGACTGTGTTCTCTGTCCCTCGTGCACTATGCTGCTTCTGCACCACAAACCTCCCGGCGACCTCCTCAAGTGCACAGAATCCACTTGCATGAGTACGTACACACAGAGGGTAAAACAGTGCCACTCACAGACTGGCACAGCCATGCAGAAGGTACTGCAGGAGGCTTGCCTTGTCTTAGAACCAAGAGTGTGCTGCAGTCGTAACCCACAAGGAGGACAGTTAGCAAGTGACCAGGGAAGTTTAAGAACCTGGAGTGAAATCAAAGGCCCTTAAGAAAAAAAAATGAAAATGGCCAGTTGTTCATTAATCACCAGGAGTTGTCTGACCCAGGGCAGGGACAGTCTTATTGCTATTATAAACCATACAAATGTAAAGAAGAAATTAATTGCCTCCTTAATAGACTGAAAAGTTAAATGTGGAGCTGCCAGTTGCCATGGACACACTGGACTGTTTACAGCTCCGGTGTAAACTGTGGCCAGAGAGAAAAGCATTTCCTTTCTAATGACATTCATTAGGGTCACTTTTTTTTAGTGGGTCCTTTCTCTGAAAATGAATTCCCACTGATTATGCACATGCCTTCACAAATAAAAAGTGTCCAACAGAGGGGCGCGAGTGTGTGCCGGGAACCAGCCACGTGTCCATCTGATTCTGCTGTGGCACTCTCTGCCAGAGGTGGCAGGGACCTAACACTCCCTGTCCCCGTCCACCGAGAGAGGGACCCAGATGCGGAGCTGTGAGTGTGGGACCTGTGCCTCATGAGGAAGCGCAGATGACCTCTGCGTTCTGGAAACAGCTTGTGCTTTAGTCGCTTCATCAGCTGACCCCAAGGCTTCTTTGGATGCGGGGGAGGCATGGCAGGGGCCTGTGGATACTCTGGGGGTGGGGGAAGTGGCCCGAGGAGAGGGTGGCTGAGCATCAAGGTGATCACGGTGCCCTCTGTCAGATCCTTAGGAGACACGGTGAGGTTTGCTGCTGCTGCGGACTTATTCTCCAGGGCTCGTGCCTAGGCTGCAGCTGACCTGGGATTCCATGGCCGCTGGCCCAGGTGCCTGAGGCTTGAGCCGCCGTGGCTCATGTCTCTCTTCCGCTTCTTCAGTTTGAGAAACGATCATCTTTCCCCTTTATCCTGAAAGCCCAGCCACTGTTTTCACAGCCATAACAGTGTTCCCCTAAAGAAAAGGAGCACCAGAGAATTAGATTCAAGGTCTAACATGACCTCAGTAACCATTTCCGAGAATGCCACATGAGCAAGGAGGGTGGAGGCTGAACACTCACCACCCATCAGCCCTGAGCATAACCGCGCTGTCGGACCAGCTGTCCTGGAAAACGGAGGCACATGCCACACTCCAGCATGGGCCACGGCGGCTCCACCCCTCACACCGAACGCCTCACAGGTGAGGAAACCCAGCAGAATGAGGAGCGTCAATTTGAATGTCCAGCAGAGATTGGATACAGCAGTGCCGCGTGTACCAAGTCTCATGCTTCAGGACACAGCAGTGCCACGTGTACCGAGTCTCACGCTTCAGGACACAGCAGTGCCACGTGTACCGAGTCTCACGCTTCAGGACACAGCAGTGCCGCGTGTACCGAGTCTCACGCTTCAGGACACAGCAGTGCCGCGTGTACCGAGTCACGATTCAGGACACAGCAGTGCCACGTGTACCGAGTCTCACGCTTCAGGACACAGCAGTGCCGCGTGTACCGAGTCTCACGCTTCAGGACACAGCAGCGCTGCGTGTACTGAGTCTCACACTTTAAAAGTCTGACTTTTCTTTGATGGATTGCTTTTTTTTTTTTGGAGATGGAGTCTTGCTCTGTCACCCAGGCTGGGGTGCGGTGACACAATCTCGGCTCACTGCAACCTCCGCCTCCTGGGTTCAAGCAACTATCCTGCCTCAGCCTCCCGAGTAGCTGGGATTACAGGAGCCCGTCACCATGCCTGGCACTTTTACGGATTACTTTTATTTCTCTTTTTTTCTTCGGCAATTCCCTTTTTACTGTATTTTACAAAAGCATCATTCCATGACTGACTGCAAATTAAAACTAAAATGCTAGTCCTTGACCACAGGCTGGTGACCCCATCACAGAGTCAGTGCTCACAAGTTCTGTGTTTGATTAACCACTGCAATAATTAGCCAAGGCCTGCCTTCCAGAGGGTTCAATTTAATGGCTTATTTTTAAAAACTGTTTTGCAGACATCTCTAGGTAAGGACACTGCCGCTTCTCTTTCATACCAGGGAAAGAGAGTACCAGGGAAGCCGGCTCAGGTCCCTTCACACATGGCCTAAAACTCTGTACTAGGGCTCCTGCTGGGGACTGTCTCAGGGACCCTCTGCCCTGGAGGAGATGAGCCTCCCTCCAGCAGCGACTGAGACCCAGCTCTCGCTAAGAGCCACCAGGAAGCTGGGCCTCCCCCTGGCACTGCCAAGCTGTGGTGTACGCCATGCTCTGTCTCCAGATAGGTCACACCTAAGTTCAATACCGGGCCTTAGAATACTTCCCCACAGAAACGATGTTAAAAAGTGAAATTGGGTTCCCAGATAAGCCCACCCAAACCCATTCTACCTGTAACCCAGCCAACGCTGTACAGAAACATTTAGGGAAGGTTCTAAGCCTCTTCCGTTTGACAGTCTCTGCATCCCCAGGGTGCCACCTTCTGCCCTCGCCCCTGCCTCTGGGTTCACCCACGTATCTACTGTCCACGCCCTCGGCCATGCTCGGTGGCTTCCCATCTCGAAGCCTCCCGGGCACCTGGTCACCAGATTCCAGCCCGACCGCTGGAAGTTGGTGGCAACTTCACCAACATGCCAGGAGGGAACGTTCTGGAACAGCAGTCTCCCCACCTTCCCCCTGGGAAGGCTCCTGGATCAGTAGGGCTCCCCCTCCTGAGTGTGACCAGCACCTACCCTTCCTCCAGGTCTCGGTGGGAGGGAGTTCTCCCAGGGTGGGCTGTCTCGGTGGAGGGAGTTCTCCCGGGGTGGGCTGTCTCGGTGGGAGGGAGCTCTCCCGGGGTGGGCTGTCTCGGTGGAGGGAGCTCTCCCGGGGTGGGCTGTCTCGGTGGAGGGAGTTCTCCCAGGGTGGGCTGTCTCGGTGGAGGGAGTTCTCCCGGGGTGGGCTGTCTCGGTGGGAGGGAGTTCTCCCGGGGTGGGTTGTCTCAGTGGGAGGGTGTTCTCCTAAGGTGGGTTGTGTTGACCCCCGGGGCCTCCTCCAGGTGACATCCTTCTCTACCCAGAATGTTCCTCACTGTGGAGCCCTGAGGCCACCAGGGCCTGGGTCTACTGTGCCCACTGCAGTCTTCCTTCTTCTTTCTTTCCTTTCTTTTTCTTTCTTTCATCTCCCTCCCTCCCTTTTTTCTTTCTTCCTCTGTCTTCCCCCACCCCCTCCCTCTTTCTTCCTTCTCTCTCTCTCTCTCTCCCTTCCTTCTTTCCTCCTTCTTCCCTCCTTCCTTCTCTCCTTCCATTCTTCCCTCCCTCCCTTCCTTCCTCTCTCCCTCCCTCTCTCCCTCCATGTCGCCTTCCCTTTCTCCCTTCCTTCTTCCCCCCTCCCTCCCTCCTCCCTTCCTGCAGTCCCCACATGGTGGCTGCACATGGGGGATGCCCAGTTTCATGGAATGGAAGGGGAAGGATCTGTGACAGGCAGAGTCTCTGCAGGAGCTACAGGGTGACTCTGACTCTGGGTAAGGACAGTGGCCCTGGTATGAAAGATGGGAGCTGAAACAGGGCGAGGGGAAAGGCGGTTTAGAGAACGGCAGTGTCTATCCTCAGAGGCTTTAGACCTCTGACATAGAAGCAAGGTGAGTTTGTACAGCTCCAGCAGGCTAAGCTAGGATCACCAGGTACAGGCTTGGATGTGGTTCTGCCTGGTTTCAGACAGAATTTTCTAGCCCAGTTGTCCAGCAGTGGTGGGTCAGCAGGTCTCCCCGGGCAGACATGGAGGGCAGAGGGCTCCTCACAGCAGCTGTGTTTTGTGGGGAGGTGCTGCCTGCGTGGAAGATTGCACTCCGGGGCTTCCGGAGCTTGGAAGCTGCCTCTGAAATTCTGACCTCCTGTGAAATACGGGACCTCCCGTGAGACTCGGGGCCTCCAGTGAGATGAGGGTGCTCCACTGAGATGCGGGGCCTCCCGTGAGATACGGGAATGAGATACAAGATCCCTTTGCTCCACACCCTGAGGCGCTTCCTGCCCTGAAGGCAGCCCCGGAATCCCTCTGGCCTCTCAGCTTCTCCCCCATAGAGGTGTGTCCCCTGCAGCCACAGTTGGAGGCCTGGAGCCCAGAACGCCTGCCTCCTGGGTGTGTGGCTCTTTCTGGAGCCCCCTGTGTGGAAACTGAAGACAGAGTTAGGACCCTGAGGTGACCACCTCACTTTCTATGCCCAGATTTCTTTGTTTTCAGCCTTGAGCCAAAAGTAAAAATAAGCCTTTTACTTTTTTGTGGCGATTTCTACTCATTTGCACTGTCAAAAATTATTATGTCTTCTGATTCAAAGAGATAGTTCAGCATTAACTCACTAAATAAAATGCTTTAAGGCAGGCGCGGTGGCTCACTCCTGTAAGTCAGGAGTTCGAGACCCGCTTAGCCAACATAGTAAAACCCATCTCTACTAAAAATATTAAAAATTAGCTGGGTGTGGTGCTGCGCTCCTTTAATCCCAGCTACTGGGGAGGCTGAGGCAGGAGAATCCCCCGATCCCAGGAGGCGGAGTTTGCGGTGAGCTGAAATCGCGCCATTGCACTCGAGCCTGGGCAACTGAACAAGACTTGGTCTAAATACATAAATAAATAAATAAAATGTCTAAAATGCTTCAGGTATTTATACGTCTTTATTTTTATGAGTACAGTGATTTTTTTGTTTAATTTTTATTGCATTTTAGAACATGCAAGATAGTTGCATAGGTACACACGTGGCAGTGTGTTTTGCTGCCTTCTGCCCCTTCACCCATATTTGGCATTTCTCCCATGCCATCCCTCCCCCGCTCCCCCCCGTCCCTCCCCTATTTCCCCCAATAGACCTCAGTGTGTGGTGCTCCCTTCCCTGTGTCCATGTGTTCTCAGTGATTTTTAAATACACTCACAAGCAAGAATCAACCTAAGTGGGCTTTTTGTTGGTTTTCCAGTCATAGGTGTCATTTCCAAGCGAGGGGTGAAAGGATCCATTGCTCTCTTCTCTGCAGGTTTTGAAGAAGTGCAGGGGCGGCCCAGGCCTGTGCAGAGTCAGGCTGAGGGGCTGGGGAAACTCGCTGCCTAAACAAAGACACTGGGGTGGATTGAATCTCTTTTTATTGGAATCAAGAACAAAGTACCAATAATAACTGCTTAGTTAATTTTGCTTCAAATCCTTTTTTTCTTAACAGAGCCCATCACACAAAGAGAAGTCTCAAATGCTTTCTGTTCTGTTTTGCTCTGTTGCAGCAATATTTGCCAAAGATTCAGGCTACACATTGTTTTATTTCAGTGAAACCATCAGGAATAAAATGGTCGTGGAGGCTCCTTCTCCGGGCACAGCTTTTCAGAGATGGAAACCCAGGCCCAGAGAACTGAAGGAATTTCCCCCCACCCAGGCAGGAGTCTGTCGAATTGTCAGAGTTCCAGAGGAAATGGTTTCTGCTGAAGGGGATGCCAGTAAGCCCAGGTGAATGGCGACTGAGGAACGAACATAAAAATGAATAGATTCTGAAAGCAGTGACTCGCAGTGGTTAATAACAAGAATATTTCTTTTTAAGATAATGAATGATCTGACATCCAAGGATGACCGCTGCTGTCCTCCCACAGCCCGAACGGCGTCGGCACGTGGGCAGCGGTGGCGCCACGGGTGTGCGTGGCTGGGTGTGTGCTGGGCGACTGCATTCAACCTACAGACATAGGTGCACAGAGAGTCCTGTTTGCCAAACTCATCGTAATTTATGTAATTATACACATAATGTATTTTACCCAATACACAAAGAAGATTTTCATAATGCCACTTAGGGTCTAGATTTAACTTAAACCGCTACTTAGTTTCTCTCTCTTAATAGGATACTAAAAGGAAATTTTATGACAACATTATCAGTAGCATTTTGCTGATAATTAGAATAACAATAATAATACTGAGATATTTTTCAGTAATAATGGTGTTATTAATGAGATTTTTATGAAAGACAGACTTCTTCGGTATAATTATGAAAATTGATCTTTTGCATTTTACTTATTCACTGAAATCAGATAAGTGGCTTAACTACATGTATTATTTCTAATAAATATTCAAAAGAATGCATTTAAACAAGGCTCCTTATTCTATTCTTGCTCGTATTCCTTGCATTTAAATAAAAGTGTAATTGCTCTGCTCTTTAAGCTGTGAGTTTGGATTAGCTGTCTAACCTGCACAGCGTAGCTGTTTGCTGTTTGCATTTTTAATAGCTTTATTACCATTTGGTGAAGCCTTAATTTCTGACTCCCTTGAAGAGTCCTGCCTTTAAGTCAGCACTACAATTTAACCAGCAATAATCTGTCAAGATGAGATAAAGACCCACACCAGATGAAATGCAGTATTTTTGTATAGCATTCTGTCATTGTTAAAGGCAAGATCCTAGCATGTCAAAATGTAACCTCTGAAAGTTTTCTAAACTTTGCAGCATAATTTTACAGTTCATGTTTTTAATCAATGGCTCCAGCACGCATTATCTTGCTCACTGGGGAAAGCAATTAAAACATACATCTAGTTATCTGTGAAATGTATGTTTAAGGACGTTAGCAGGAACTTGCACGTATGCACGCATTCAGGAGCATGCGTGTGGGTAAACACGGCGAATAGGAGTGGAACAGTTCTAGCGTTTCAGCAAAAGTGATGATTTTATGCTCTGAAACTATACGTACGTGTATAAGTTTTATTTTTTTTAATTATGTAAAACATATAGAAGCAGGAAGAATAGTATATGAATCCCCGCATTCCCTGTGCAATTCACAGAGGTCCTGTTCAGTCCAAACCTCCCCCTCTCCTCCCCCTGCAAATCCCAAATGCCGCATATTTTCATGTGTAAATATTTAGGCACAAGCTTTAAAAAATATGGTATCTTTTTTTAAAGTCAGGATTACATACATACACTGTCACACCTAAAAAATAGCAATGATTCCCTAATATAAAATATCTAGTCGGTTTTTAAGTTTCCCAATCATCTTATTTAATATCATATATCTATGTCATATATTAATATATTTTCTTTGCTTTTTAATTTGTTTGCACTGAGATGAAAATGAGAGTCCCACAATTGAGACTGCTTGAAACATTTTGTGAGTCTTTTGAATCCAAAGGTCTCGCTGCTGTTTCTTCCTTCTTTCCTTTTTTCTTGTAATTCGTATGTTGGAGGAAACAGTCACTGATGTAACGGGTTTCCTCGTGTGGGATTTTCCTGGTTGCATTCCAGTGGTTTAATCTAACACGCTCCTCCGACTTTCCCATCAACTGAAATAAGATCTGGGGATTTGATCAGATCGGGTTTCACGGTGGAGAGAGGTGAGCTCCTTCCTGGGTGGCTGTGTCCGCGGGAGGCACGTGGTGTCAGCTTTTGCCTCTCACTTTGCACTGTCGGGGCTTGTCACAGGTGCGTGAATGCCCTCAGGCCAGCACCATGGGCAGGTTCTAATTCCGTCTCTTCTCCATGTAACAGCTGGAACACTTGAAATTTTCCTCATTTCAGATCTGCTTACCCAGTTGTGTAGTTTATAACGGAAAGATGAGACAATACCTTCCCTTTGTTTATGAGTTTTCAAAATAATGAATTATTCGTTAGCATTCTCCAATGGTACCAATTAATTTTTTTTGTTTCATTAGGAAGTTGTGTATTTGAGCATAAGTGTTGGGTCTCAATCCGTGGCAGGTGCTACGCTTTGACCATCAAGCACCCGCTCTTTGGGCGCTGGAAGCTGCCTTCCACGGGCTCCCTCACCATGTTCTGGGACAGAACATCCAGGCTGCCCTTGGATTACTCCAGCCTGGGATCCGCTGTTTCCCCACAGAGCCTCGGTTCCTTTCGGTGATAGATGAGACCACAGTCTCGGCCCTGAGACTTACATACAGACATATATGCACATCCATCCACATGTACATACATTTATATACACCCAGGGATGTGTTGCCTTGCTCTCTCTGGCCTTTCCTCAGTACTTATCATGTCAGTGTTCAATTAAAAGCTACCACAAAACAGTCCATGAATTGTCACTTGATGTTTATTCCAGCATCTGAGTGGTCTCTTCATGAGCCATGAAGTAGATGCTGTGATAAACCGGATTTAAGAGATGAAAGAAAGTCATTAAGAGATGAAAGCATTTGCATCTGACGCTATCACAGGCACGTCTATTATGAAGGCGTGGTCACAGGATCCGAATCATCAAAACGCCAAGTACGTGGCTTTAGTGACTTCAGGTCTCCCAGTGCCTTTTCAAAGGGTTAATGGCACCGGATTTCCACTTTCCTTTCCTCCCTAATCGTGTGGATTCTGTTATGGCTCAATCATGTGGTCAGGAGAACAAAGATTTTCATGCCAGGTGAACAGAGCCCCCGAGAGGAACGTACAACAGGGGTCAAGCCTGTTCAGGAAGGGAGGTTTCAGCCGTTCACCTGCCACTTCTCAGACGAGGACCAGTGGCTGCAAAGAAGAGAAGCTGCCCACGCTGCGTCTGCTCTCCCGTGGCTCCCAGCCTTGTGCCCAGCACACTCTGGTCTCGTGTGGCTCAGGCACAGAAAATCCTCTGCTAACCCTGGTGCTGTTGCAGGCAAAGCATCGTCTTCATTCATTCAATGCTCTCCAACCCACAGTCCCCACTCAGCCTCCCAGCCTCCCTCAGTCCCCACTCAGCCTCCCAGCCTCCCTCAGTCCCCACTCAGCCTCCCAGCCTCCCTCAGTCCCCACTCAGCCTCCCAGCCTCCCTCAGTCCCCACTCAGCCTCCCAGCCTCCCTCTGGCAGATGTTCTTTTCCTACTTCGTTCTCTGTGCAGGTGGACCCCCAAGGCCCTGCTGGACAGCCCAGCTCTTTACCCTCCTGCCTCTGTGCCAACACACTTCCCAGGTTTCCCGGTTTACGCCCACCTGTGTTCTCTCCAGGTCCTTCCTTGAAAATCAGAAGTGGACCATGTCTTCCAGCCAGTCCTCACGGTGCATGTTGAGGAGCTGTGCCTGGTGCTGACAGAGGCCCTCATAGGGCTTTTCTCTGGCCTTTTTGGGGTGACGAAGAAACCTGGGTTTTCACTCAGTATAATCAACAGCATCACCCTGGGCAGGTGCAGCAGTCATTCTGAGGCTCTGGACATAACCACATATAACAGTAGAAACCCAGCCAGCTAACCCAGACTTGCCATTCCAATCAAGCCAGGTAAGGAGACAGGGACGCTCGGTGAGCTGTGGTGTTGCCACTTGGCAGCTAGGACGACTGTGTTACGATGACATGTTTAGGGTGTGTCCTGCACCCCTCACGGGGGGATCTGTGCCCCTCACTCCTCCTAGAGAAAAGAGGCTGTTCAGGTGCAGGGTTGGGGCCAGACACAGAGCAGGGGCTCCTGCCATCACAGTGGCCATCATTCGTCCCAACAGGGTCACTGTGGGCACCAGCATGTGGGAAGTGGGCCTGCTGGCCTCAGGCTGGTACGTGGGGACCACTCCTCACCCATCTGCACCCACAGATGGAGAGGGGAGATCAGCTGCAGCAGAGGCTGGCCCCACAGAACCAGGTGGTCTCATGGGGCCTAGAGGTGACCCGGGCAGCTGGGAGAGAGGGGGGCGCTGCTGCCCTGACCCTCCAGGTCCAGGGCACCCGGCTGTCTCCACTAGCCCCTAAGGGGGGCACACATCTGCGGGATTGGCTGATCGGGAACTAGAAGTGGATGAAGAAAATACAAACATAATCCCAGCACTTTGGGAGGCCGAGGCGGGTGGATCACGAGGTTAAGAGATCGAGACCATCCTGGTCCACATGGTGAAACCCCATCTCTACTAAAAAATACAAAAAAAATTAGCTGGCCATGGTGGCACGTGCCTGTAATCCCAGCTACTCGGGAGGCTGAGGCAGGAGAATTGCCTGATCCCAGGAGGCGGAGGTTGCGGTGAGCCAAGATCGCGCCATTGCACTCCAGCCTGGGTAACAAGAGCGAAACTCCGTCTCAAAAAAAAGAAAGAAAGAAAATACAAATGTGGAGATGAGGACATTTCGGTCAGAACCACAGAGATACTGGCATCACCCGTCCTGGCTGGTGGCCTCATTTAGGAATGGGGGAGGGTTATGCCCCTAGAAGACAGAAGGACTGCACTGCACCCCTGAGCCGCAGCAGGCCAGGCCCCGCTTCGGCTCACCACCCCGTCCCTGTCCGCAGTCCATTCCAGGAGCCAGCTGGGGCACAGGGAGTGGGGGGATGTTTCCCTCCATGCTCACAGGGTACTTCAACGTCCCGGTGGAGGGCAGGGAAGCAGGCCCCACAGTCAGCCCTGCCAGCAGGGAAGGCGGGCAGGAGTTCTGCATGTCCCCCACACCCAAGCATCACCAGGGTCTGTGAACGTGCGACCTCACAGTTGTCAAGCCCTGAGGCTCCCTAAGGCACTTCCACCAAAACTGTCTCCTTCAAAGCTCAGGACACTGCAGGGAGGTAGCTGTGGCCACGGTGATGGGATGTGAGGAGGTGAAGACTGTGCTTGCACCTGACAGGTGGGAAAACCAGGCACAAACCATCAGGAACATCGGCTGCAGTGTGAGTTCACGGCTGCCACTGCCACGGCGCCAGCCCACAGCCACCCCGCCACCATGCCAGCCCATGGCCGAGGGAAAAGGCTAGGAAGGTGGCTGCCGCAACCCTGGGCTGTCTCAGCCCTCCTTGTTAGGTGGCCTTGGGCTCCGGGCTGCCTGAGCCATCAGCTCAGCATTATCGGGGGACCAACGATCACCTGGATGTAGGCTCCCCAGAGCTCAGCGGATGAGTGAGCCTGGGACATGCACCTGGTGTCTGCTGCCCTGGCTGGGATTTAGGCTGCATTTTGGTATCTTCAGTAGGCTTTGCTCCCCTTCACATCTGCTTTAGCCAGAGGGCACGAATCTGAGTTTTAATTAATCAACAGTCTCTGAAATGATAAATTTTGGCATTAGGGATGTAGCCACAGAAGTTACCTGCAGAAAAAGGATCAGAGCATTGCCCGGAGTCAGTTCTTACACAGCAAAGTGTTTGCAAGATGAGCCATTTGTGAATCAGTCCTGTCTGCTCTTCCAGAATCCTCTGCTGTTAAGAGAACACGTGGCATTTACAAACCAGCCTCTCAAGAATCAATCGTGAAGACCCAGCACTCATGCTCCTGAGGAGGTCCAATCCTTCCAGAGATGGGAACTCGGCCTCCAGGACCAAGTCCTGCTGCTTCTGCTGGTTACGGGAATGGGCACATTGCTTGACGCCCTGCCTGGATCCGGACCAGGGGCCAGCCATCACACCTGCGAAAGCATGGAGTGAGATGCTACATGTAAACAGCAGGAGCAGCGCCTGGCAGACAGCAAGTGCTCACTAATGTCAGTCACATCTCCAAGTGTGGCTGCAGCATTTCAACAAGTGTGTCCTGAGCATCAAAACAGGTGACCCAGCAGGAGACCAGGTGACTTTCCAACAAGACTCGTGTTTTCCCTCAAGAGCCAAGGAGACTTCTGTCTTCCCACAAAGGCAGAGTCAACGTGGTAGTTCCAGGACATGGACGCATCTGGGCACCTGAGCCTGGCGTGATTCGTCCCAGAGGATGTGGGCCCACGGTACACCCGTTTGGGAACCGGGAAACCTGCCACAGATACGGGGAAGGAAAGACTTGTGCACTATCGAATCTCTAGTACTTGAATCACATGGTGGAAAAAAGAAAACAAAACAATAGCAAGTTTTTCAAGAAGCAACAACGGTGCGATTGCTGAACTCTGAGCAAGGCTGGAGGTTACGGGGATTTCTGGGGGCCTCCCTCCCTCCCGGCGTAATGATTGCAGGTTCAGAGGAACCAGATCTGCACTGTTGTAAAACTCGACAATGAACTTGACAGACAGCCAGATTTCTGTTTGCAGCCAGTTTAGGGTTACTATAATCTCATTATAATGCTTGAAAGACAACAAGTAATCGAATCTCAGGTAGCCGCTCTGGCACTACTCGGCCGCATCCTCCTTGAAGCTGACGTCCTTGATTACCTGGCCACCGAGGCTCAGTTTTCAACCCCTTCTCCTGCAGAAAGAATCATCTGATCAGCTGACAAGGTTCTCCCAGGAGCCCACGGTTTTAATGGGTCAAGCACCGCATTAACCCTTTCGCCCGGTCCCCCGAGCATACCACACTTATTAAAAAGCAATTTACTTTCAATCACTGTTAGCATGGTGACGGAGCGGGAGCTGCTGCATGGGCCTCCCGGCTCTCTCCCTCAGCGTCCAGGCTTTTAGGATTGTTCTGTGTCCTTTTAGCCAACACAAAGGCAGGCGTTCAAAGCCAGACCTCTTAAAAGGGTTCTTCTGGTTGCTTTCATAGCCTGGAAGGCGATGGCACCGGATACTTGTGGGAATTTCATATTCTGTTCAAAGACAATAGAGTTGAGTTTGACAAAAGCTAGATGAATTATGAATTGCACTTTATGGAGAAATACATCGATTAGAAATGTGGCTCACCCAGGCAGAAAGCTGTCCTGGGAAGCGTGGCTGGCATGGCTTTGCTTGGACCTCCGCCACAGTTGGTGCTGCCTGAGAGCTCCGATGTCAAAACCAAAGCCACGTCTGCAGACAGCCAGACCCCCAGACAGCCAGACTTCCCACAGGAGCACCGCCCCGTTCGAATGGGATGTGAGCTGAGTGCTGGAGCTGTCGTCTGTGTGCACCCCAGTCCACCTGTCTCTGAGAGCACAGAGGGCTCTGGCTGAGCTCGAGGTTGCTGAGTATGACCTGAGACTTGATTCAAGATCATTTTTACTTCACCCCAAGGCTGCAAGTAAGCCCTGCGGAGGATGAGAGTGAGACAATCATCCCCATGGGCGGGCAGCTCTGTGAGGCTCCTCTGTGTCTTCCTGAGACGTGCGCCGTGTCCGGGGCCTGGCGGCTGAGGTGCACTGAGATGCCGTGCCTCTAACTCCGAGGGACTGAGAACGGGTGCCCAGTGCCTTCTGTACATGCAGCCATGATACCTTATGCTATCTGATGAGTTTAGAACATGGTCACTCACTGAGTCATGACACCTGGACTTGAAGTTCAAGGCTTCCAAATTCCTGCTGTGCTCACACCAGGTAGGGTCGGTCCCCTGCTCTGTACCTGCACCAAGGGTCTGGGAGTCCTTGGTTTGCACTCATGCTGGGATGTCCCGGGGCAGCCCCAGACGATGGTGTCTGAGCATCAGGACCCAATTGTCCTGATGTCCCTAGATCAGCTTCAAAGACCCACAACACACCAATAGACTGAGCTATAAGCAATGGTGAGCAGATTGGTACAAAACAGTCCTGTCTGAGGATCGTCTACCACTGTGCTTTGGACTGAGCTGTGGCTCCCCAAAGTTCATCCGTGGAAACCCTGACCCTGGTGTGATGGCATTTGGAGATGGGGCCTTGGGTGATAATTAGATTTAGGGGAGGTCATAGGTGAGGCCCTCCTCATGGGACCAGTGCCTTCTGAAGAAGAGACAACAGCCTTCTCTCTCCCCGACCCTGCTCCCTGCCCCTGTGAGGGCACAATGGGAAGGCTGCTATCTACAAGGCAGGAAGAGAGTCCTCACAAGGAAGCAGCCGTGCTGGAGGCTGATCCCAGACTTCGGCCTCCAGAATGGTGAAAAATCAGTTCCTGTGGGTTGAACCACACAGTCTGCTCTCCTCTGTCATGGTAGCCCCAAGATGACCAACACAGCTGGTAACAGACAGCTGGACCACCGGGACCCAACTGATGCCGCCACAGAGAAGACATGGCCGTGGTCAGACAGACATTGACATGGAAAGGGGAAACATCATGGCCGTGGTCAGACGTTGACATGGAAAGGGAGAACCTGTGTTCTGTTTAGAACAATTTAACTATTTTGTGCATAGGTCAGCTTCCAAAGGAGAAGACAGAGAACTCAGATAAGTTGTTGTTGTGGCGTATTTTCTGCAGTAGAATATTAGTATAAAGCCTGAGAAGCCGGCAAGTGCGTGCCAAGATAGGTGATTAATAGGAACAATGCTGTGCAGCTGTGTGGTACTTTTCCTCGAGGTTTACAAAACCAACCTGCAGGAAACAAATATTCATGACTACCACCTGCACTTTCAAGATGAAGAGGAAATCAGCTACAGAGACACTTTTTGTTAAAGGGAAGCTTTTGCAAGGTCACGCGTCAAGGTAACGGAGGAACTAGAAATAGAAATCCACCGTCAGGCTCCCTCCCGCCGGCATCGCTGTGTCCATCCCGCCTCTGAGAGGCCGCTCGATGGCACTTGGAGAACAAAATGTGAAGTCCTTCAGCTCCCACATCCTGCTCTGAGTGCCAGTGGGTCTAAAATTCCTCAGAACCGTTTCCAAAAGTTGTTTTCTACTTTGGGTTATCATCACGTTCGCATTCCCTGAGAAGACAGGGATGGAGACCCCTGCCACACACACGTACAGCAAGCACACTGCCTCCAGGGTTTGCCTGGACAGCATCTCGAGGCAGGAGGGGCGTTAGCACCCCGCTTTACAGAGAGGAGCCAGCCAGGCCTGCAGCAGGTGAAATAATTTTCCCAGTATTTCATGCTCAGGATGAGCCTCTGGTCAAGGTAACTAGAAAACAAAACCTTTCCAAGCAAACACAGCTGCATTCCACCCAAGACGGGAGTGCTGAATCCAGCTACGCTACTAACAGCGACAGCTCGCATTTCTGGGTATTATGAGTTCAGCTGTGTCTCTCAAACAGATACACTAAGTCCTGAGCCACGGCACTAGCTACTCATACGGGGGAGGTGGGAGGCCTGAGGCGGAAACAGCCGTCCAGCAGGTTCACTCAGGGTCTTAAAGAGAGGCAGAAAAAACAGAGTGGCCTTTGCAGCAGCCTCAGATTTCTGTCACCATGTGACTGATTGGCGAGTGACCTCCATAGCCCAGCTGGCCTGGAGATCCAGAAGCCGCAGCCCTGCAGAAGCTTTCCGCTTCTGAGCCGCACAGGGTCGGGGGGCCGGCCTCAGGCACACACTCAGCTGAAGTGGATGCCATGGATCTGGCAGGAAGCCACCCTCCTGCCCGGCATAGCTGCACCTTCCTCACACCCCCAACGTGTTCTAGACACACACCTGCCAGGGTCGGAAGGGACCAGCCCCCCAAGGTTGGTGAACAAAGGCGATGGATACACCCGCCCTGCTCGGGGCTGGGAGCTTGTGGCGCTTCCTGACACTTGCCCCAACTCTTCCCAAATCGTTTAGACTTCCTTTTAGATATGTTGTTGATTATTCCTTGATTATCCATAGTGAATTGATGAGCCATACACCGTACAGAAGCACTCAGGCATTTCGCAACTGTATGATGCGTAATCGGACACTTCCCCAACGCCTTCCTCCGAACATAGCTGTGATTACAAGTTCAGTGTCACACTCCGGGTCGGCACTGACGGGTTTTCAGCTGTGTGTTAAATGACAGGATGAGGAAGAGGAAAAGGAATGCAAGGATACCGGGATTTTAGGACTCGTGAGGTTGAGGTTTCTTGACCTCACTTGCTCTGCTCTTTCCCCCACACCATGTTTAGGCCCTGAGTGATGGAGCCCTGGGATGTCCCAGCCAAATGTCCTCTCCAGGGCTACGTGTTCGCCCTAAATGTCCTCTCCAGGGCTACGTGTTCGCCGTAAGTGTCCTCTCCAGGGCTACGGGTTCGCCCTAAATGTCTTCTCCAGGGCTATGTGTTCGTCCCAAATGTCCTCTCCAGGGCTACGTGTTCGCCCTAAATGTCCTCTCCAGGGCTACGTGTTCGCCCTAAATGTCTTCTCCAGGGCTACGTGTTCGTCCCAAATGTCCTCTCCAGGGCTACGTGTTCGCCCTAAATGTCCTCTCCAGGGCTACGTGTTCGCCCTAAGTGTCCTCTCCAGGGCTACGTGTTCGCCCTAA
>CM052648.1:192528748-192558764 GCA_028533165.1 Leontopithecus rosalia
GCCCTAAATGTCCTCTCCAGGGCTACGGGTTCGTCCCAAATGTGCTCTTGTGCAAAGGCCACTCTGTTTCTTCCCGCTTGTCTTTAAGACACAAATGTAAGGCTTGTTTTGCGAGTGAATCTGCTGACGTCCTCCTCCTCACCCCAGGCCTCCCATCTCTCTGGTAAGAGTGCACTGACGCTGTGGTTTGCGACTTTAGCATGTTTTTTTTGAGACACAGGTGAACTCATAACACCTGGAAATTCACAGTTGAACTCATAACATTCAGAAACATGAGTTCAACTGTGAATTTCTTTTCGGTTTTGAGAGAGGGTCTCACTTTGTCACCAGGCTGGAGTGCGGTGGCATGATCATAGCTTGCTGCAGCCTCTGCTTCCTGGGCTCAAGTAATTGTCCCACCTCGGCCTCCCACGGTGCTGGGATTGCAGGCGCGAGCCACCGCACCCAGCCAGTTTCTGTCTCTTAAGGAGCTGAGTTAGAATCATGCAGGGAAGTACTGACCACTGTCCTTTTCTCCTGGACCTCGTCTGCTCTGTCCTTCCTTCTCCAGCTGCCTGACCTGGCTCGTTGAGCTCACAGCCATCAAGACTTCCATGTGTAAGGCTGATGAAGTTCCTTCCAAAGCCAGTTTTCAAGAAGAATCCCCCAAATCTGGAAACTGTTTCATGGTACACACTCGTCTGCCCCAGGTGGGGCTAGGAACCTTCCTTCCAGTCTCTCTAGGGAGACAGTAAATGCTGGGTGATAAACTGGGCGGTCTGCTGACTTAAGCTCAGAGGTAGATTGATGGATTATACAAACATTTATTAAAGACGGACTATCTGCAGGTGAGGTGCACAGAATAAGGTTTCTGCCTTCTTAAACCGCAAAAGTAAACGTGAGGAAGAGAGGTGGAGCCTCAGCGTGGAGGCTGATGCCCGCTGGGCATCACCCAGAGCAGGCTGCTTGGAGGAACTGACCCTTACAGCGAGCCTCGAGCAGTGGCAGGCCCTGGCCAGGGAGAGGGTGTGGGTGTGTGCTGTGGCCAGGCGGAGGAGCCCCCCCCACCCCCGCCACAGGCGCCAGCAGCACAGAGCCCTGGGGAGGAGAGAGCCGAAGAAGCCCACTGTGGCAGGAGAAGGGAGGAGAAAGAGTGCTCCCACACCTGACATTCCGATGAGGCTTTAGAATCAAACAAGCATGGTTCACGTCTTGGCTGTGCCGTCTTTGGCTGGTGACCTTGGGCAGGTGACTCATCTCTCCTGAGCCCCTGCGTCTTCATGGATGAACGTGGGCGCCAGCACCTGCTCTACAGGGTGGGTGAGGGTTGGGTGAGTGTGGAGCGTGGAGGCCTTTACCGAGTGGGCCCTGTGTGCGTCACGCTGCCCACACTCCATCCACCCGGAGCTGTTCATGGTTATCCCGGCACAGCACCCGCCCTGCTTCCAGGAGGCTGGGCCCTTTCTCCATCCAGGAACCTTCTGCCCTCCTTCCAAGCAGCTGAAGCATGGCCTCTGGATTCCAGCTCTGCCACCCAGCCGTGACCCAGAGTCAGTGCCCCTCCTCTGTGTCCTGTGTGCGTCTGCCCTGTGGCCTTTCTGTGTGCCCCTGCAGGGCTATGCCCCGAGTGAGTCCCGGGCACACTCCTGACACAGGTGCCCCGCACGCTGCGACTAGGAGCAGGTAGGTAAGTAAATGGTGCAGGGGAAATGCGGTCTGGAACGTGTGCCACCGAGCATGGGGCTGTCAATGCAAACGTGGGCCGAATCAAGGAAGGTCTTGGCTGCTTTGCTGGGGCCAGGGCTGTGTTCTGCAAATATCGGGGGTCAGTGAGGGTTTCACATGCAACTGCAACACAGGGGCGGGTCCCCAGCACAGCCGTCCTTAGGATCATTTGGGAGATTCTAGAAAGCACTGAGAGCTCAGTCCCACCATGTACCAATTCACCCGGAATCTCTGGATGTGATTTTTTTCTGATATAAAAGAATGTTTGCCAGGGGCTTCTCATCTGCCACCAGATGAGGAGCCTCTGAAGTTGGCAGGGGAAGATGAGTGATTCAGGAAGGGCCTCTGCCAGCTCCTGGCCTGGAGGACAGCAGCATCTGCACCTGGATGGCAGCTGGGAGGTGTGCCCACTGGCGGGGCAGGACCCACGAGCTGGTCACCAGCACAGGAAACTGCCAAGGGTGGGTGGCTTGCAGGCAGCACTACCAAGGCCTGCGTGCGTGGACTCAAATTACGGGGGTCTCTCCATGAGGGGCCACAGCAGATGACACCATGCTGTGGGAATTGCCTGCCACTAGGCCTGGCCACCGCTTGAGGCTACAGGTTACAAAGGCCATCTAAATGTCAACCTTCTCAGATAGAGTGAGGATGGTGACACTCACATCCCACGGCTGCTGCATAAAGCAAGTCAGACTACACAAGTGAAGGTGTTTCCACCACGCCACGCAGAGAAAGGGCCCCGTAGAATCAGTGGGTCTGTGAGGTAATCTTGAAATAACCAGTGGGAAGGAGGAGAAGGTGGAGAGGGAAACATAGGTGTGGGCGCTGCAGGGCTCCGGGCAGGTGTGTGGCCCCCTAGAGAGAGCTGCTGCAGGGAAGGAGCTGGGGGAGAGAGAAATGTGGGAGATCAAAGTGTGGGGCGTGGGGAGAGACCACAGGGTCAGCCCAGCCACAGGACGGAGGGTGTGTTGTGTGGGGATCTTCCAAGAGGCCACCGTCGGGTCTGGCAGCATTTGGAGACGGAGGGATCTTCTGGGCACCTTACAACTCGCATATACACAGCCAAGAGTCTCTGCCATAGAAGGGATCCCAGAGCTCTATAGAATCCAAGTCTTTATTTTTTAATGGGGAAATAGATCAGGGAGAAGGAGCTGATGATAAATACACTTTCAATTGCTAAGTAGGGAGTGAAATTCAATCTCACACATTTTCACTCTTGGTTTCATACCCCTCATGTCTTGGCCAGCAGAATGCAGAGCACTGTCTGTCCAGAGTCAGAAGCTCTAAGAAGCATGACAGTCTTACAGCAACGTGGCCAATCCATTTCTTTGATTCTGGGTGATGCCGTAATCCATTCCCTAGTTTCATGGCCCGAAACAGTGGGGGCCCCTGCCAAGGAAAATGAAATGCAGCTGGCTGAGTTGCCTCCGTCCTTTAAAGGAGGGCTCCAGCGTCCAGCCAGTCACAGAGCCCCCGGCTTCAAAATTCTCGTGCACAGTGTGTTCTTTGCAATGCTTTCAGTGCACTGAATACGTGATTTAGTACTTAACGAAAGTTCTCAAAGCTGACTTGTTCGAAATCTCAACTGTGCCATTAGAAAACTCCTCTTTAGCAGAGAAAGCACCCAACACAGATTTGTAACCTCTGGGGATTTCAGAGTTCTGGGAAATACTGTGAAGGAAATAACCAGCTCTCAGGAGCTGCCCAGAGCAGCCAGTGTTGATTGAAGGGATGTCAGCCGTTATTCCTGGAAGAGCAGTAGATGATTCCTCATAAGAAAATTCAGTCGGCAAAAATGCATACTTTCTTACATTAAATTCTATAGCACAAAAAAGGAGCATGTAGTTTTTCTGTGATTGATATTTTTGAAAATAGGAAGTCATGTTGGTAATCACAGATTACACAGGCTTTAAGCAGAGAGATCACAGTTTGCTGTAGCCATATTTTAAAAATTTGTTTTGCCAACATTTCCCAAGCATTTTTGGACGCTCTTTTTAAGACACAAGATAAATTGTCATTTCTAACCTTCGGCAACTACATTTCAGACTTTCAGTGTCTGAAGGGATGCTTGAGCTTGCAAGAGAGGAAACACATGGTTTTTCTCTATACTTGGGCTAAATGAGAAACAAATGTATTGGTTCACCTAAGCTGACAAGTTCAGGGGTGGGACTGGCTTCTGGCGTGAGAAGTGCAGATGTCAACCATCAGGAGCTGGGCGATTTTTGCTCTGATTTCTGCTAAGTTGGCTTAGGCTTTAATCTTTGAGTGCTAGGAAATGGAGTCAGTGATTCGATCTGTAACCTCTTCTTGCGGTTCAGCTCCAATGAACAAGATTCTTTTTTCCAAAAGTCACAAGGTCTCATGACATCTTTTTGGCTCTGATCGAGTCAGGCGCCCATCGTGGAGTGAACCACTGGAGCTGTGGAGAACGCACTGGGGTCCTGGCTAGGCCTGGGTTGTGTCATGTATCCCTGGAGCTGAGAATGGCATCGCATGCTGGGATCACACAGACTGGGAATGGGCGATTCTACAGAGCTTCCACCACCTGTAAAGTAGCTCCAGAGGGGTGCTGCGGATGCTACAGAACAAAAGAGCTGTCCACTACACTTTCCAAACAGGCAAACGGGGGGTTACCATTAGTATCACAAGGGAGGCTTCATTTAACAAAAGGATACTTCAGAGGAGGATTCACTGAAGGCTTCCTCTAAGCAGTTGTCTCTAAATGCAGTTAATCACTTGTTTAGTGATCATTAATGCTTCAGTGGAAAGACTGAGGGAAGAAAGCCTTAAAGCTAAAACGCAAGAGTCACTGTCAATGGAGAATCAATCAAGAAAGAAATAAAACAAATTTGAAATGGTAAGCTAGTCAACTGGAAAATAGAATTTGATTTACATAAAACTTCTCACAAACATGACTATGCATGAAGCAACGTAGTTTCTACTGAGGAAGAAAACTGCACTTATTTACGAATATGTTTAGTGATGGCCTTCGTTCTCGTAAGCCAGCAAAACCATGCTGTGAGTTTTAGTCACCGCTAAGTAAGTGATGAGAGGGCTTCCAACACAGCACTTCCCCAAGCCTTAACTTTGAACGAGCCAGCCACTAACCTACCATGTCAACAAAGGGCCACTGAGTTGCTTGGGGCATCTGTTAATATTAGAGACTTTCTGGGATGCCTGAGAAGCCCAAGATAGTTCTTGTACTGACTCTTACAGTCTAAACTAGAGTGCAGGTGGGATTTTATTTCAGAAAGTTCTTATTACTTACTGGCCACTGAATGAATATGAAGCTTCTCACTAAAATTAGCAAATCACATAGGTCAATGTTCATTCATTTGGGATGTTTTAGTTTCATTATAATAGAAATTGTTGTCATGTTAACTTATTTTATTTTATTTTTGTTGTTTATATTTAGTCATTATGTGGACTGGCACATTTGGGTTAGTGGCTCACTTTAATAAAATGTGACTTTTATTATTATTACAAAATATTGCTTTTGTCCCATTTAGAGCCGTTAGGACTAAATTCTTCACCTTCATTGTTTTTCATTAATATCACTATTTTTTCTTTCCATTTTCATGTTTAATATCTATTTGCCTATTCCTTTATTTTCAACTTTTCTTACCACTTTACTAGGAATAATTTTTTTAATACAACATGGAGAGGATTTTTAAAAAAACACAGTCTGACAATCTCTGCTTTAATAGGGAAATTTATGTCATTCACATTTAGTGTACTAACTGATATGCTCTACTTTATTCCTCTATCTTACTTTATGTTTATTAAAATATACTTAGCTCTTTTTTTTTTGCTTTTCTTCATTTTGGACAGTTTGATCCATTTAACATTTATTTCAATTTTTCCTCTGTTAATTGACATTTCTGTACTTTTTTGTTCAGCTACTATTTCCCATTCCTCATTCTTATAATTCATACACTTTTTTTAAAAATTGCCGGATAAAACCCAGAAACCAAAGTGCTCTATTCCATTACTCTTTCCTTCAGGCAAAGTAAATAATTAAAACACTTGGATTATTTGATTCTGTTCTCTCCTGATAATTTCTAGTTAGAGCTAAGATAGTTTAGCATTTTTAGTTCAAAAAATTATTAGAATTTTCCCTGAAGCATACCTTTTTTCCTCTTAAAACACTATAATCAGTCTTTCATTGCTAATTTCCAATCTTTATTATTATTAATTTGGAATTAACTCTAAAGGCTGCAAGCTAATGGCTACACAATATTTTTTTTCTCTTACTACTATATAATTTTTTTAAGTTGGCAACAGATAGGTTGACACTCAAGGTGTTCTATCCATATTATTCTCTATAGTCCCTTCAGAACTATAGATGTGGGTATAATTTCATTATTAATGAAGACAGAATAAAACAACACTGTGTTACCTCTAACCAACTACAAAAAATTATAATGATCACTAGTTACCTTTTAATAGTCTATGTTCTAACTTAATCTCTGTATTAACTAATCAGATTCTACTCTATTAGCATAAACCCTTTCCTGCTAGCCTAAATGTGCATGCATATATTTATGCATGCACGTGTGTGTGTGTGTGTGTGTGTGTGTGTGTGTGTGTGTGTGTGTTATGGGTCAGCAGAGAATTTGGGAAACTGAAATGGCTGTGGAGATGGACTTTATGTAAATGATCATTAGAGGCTGTTTAGCTCACTCTTACAGTTTTGTTGTGAATTTCTCAGTGTTTTTGTTTTTGGTTTTTGCCATGCTTTTACAACCTGCCTGTATTTTAGTAAGACACTATCACAGGTATTTTAATTCCTAGCCCATGAGATAGACCTCTTAATGGCAAAAGTCTGCCCCTTCAGTACCAGGCCTTGCCTATACCAAGAGCTGCTGAATATTTATTGACTTTACTTGAAATGTCAGCTTTGGGCATGGAAAGGACGTGTGGGTGAAGTTACTCCTAAGGCTGCCAAAGTTCCCTTGGGGTTTCTGACCTCAGTCTCCTGTTCCAGGGAAAGCGTCTTGAGGAGACCACTTCATCTTGCTGGGAAACAGTAAAGGCAGAATGAGCTGTGACTGTTCAAACAACCAGGAAGTGGGTGTTCCCTGGACATGGGACTTAGAAGCTAAACCAGGGAGGTCCTGGTAAACCAGGACAGGACATGTTGGTCAGTAGAGTAGAAGAAATCCTCCATGTGGCTCAGCGCCCTCTCCAGCCCTAGGCACTGGAACTCTGCCCTGGGGAGAGCTCCCCATCCTCTCTCCCCTGGGTGGTGAACAATCCACTGTGCCTTTTACCTGAGTCTTTCCAAAGCACTCACATGCACTGTCGATGATCCTTCTCACGGCAACCCTGTGGAATCAGGAAGGGAGATGGGACCAGCCCCATGTCACTGATGAGAAAGCTGAACCACAATCGCATCTTGTGAGTTTGCCCCCAGCCCACCCTCCAGAATCTGTTTCCCGAGAGGACAAGTGGGGTTTCTAGTTTGCCAAAAGTAGTCTCTGAGGGTGTTACTATTTTAAGGATAACTGTCACTGACAGAGGCCATTGTCCTGACAAAAATAATAGGATAATTGAAATGCAGACACTGATTTTAGAGGAACGTACATAAAATAGGCAGATGAAGCAGACATAACTCGAGTTTTCTGCAAACTCATGTATTTCCTTTCATCACTGTGTCTCATTGTTCCTTCAGAACTGAGAGCTGCTTTGCCTGGACTTCGCATCTTTCTGCTAGTAACTGCCAGACAGGAGGCAGGGCTGGGGGTGCCGAGCGCAGTCGAGAGGCCTGGGGTGGAACAGGAAAGGCTGGAATGGTGAAGGGGTGCCCTGGAATTCCTTTCCCTGTGTTTTTCAAAGACCCATGGATAGGGCATATACCGTGATTTTATTCATGTCTGCATTCATGTGCTCATTCAATAGATGGTTCTGAACAGGGCTGGGAGTTGGGATGCAGGGATGAATGAGCCCACCCTGGCCACAGAGCAGCTCAGAACTTGCTCTAGCCCTCCTGAGATGCAGACCAGTCTTTCTCCCGGAGCCACATCTGGGTGCTGAGGCCTGGGCTCAGCCATGTTCCTCACTCTGAGTTCATTTGTTTGGGATGGTTTAGTTAGTGTCTGTCTAAAGCCACGTGCCTGGCATACAGCAGGCTTCCAGGACATCTCTCCCCAGGCCTGTTCTCACACTGCCTTAAAGACAGGCTCTGAACCAGCATGCACATGTCATTGAAAGATTGACAGAGGAAAAGCATGTTAGCCTTTGTCCACACTGTCATTGCCCAGAGGTGAGGAGAACGCGGGCCCATGTGGTTTGCAGCGCCCCACATCCTGCACCTCGGGGGTCTGGGGACAGCTGCTCCCGAGCTTACATGCTTTTGCTAACAGGACTGTGAGCTCCTGGCGTGCTCCCTGTCCTGTGCCTTTGATCACACAATTAACCTGCCCTCTGCTTCTGGGGTTCTGTGCTTACCCATACAGAAGTGGAAAGTTAAAATACTAAAACGTCCCTTGTTCTTATCTTCTCCGTTTGTAGCTGCCGTTTTCTGGTATTCGAGGGTTTGCAAGTTAAGACCCCTTCTCTTGGGTTGATACCATCCCATGAGCACGAGCCCAGCCCCTGGGAAGGCCGAGCACATGTGTCCTGGTGGACAGCTGCTGTTGATCCATCTGTCAGACTTGCCGTAATGAGCATATGGCTGAAGCTTCCAGAAGCACCGTCAGAGGCGACTCGTTCAGCACCCGTTTGTTGAGCAGTTACTGCGTTCTCCTCGCCACTCACATTAGGCGCTTTGTCAACGCTCAGTGACCCGACAAGTGGCTTTCTCTCCCTTTCCAAGAACAGAGCCTCAAAATGACACTGCCCTCAGATCCACTGAAAGGATAAACGTGAGACCTCATGGATTCAGCACACTGAAAAGAGAAGCCCATCCACAGTCACTTCCCTCGGCACTGACTCTCCACGCGGTCAGGACGCCGTTTTGACTCACCGGCTCACTCTAGGACTGTGTGCTGTCAGTTTCTACAAATAATTCCGCTCACTGGGTGTCCAGAGAGTCAGATAATCAAAGTGAACATTTTAAAGCCCAGCCACGGCAGCTTCCTAAGAAGTGAGAGAGCGGACGCTCTTGGTCGCTCTGAAAAACCTTCATTTTAGTCTCTGCACAAAGCAGCCTCATTAGTCTTGAAACATCCGATTTGGGGGTGATTTGTGTAATAAAACGTGTAAGTCTGGTTCCCTTGTGACTCTAAGGCCGGAAATTAGACAGTTCACGGTGGGGACATCACCAGAAACAGCCTCACCTATGCTCAGGACATCTACTTCCTCCCAACCTGCTAGAATGTTCATTCCTGCAGTGGCAATGGGAAAAGGTCAGTGACTTTTCACCTTTTATTTTTTTATTTTTATTGCATTTTAAGTTTTGCGGTCCATGTGCAGGACATGCAAGACAGTTGCATAGGTACACACATGGCAGTGTGATTTGCTGTCTTCCTCCCCTTCACCCACATCTGGCATTTCTCCCCCTGCTATCCCTCCCCAGCTCCCACCCCCCGCTGTCCCTCCCCTATTCCCCCCAATACACCCCTTTTAAAAACGAGTTTCCATGGCAACAAAACCACGATGGACAATTCACAGTGCAAAACAAAACGAAACAAGCCCAAAGTCCGGGCACTGCTCAAACTTCAGCCGCTGGCACTCAGCAGCCTAACCAGGGCTCACACAAACTCCGCGGTCCGCCTACTCAACAAAAGCGGATTCAGAAGCTGAGCAGGACCCTGCGCCTGCCATCCCCTTGCTGCAGAAGCTGAGCGGACCGTGCGCCTGCCATCCCCTCGCTGCAAACACTTGAGATTAAAATTTTAGTTTCATGCCTAAGTCCTTCAACATATGGCAGGTGACTTTCAAACAAAGTGAACGGGAAAGAATAATTGGCCAAGGGGAGACGGGAGAGACAATCGTGTCCCCAGCGCCCCTGCTTCTCACAGCCCGGGTTTGTCGGGAAAATGCACAGTTATCTGTTGCTCTCGTGGTTTTGGGGGTGGCTTCTGTTTGTGACATTTAATTACACTGGTAGGTCCTAACGAAGCACACAATTTATAGACTCCTGTTTCTCATGGAGGAGGCAGAAAGTGATCTATTTGCAGGAGTTATGTATTTTTTCAGGCACTTTGCGGAGACACCCCAACCCCCCTTGGCTGCTGACTGTAAAGTAAGAAAACTATTACCCAGCTGGGGCAACAATGGACTCCCACAGTGCCTTTCTGCCTAGCTCACAGCTGCAGGAAAGTGGAGACTCAGCGGCAGGCAGCATTCTTCCCGCAGCCCCTTCTGTGGGCAGGAGCCCTCCCACTGATCCAATGTATTTCTATGCAAAACGCAGAAGAAGTGACATTTTAAAAGTTTTGACCTTTGTTTTTTTTTTTTGCATGAACTGAAGCATACATTTTTTAAACCTTCTGACAGGGTGTGTGTTAGAAACGGCAATAGCCATTACTGTAATAATAAAATGTTTCAAAATTTGAAAATTTGATATTCAGTATAATGCACAGATAACCTTTGTCTAGAAAATGGTAGTGATGGGGACTTCAAACCACTTTCCTTTTTTCCGGGAAAACAGATCACGACAGATTTCAGGCATATTTAGAAACAATGTCCCAGGACGCAATGTTTTCATTTGCTAATTTCAGACTTCCATGATTTTTTTTTCCCAGAAAGGATTTGGAAGAGTTCACATTTACACCATATGGTGTTTACATTTAATACTAACAGTAATGTTATTTGTTCAGAAAGCCACTCTTTGCATTAAAAAAGCATTATTTCTAGATTCTAGTTTTTATACCAACATATTTAGGTAGGGTTTTTTAAAAAAAAAAAGTTTAACTTTTATTTGAATCCAAAATCTCTTTTTTTTTTAAAAAAAAAGGACAACAAAATAACCAATGCACAAAACGACAAAGAGCCCTTTCTTTTAAAGACCTTCCACTTAGTGAGGTCCGTGAATGGGAGGAGGGCGAAAGCTTTGGGAGGCCGAGGCGGGTGGATCACGAGGTCAAGAGATCGAGACCATCCTGGTCAACAAGGTGAAACCCCGTCTCTACTAAAAATACAAAAAATTAGCTGGGCACGGTGGTGCGTGCCTGTAATCCCAGCTACTCGGGAGGCTGAGGCGGGAGAATTGCCTGAACCCAGGAGGCGGAGGTTGCGGTGAGCCGAGATCGCACCATTGCACTCCAGCCTGGGTAACAAGAGCGAAACTCCATCTCAAGGAAAAAAAAAAGATATAACAAAAGAAAATTAGGGCAAACATGACACTGTATTATTTACAACAAAAGACAGGTGAGTGGGAACGAGATGAGATTCCAAAGTCTCAACGTAGATTTTTATGTGGCTTTTCAGCCTCAGACTCAAAAGATGCAGGATTGGGGGTGGCTGCTAAGACAACAGGAGGACAGGGGTAGCCTCAGGCTGGCCCTGAGCACCTCGAATTTCCTAACTTGCCCAGCTGATCGTCATCATCAGATTCTAACTTTTATTTTTAAGACCAGAAGATGTGCAGGGCAAAGTGAGCATTTATCCTTACTAAGGTGCTTAAAAATAAATGTTCTAGACCCTTCTTGGCTGTTCCAAAGCCTACTTAATACAAGCAGTCATCTACTCCAACCACCTGTTGGGTTCTTCCTGCCCATCGCACAGAACGTCAGGGCATTGCAATAAAGAAAGAGTTTAATGGACGGAGGCCAGCCACACCACCCAGGAGACGGAGTTACCACCCAAAGCCATCTCCCCAAAGGCTTGGAGGTTAGGGGTTTTCAGACAGCTTCGAGGTGAGGAGACAGGGAATGGGTGCTGAAGGCACAGGGCTGTGGAAACGTTCCTTGCACCCTGAGTCCATGTCTGAGCGGAATCCACAGAGCAGCCGCACCTCGGGTCAGCCGTCCAGGCAGAGTTAGTTGGTCAGAAGCGCACAGCCTGAAAACACATCTCAGAAGGCCAACGGGAGGCTCTGCAGTGGTGATGCTGTCTGCAGCATGACGGGAAGCTGCCGTCCTGTGGCCTCGGGATCAATGGCTAGTCGTCATTGAATGTTATCTTAGCAGAACTCCCAGTCCTAACGTGGTGGCCTTTTATTTAGTTTTAAAAGGTGGTTTTGTGAAGAGGTACTATCATCCTTACTTTAAGGTTAAACTATAAAGTAAATTCCTCCCAAAGTCAGGTTGGCCTACACCCAGGTGTGGCCAGAGACAGCTTGAGGCTAGAAGCCAGGTGGAGCCAATGATGCCAGGTTTCTCTTGATGTCACAGTTTTTCAAAGGTGATTCAAAGTGTTATGTTTGAATACAGGTCTGGGCACCAGGAGCCTGGGGCTGAGATTTAAATTCTGTTTCTCCCATTACTTCTTGCTTTTTGGGCTGATCACTTAACTTTTATTCTCTCTTCCTTGAATATGGAGGCAACAGCAACCATTATTGCCATCAGACGGCGGCCAGAGGCCACCCAGTCAGTGTGAACGGCTAAATTGACAGGACTGCTTCCGATAAATCACGTAATCTGAAAATACTGCAGACATCAAGAGCGTGGTTTAATTTAGAAAATTCAGATTGTGTCTGTAGCACCCAAACCATTTGCCAGCTCAAACTCATTCAAGTAAAACAATAAATCAGTCAAGCTGGCACAATGCATTTATGAAAAATTTGTATTGTATATGCGAAAACCCTTTTTATGATCTTATAAAGGGAAACCCTTTAGCACTACAATGACATTTTAAAACTCATTCATGTTCTTGAGAAGTTCAAACCATGGAACGTTAGGGTTTACACCAGTCAGCCTCACCCAGTCACAGAGACAGAGCAGAGGTAGAACTGGGAGCACAGCCAGGGTCCTTTCCCTGAATGCCCCCTGGAGCTCCTCTCTCCTGCCCCTCCCCTCCGTCTCCGCCCCTCTTTCTCCTCCCCTGCTTCTCCTCTTCCTCCTTCCCTGCCCCTCCTCGTCGTCCTCCTCCTCCTCCTCCTCCTCCTCCTCCTCCTCCTCCTCCTCCTCCTCCTCCTTCTCGGCAGCGGCTGACAGTGAAGACCAGCAGGACTAGCCGCCTCCTTCCTCGCCCCGCACTTTCTGTGCCCCTGCCCCCGTGCTCACGGCAGCAGCCATTCACAGGCCTCTCGCCTTCAGAGAGAGCGTCGGCAAAGGCACACCCGCCGGGAGGAGCCAAGGACGCCGCCCAGGTGGTGGCGAGGGGCCCCGAGGATCCATCTGTGGCCCAGCAGCACGACTGGGGTCACCACCCGGGGCGCAGGCAGGCCCGGCAGCTAAGGAAATTGCAGAGGCCTCCTCCTGGAAGCCTGCTCCTCGTTATTTCCGACTGTCACTCTATTCAGGCAAATTCCAAACGTATGATTTCCTGAATTGCAGGCCCTCTCCTGTTCACATGAGGAGGAAGGAGGCCATACGCGATGTTTAGCCTCACCGTTCTCTCCATCACGTCAGAATCCTGCCAGGCCGTGCCTGGGACTGGCGCCGCCCTGAGGGTCTGCCCCTGGGGTCTGGGGTACCAAGGGTCTGAGCTTAGCCCCATCGTGGAGGCAGTGGGAGGGTGTGGGTTATCCACAGCCAGCTGTAGAAAGCAGCACCGAGAAGATATGAATACACACACACAGGCAGAACAGCATTTTACGTCCAAAGCAAGATGCAGACTCCCTGCGTGGGGGCTGCTGCCTGGAATGATTTCTCCGCTCAGCTTCCTATGGGCTGGCCAGTTAACAGGTCAAGGCAGTCTCAGCTGACGGTTTCTTGGGGCGTCTGCAGGGCTGTATATGAAAACCCTCCATGGGGAAAAAGCCCTTGATGGCTGCAGCGTATGATGCACACGTAATGAAATGTACACTGGCCCAAGACGCGGACTGCCATTTCTGAGGTTTAAGAGCAGACAAGAGTGACTAACTCACTAAGAAAAATGAGCTGCTGAGCATCTACGGCAGCGTGAGCCTTTTTTTCCAATCACGGAAAAGCATCCTTAGAAAGCTTGGCAGGAGATCCAGGGGCACAGAAAGTCCTTAGGCCCCAACACACCGAAAGGAGCATTTTCTGGTCACTGAGTGTGGGGCTTTGCCACCCTGGGACTTCCAGTGCTCTGAACTTTGAGCCTCGGCTTCCAACATCACAACACAGCAAGCTGAACCTGACAGGTCAGGAGGGCTGGGAGCCCTTCCTCCTCTCACTGCTGAGAAAGCCTCCTCCAAATTCCAGGGAGGATTCCACAGCGGGATGCAGTCTGACAAGAGACACCCATGGTGTTAAAAGGCCAAAGGTTTTTCTCTGTGTGTTTTTTACTAAGCTCCATTTTTATCATCTGTAAAATGGGGATAAGGACAGTGTTTTCGTCACAGATGGAAAATATCTCAGGTGAGGTCTACATAGCACCCAGCACGGTATGAGTGACAGTTTTCATTATGAAAAATGTTCACACAAGAAAGAAATAGATTAAAATAGCTCAAGAGAATAAGGCTTCCTATGGAGAAAATGAAAACAAACATACATTTTTGCCATAGAGTGGCTTTTGAGAGGTGGGGGGACATTCGCTCTTGCCCACGTTCTCCATCCAGCCAACGCATTCTATTTACAGGACATACTTAGGTGTGACCATTTTCTGAAAGCTTTCCTAGGAAAAAGCTGCACAGCAAATTTCAGAACAAATGCACAGAGTGGTATCGAAAGTTGAGGGTCTCTTACGCACAAAATAAAACACTCACAACTGCTTGTCTTTGACCCCGCTTTCCCCAGGACTTCTTCCCAGGAGCGGAGTAGCACACCTGCGGGACAGCAAGGCCAGGATGCACACAGACAGGAGGGGACCGCAACTGTACCACACACCCCAGAGCAGAAGCTGGACACACAGGCTGCAGCCACGCATCCCAGAGTGGTAGCTGGACACACAAGCCACGGCCACGTACCCCAGACAGGAGCTGGACACACAAGCCACACCATGCACCCCAGACAGGAGCTGGACACACAAGCCACAGCCACGCACCCCAGAGAGGGAGCTGGACACACAAGCCGCAGTCACGCACCCCAGAGAGAGAGCTGGACACACAAGCCTCAGCCACACACCCTAGAGAGGGAGCTGGACACAGAAGCCGCAGCCACACACCCTAGAGAGGGAGCTAGACACACAGGCTGCAGCCATGTACCCCAGAGCAGAAGCTGGACACACAGGCTGCAACCACTCACCCCAGACAGGAGCTGGACACACAAGCCATGCCATGCACCCCAGACAGGAGCTGGACACACAAGCCACGCCATGCACCCCAGACAGGAGCTGGACACACAAGCCACGCCATGCACCCCAGACAGGAGCTGGACATACAACCCACAGCCACGCACCCCAGAGAGGGAGCTGGACACACAAGCCGCAGTCACGCACCCTAGAGAGGGAGCTGGACACACAGGCTGCAGCCACGCACTGCAGAGCGGGAGCTGGACATACAAGCTGCAGCCACGCACCACAGAGCGGGAACTGGAAACACAAGCCGCAGCCACGCATCCTGGAGCGGGAGCTGGACGCACAAGCCGCAGCCACGCACCCCAGAGAGGGAGCTGGACACACAAGCCACAGCCACGCACCCCAGAGAGGGAGCTGGACACACAAGCTGCAGCCATGCATCCCAGAGTGGGAGCTGGATGCACAAGCCGCAGCCACGCATCCCAGAGCAGGAGCTGGACACACAAGCTGCAGCCACACACCCTAGAGAGGGAGCTGGACACACAAGCCGCAGCCACGCACCCCAGAGAGGGGGCTGGACACACAAGCCACATCCACGCATCCCAGAGAGGGAGCTGGACACACAAGCTGCAGCCATGCATCCTAGAAAGGGAGCTGGACACACAAGCCGCAGCAATCAACCCAGCTTGTGTACTGACGATCATTCGAATATCATGTGAAAAGCTGCAAATGTAGACACTGCCCTTTAATTTGATTTCATGTGTCACTAATTTACTTAGCTGGCAGACACAAAGTGGGGCTATCGAGTCCACCTAAAGAGCAGATGCCAGTGCGGAGCCGAGGTGTTTCAGGATCGCCTCTGTCCTCCCTCTCTGTCTCTCAGCTTCGGTCTCTGTTCTTTCTCTTTTAGGCTTTCTCAAAATTGGGCCATTTGTTGAAGCATAGCTCAGATTTTATTTGTAGAGATGAATTTTCTTTCTAAAGTCTGCACTTCAGTGTAAGTAACATCAGAGAAAAACAGTAGCCACAGCCAATGTATACCTGTCGCATGCCTGGAGTGGATAGCGGCCACATGCAGCATGTGATAGAGGCCACATGCAGAACACGATAGAGGCCACATGCATCATGTGATAGAGGCCACGTGCAGAACATGATAGAGGCCACATGCATCACATAATAGAGGCCACGTGCAGAACACAATAGAGGACACATGCAGCACATGATAAAGGCCACAGACAGAACATGATAGAGGCCACATGCAGATCAGGATAGAGGCCACATGCAGATCAGATAGAGGCCACATGCAGATCAGGACAGAGGTCACATGCAGATCAGGACAGTGGCCACATGCAGAGCAGATAGAGGCCACATGCAGAGCAGATAGAGGCCACATGCAGAGCAGGATAGAGGCCACATGCAGATCAGGATAGAGGCCACATGCAGAGCAGATAGAGGCCACATGCAGAGCAGATAGAGGCCACATCCAGATCAGGATAGAAGCCACATGCAGTATGTGATAGAGGCCAAACGCAGAATGTGATCGAGGGGGCCTCTCACCATCAGGCCTGTGAGGGTGGCGCTGCCGCTCTCCTCATGTTATAACTGAGGAAGTGGGGGCTTGGAGAGGTTCAGTAACTTGAGTAAGGCCATCTTGTAGGTAAATGGAGGTTCTGGGAGGAGATCGCAGGTCCTGACTGAGGAGCCACAGCTGTCAGGTGTGTCTTAATAGTTTCTTCCAGTCACTTTGGGGTCCTGGCCTTTCACTGTCCAAACCAGCCCAAGTCTGCCCAGATGTGCAACTGTATTCATTTCAGCAAAACATTAGAACCATACATGAAATGAGGTATTTTTAAAAATAAAATCTGCCTAAGGACAAGGTCCTCTCAGAAAGCCCATGGACCTAGAAAACACACATATGCATCTTGCTCAATAACTAGCATGTGGGAAGTTCATTTACAGTTCACTGAGTGAGGAGAACAAATCTGTCTTAGTTGCCAGGTGAAGCGGGAGCTGTTTGTATAATTATTTGAAATGAGTCCTCTAAGAGGATGCACTGACTGCTGAAGAGGCGTTGCCACGAGCCTGCGTCAAACAGCTTTCTCTATGACTAACAGACATCATTTTCTTCCTTTCTGCTCGCCCATGTGAATAGGTGTAAAAATGCCCACACCAAAACCTAAAGGAAAATGGTGTAGTAGTGCTGCACGTGGCCTCCATCACATTCTGCATGTGGCCTCTATCATGTTCTGCGTGTATCCCATCACGTGATGCATGTGGCCTCCATCACATTCTGCATGTGGCCTCTATCATGTTCTGTGTGTACCCCATCACGTGATGCATGTGGCCTCTATCATGTTCTGCATGTAGCTTCTATCATGTGATGCATGTGGCCTCTATCGTGTTCTATATGTGGCCTCTATCACATTCTGCACGTGGCCTCTATCATGTTCTGCACATGGCCTCTATCACGTTCTGCACATGGCCTCTATCATGCTCTGCATGTGGCCTCTATCACGTTTTGTGTGTGGTCTCTACCACATTCTGTGTGTGGCCTCTATCACATTCTGCATGTGGCCTTCATCGTGTGCTGCATGTGGCCTCTATCGTGTGTTGCACGTGGCCTCTGTCATGTCCCTGCATGTGGTGTCTATCATGTCCTGCATGTGGGCTCTATCACATTCTGCACGTGGCTTCCACTGTGTGTTGTATGTGGCCTCCATCAATCAAAAAGCCAGGGTGCATCACTCTTTGATGCTATTTCTTACTCCCTCCTCATGATGTGTTATGCTAATCATCACCTAGTTAATTAACTCAGGGGCATCTGTTGAGTGCCTGGCACTTTAGAGACTGTGCTCGATTCTCAGAGGGCAGCGGTGACTGGCGTGACGTCCCCCAGTTCCCGTTTATTGCCTCTTCACGTTTATCCATAGACCTGGATAAACGTGGGTTGAAAGCCCCTCATGTCTCCCTCCCTCTCGGAGCTGGCCTCTGCTCAGCACTTGGTGTTCTCAGGGAAAGCCGCTCCAGCAATGTGGGGTGATGCAGCTACCCCAAACGCACAGGGCTGTCATTAAAAGCTGAGGTGCTAGTTTGAATGATACTTGCTGGTTTACTTACTTAGTTGACTACATTTAAATGCCCTTGGCTTACTAACATCACAAGGGTCCTCGCGTGCCCAGGCCAGGCGTCACCCCACCTGCGCCCTCTGAGAAGGTGGCGCCAACAGTCGCTGCCAGGACACAATGGTTCCAGGACATCCTCGCCTGGCCTAAGCCAGATGAGAAAGAGTCTTGCTCATCATATCCCTTAGCTCAGGATTTTCCCCAAGAGATGCCCAGACAACCAAGATAGGCAGGGGAAGGTCACAAAGAGGTGGTCGCTGGTGACTGATCAGCCAGGGGTAAAAAACAGGCTCTGATGAAGGAGACACGGAGAGGCCAAGAAGATGGAGATGGGGCATCTTGCAGGGACCCGCAGGCCTGGACCACCGAGAAGCCTGTGCCCTTGGGGTTCCACTTGGAGCCCAACTCCAGGCCAGGGAGGGAATCCCTCACCCGCACAGACGAGGAAGCCAGGCTCCGAGCGCACCAGGTTTGCTCACAGCTGAGTGCAGAGCTGAAGCCAAGGTCAGGCCCCTGCCAGAGCCTCAGCATCCAACCCCCCAGCCATGCCCAAGACCCCCACACCCTGCCTCTTCCAGCTCTGCAGCCATGCCTTGATAGATTCCTCTTCCAGTCATGCCTTGAGAACCCCACATCCCTCCCTCCAACCACCTGGGGAGTCCCCACAGTCCCGAGCTCAGGATCCCCGCACCAACGATGCCCCCTGACCCGGGACTGAGACTCCTTGGTTACGAAGCAGCAGCCTGGGTAAGAGGCGGCCTCAGGAGGGAAGAAGCCTTTCTGTCCTCACCTGCTGTTCCTATGTTGATGGCTGCCTTGTCCAACTTCTTTGCCTTTTCCCAGGTGCATCTGAGCCTGGGTGCATGGGTGGGTGGCGCAGCATGTCCCTGGCGCAGCTCATCCGGGCCCCTCTTCACCCATGAGCACTGCCCAGGAGCCTGCACTTCTCCCCAGCATGTGCACAAGAAGGAAGTGTCCTGAGCCCACCAAGAGCTCCACCACCCGCAACTCAGAGCCCACCCTGTGAAAAGCACGCCCTTCCTCAGCCAGCCAAGCCGCCCACGCACTGAACTTTGCCGGGCATCTGGGACAATGCAGGGACCGCACACACAGATGGTGCTCTACCCCGTCACCCCAAACTGCCAGAGAAGCTGCTCACCCAGTAACGTAGCTGAAGTCGAAAGGAACGGGGCAGAAGATGGCATGGAGCCCGAAGAATGCCCTGCAGATCTGTAATTTGGGCTAACGAGAAGCTCCAGAGCAAGCTGACTCGTTACATAAGAATCTGGAGCTGCCTCCTACTTTCCTGCCTGGCTTTATTTTTGTTGCCTCTCCGTGGGGTTCATTTAAGGTCTGTGGTGGCTGAAGTATTTTACCCTGAGTGTAGCAGCAAACACTGTGTCCTTGTGTGGGTGTACAAGGGCTGACCCGGGGGAGGGTGTCGAGGAGAGTGAGCTGCCAAGAGCGCCACCACCCACAACTCAGAGGCAGAGCTGTGGTCAGCGGGCTGTGGTCAGCGGGCTGTGGTCAGCGGGCTGTGGCCACGGCCTCCCTCCTGTCCTGAGGACAGTCCTCCGCATCAGGATCAAGTGAAGGGCAGCTACCGCGAGTCCTTTTGGGAGCACACCACCCCCTGAAATCATGGTGAAACGAGATGCAAAGCAAGCAATTAACCAGGAAAAAATACCCAAGGAGCTACCGGGAAAATCGTTAAAACACAGAAAAACAAGCAGGATAATTACACAAAATGCCTCCACCAACTCGGAGGAAAAGAGGGGCTTAGAATTGATGGTAACAGCTGGATTTCACCCTCCTATCACAGCAATCGGATGTTTCAAGGAATACATTTTCTTTAAAATGGAAATATATTTTAGTCTTTTGGGGGAGGTACTTCTAATATTGTTGGCATTTTATAAGAGTGTTGAAAGTTTTCTAACTGAAGACAAGGCACACTGAGCCTCTGCTGCAGATTTAGGACAAAAAGGGGAAGCTTCCAATAAACAGCTCTAGGACTTCTGAAACTGGGAGGACTTTTCCCAATGTGATCCTTACAAACATGGCTGACAGAGCAAAGGCACAAAATTTGCTGAAGAACCATTTTCCTCTGTTCCTCCCACCCTCCACGCCACCCTAAATAACTCCATAACCCTAAGTCTGCCTGGAATCTACAGAAGGTCACTCCTGGCAATCTGGGCTCTGAAAACACAGGAATTCCCCTCCCACAGGGATGTTTAGGCTAGGAGGGATGGCAACATGTGTCCCCTAAACACACTGAAAAACTCAAGACAAGAGGAAACGACAATATTAAGGGTGAAGAAGTGATGGGGAGGAATGAAAATACAATGGCAAGGAAGCTAGGAAAGTAGCTGACAGGGATGGCTCTCCACTCTCACTGAATCCTACTCTGTTATTGGCTGCATTCGGTGGCAGAAATGATTCCAGCAAAGTAGATACAAATCTACATGTACATCTTAGTATTGATCAACAATTTCAAGACCTGTTATGTCTTAGGGAAAATATGGCCAAAAATATTACCTAGATCTCTAGAACAGAATAACTGAGATGAAAATTTTCAGGAAATCTTCACAACATGGACATCTAAATGCACTGAGTTAGCTAAATGACCTGACTCTTGATTAGTATGGGCCAGGATTTTCAGAGCTAGCATTCTGTGAATTACTATGAATCATCCTCATTTGACAGCACTAGTAAGGCATCCCTGTGCCTCTATGAACAAGTCACTGAGGAAGATCCAAGATTCTAAGAATGGACTGTTCTCAAGGAACAGAGAGTATACAAGGCAAGGCAGCTACATTAGTAGATGCAAAATAAAACTGAACAAAATGTGCCAATGTAATCCAAGTGATATATATGAGGGCGGGGGAATGAAAAGTGAGGAATGGAGGGAGATTAGCCAAGCCACATGGAGACTGATTTTTAAATTTCAGACAAATGATCCAGCAAAGGAAGTGTGTTGCTGTGGTGGTTGTTCACCTTCTCTGGGAGCTAAATGCTCTGTGGAAGGCATAGCTCTGATACTGAAGTACTGGAATCCCTGGGACATTTCCGTGGATCTGATGTGCTCCAGCTCCATGACAGAGAAGCTGGAGCTCAAGTGCCCATGTGTCAGTGAATTGGAACAGATCAGAGCAGAACCTCTGGCCAGTCCTGATTCTCACAGAAGGATGTTCTTCCTGCCCCTGCTTCACTGACCTTCTCATAATCACGGGTGGAGAATGTGCCTCAAGCCCTCGGCTGCCCAGGCCCCACAAAGGACTGGGTGTGTGTGACGATGTCCTGGAGGAGCAGTGTCTTCAGATGCAGCCTCGCATCAGAGGCCTCCATGTACAGACTACATTATTTTGAGTCATCACAGACTTGGTTTTCTCAATTTCACCTTTGCATTTTTCACTGCCTGTAATGTGGGTTAAATTGTATCCCCCCAAAAAATACATGTCGAAGTCCTAACATTCAGCATCTCTTTGGAAATGGAGCCATTGCCAATGTAATTGGCCTAAGATGAGGAGGCCCCAGAGTCGGCTGGGCCCTAATCCGACAAGATGGGGGTCCTCATATGCAGACAGAGACACGGGGGAAGGAGGTCACGCGGAGACGGAGGCTGATTGGAGAGGTGTGGCCAGCATCTGGAGGAGGAGGACGGACCCCTGAGAGAGAAGCGGGCCTGCCAGCACAGAGTGTTTGGACTTCTCCAGACTGAGAGAATAAATTTCTGATACTTGAAGCCACCCAGTTTGTGACACTCTGTTACAGCAACCCTAAGGAACGGATACAGTCTGCATTGAGGGTCACGATGGGGAACAGGTGATAGGGAAGCTGTGCTTGCATTCTAGAGACTTCCCTGAGGACGTGTCCTCTCTATCCCTCGGTGTTGGCAAACACGGGTTCCACAAAATGCGCTCATCACTCCTGCCAGCCATGTGTCACCAGGAGTGGGTCACAGGTGTTCTGAGCTCTGGATTCCCTGCATCTTTGGGGTTGGATAGCCCAGGACAGTGGCAGCACCTCCGGGGAACCGTGAGTGGCCTCCTGCACAAGCCCCAGCATGTCCTGTGGCTACACGGCTCCTGTGCCCCACGATGCCGAGAAGGCAGGCAGTGCTGTGTGACAGCTCTGTGTGTGTCTGTGAGGAGCTCTCGCCCTCCCACCCGGACGCTTCTATTTGCAGCCCACCTGGGTTACCACTTGCATCCATTTTTCGAGTCTTGTTTTAGGTGTTTTATAAGGCATTTAAAGTCCTCTAGGACATCAAGTACAATAAGAGTGAACAAGTGAATGCAGGGAAAGGAGAAACTGAGGGCGGCATGTTTCTGTAGGAGCCGCCCCATAAACTCTAGGGCCATTGCGCCTCTCGAGGAGCTCTGATCGTGGGTGGCGTTTTTCTTCCGTGGGAGCCTGAGCGCTTGGTGCATTCTGTGCATACGGAGGCACAGACACGCGTCACCTGGGGCGGAGACAGCCGCGCCGTCCAGTTCCTTTGTTATTTTTCATCATGATCATTTGTTAACTGTTCTCAACATTTAACACTTGTTAACTGTTTTCTGGCTCCTCCTGAGTGTCCTAGATGCTGTGCTGGACACCCAGAGCTGAATAAAAATTAAGGTTCCCATGCTGTGTGTTTACTTGCTGAATTCTCTATAGAGGCAAAGGCTCTATATTCAGAATTTTTAGAATGAACAGGAATTAACATTAGCCATGAATTGAATGCAAGAGCCAATGCATTCTGTAAGTAAATCCTTCCCACAAGTCCTTTTAATTTTTATTGGATTATAAATAACTTCCTGGGCCAACAGCCAAGGGAAAGCTGCCTTGAGAGCGAGCGCCCAGAACAATCCTCGGATGAAGTTGCTGGGGCTGGAACTTTCTACTCTCAGGCGTGAGTCTTCCTGACGACTGATAATTGTAATTTCTGCACACAGATTTCAAATGGAGTCACAGGAATTGAAAGCACAGGCTCTGGAGAACGAGGAAGACGGTCAGTAGGGAAGGAGGTGGGGAGCGTGGAGATGATGGCTCACGTGTTAGCGCTGGAGCTCCTCCTGCATCCCCTCAGGTTCCCCCCCACAAGCAACTCACACTATTTCTTCCTCGGCCACAAGATGGAGATTTTTAGAGAAGAGAGAAGAAGAAGAGGAGCAGAGTCACCATGAGGTCCACCAGGCGTGGCATGTGGACAAAAGGGCTTGAGAGTGGGGCTGCCAAGTGTGGGTCTGGTGATGGGGGCAGACGCCGTACAGGAGGCCCCCCTGCAGGTGGCTGAGTGCAGGTGGGGACGGGCGGGAAGCGGGCATGCTGCTGACAGCTCTTGGGTCCTCTGTATGGTCCCGTGGCTGAATATCAGGAGAAGTGGCTCAACAGGTGGGCCAGCTCATCTCTCGGCAGGGTCAGCCCCAGGTGGCCGGTGTCCTTGGCTCACATGGTTTATTTGGGTGACCGTCATTGGGAGACCCTATTCAAAGCGCTTTATATACATGAACTCATCTAATTACCTTGACAATCTTACAAGATGTTTTTAAGTCCCCCTTTTATAAAGGAGGAAACTGAGGCACATAAAAGCTGAGGCACTGGCCTGTCACACAGCCCCTATGTGCACACACTCACTCCATTCCCTCTGGAGAGAAGGTACTTCTCCACTCCCCTGATTTCACATTCTCGCACTGTCTTGTGGATGGAGGTTCTGGGCCTCTGCTGAGGAAAGGCTGTGGCCAAGCGTTCAGAGTCAGGGTGACCTTCACACTCACCCCTGCCCCAAGCAGGGTCAGGCCCACAGTCTCCTAAGATCGAGCGGTGATGGGGTCATTGCCCTCCTTGTGGGTGGCAGTAACCGGCTCCTCCCTAGGAGGGCAGGTGGGACCACAGTCGGGGTGGGTGGGACTCTCCTCCCCAGGTGTCAGCCAAGGGTCATCCCTCCCTGTAAGCCTGAGGGGCAGTGGGCTCCCGCATCTTAGATGGTTCGTATTGCATGTGTGTAGTTGAATTGGCATCTGTCTTCCCAGCTGGGTTGTGGCACCATGAGGCCAGGTTCCCTGTGTGCTTTTGCTCACACCTGGCGCCTGGCCCCATCTGAGCCAGTGCCTGGTACGCAGCAGGTGCTCAATAGCTGTTTGTTGAGTAATTGATCACCTCCATTGGAAAGCTCTTGAAAGGTGTACTCGTGGGACTGGGTGAGTCCATTGCCCTCGGACAGGCTGATCAGGGTGCATTTGTTTATGTTTTAAATGTTTCATTTCTGTGACAGTTATAATTGAGCATGGTTAAAAAGCTAGATGGACTCACAGGCTTTTCAGGAAAAACACCAGCACTCCTCCCTGCAGAGTGAGCACGAGGGCTCAGGGTTCTTTTAGGGGATTTCCAATGTCTTTCCAACAACATGCAATGCCGCTCTTTCCCGCCCGGTTCCAGCCTGCACGTGGCATCCAGAGCTCCCGTCTACTTCACATGCACGCCGCAGCCGCCCATGCCATCGCCACAGGGCGGTGTCACTGGCACCTCTGCGTCCTGGGCGGCTTCGTGGCGGTGTTCTGGCAGGAGCTGATGCCGTGGAAGGAAGGGCGGCCCAGGGCCTCTGAGGTTCCCATTTCGCACCTCGACCTCCCCCTCTAGCCTGGCCCTGGGGCTCCCCACCCGCCTCCTCCTTCATTTGTCGCTGGTCCTGCTACCAACGAGGATCCAAATCATTCGGTAACACCACTGAGTCAGTGTTACCACCCTGTGACTTCGCTTACACTTATCAGCACGTTTTCTTTATAAACGTTGTAATTTGTATTTATTATTTACCGTGGCTCTGGGTGTGGGAAAGATTTCCAAATGCGAATTCCATTTTAAAGGAAACCATGAGCACACGTGGCAGTTATGATTCGTGTGGATATACATGCACCTCTGTGTTTTCAGTGAGGTTTGCTGGGGTGGAAGCATGTTCCTTACTGACTACAAAGCTTGGTTAAGGGTTATTGGGAGGAGACCCCTGATGGGGACACAGTCTCTGTGGAACGTGGTCCAGACCGGTCTTCGTGGCTCAAGCAGAGGGAGCAGGAAGTGGCTGGCAAGCCCTCTGCACCTCACTGGCACCCAGGGGTGGGCACCGGAGCGGCCAGGAGAAGCCATGTCTTCATCGGGAACTCTGGCTCATGCATCTGGATGGAAAATTGCCGGGGATACAGTCTGGGGCAACACCGTGCCCAGGAAAATCGACGGAGAACTCAGGTGAGATCATTGATTCAGGCAGGGCTGGGCCACACTCCGTCTCTCCCCTGGAGAGGTGCACCTCTCGCCTGGCACCTCCAGGAAGCCTCACTGCAGCCAGTCTCCTCACCTTTCTTCCAGGCGGAGGAGAGGATGTTCATTTTCCCCAAGTGGCCGGTGTTCTGGGGATGACCATTCCCGCTGCTGTTTCTCACTGTGCTGTGTTGTGGCAAAGGCAGAAAGGAAAGGTATTTAAAAGAGCACCAGGGCCGGGCGCGGTGGCTCACGCCTGTAATCCCAGCACTTTGGGAGGCTGAGGCGGGTGGATCACGTGGTCTAGAGATCGAGACCATCCTGGTCAACATGGTGAAACCCCGTCTCTACTAAAAATACAAAAAATTAGCTGAGCATGGTGGCGTGTGCCTGTAATCCCAGCTACTCAGGAGGCTGAGGCAGGAGAGTTGCCTGAACCCAGGAGGCGGAGGTTGCGGTGAGCCGAGATCGCGCCATTGCACTCCAGCCTGGGTAACAAGAGCGAAACTCAGTCTCAAAAAAAAGAGAGAGCACCAGAGTCTTTTCTAGGTGATGCTCAATCCAAGATGGAGACATGAAACCGGGAAGGGAATAAAAGGAAATCAGGGAGAAGAGGGTGAACCCTGGGTCAGTGGGTGGTTCTCCACGTCGCTCGCATCAAGCCCAGGCACGGCGTGTGGTGTCTCAGACTCCCTCCCAACGAGAACTGTCCCCTCTGTTGACGACTGTGTAGAGCAGCTGAGCTCACTCGGACGAGGAGGTAAGGGCAGAGCCCAGTGTCTCAACGAGACTCCTGTCCACAGGAGGGGAGCTGCCTGCCCCCAGGGCAAGGCCAGGGAAGTGGCTCCACAGTCCCGCCTGGAGACAGCACTGGGTCAGGCCAGGAGAGCGATCTCCAAGTGGCCCCGTGGGTCAGCGCGTGTGTGCGGACAGGGTCAGCGGCTGCCTCCGCTCAGACCAGCCTTAGCCAGTTATGTAAGTGCCCAGAAATGACATCCATTTAGTGTCTTTCTCTGTGGAGGAAAAAACTGCCCACTAATACAACAAACCCGCCCCCCAGCCTCTGAGACTGGCAGTCATTCTCACAGCATCCCAGACCCGTTCGTTGTCTGTAACTTGGTGCTCAAGTTCTCTTCCTCCTTCTGCTTAAACCCTCCGCAGGGGAATAGGCTAACTGGTTTAACTCTTTTTGCCCCGGCTGGCATGTCTGTTTACGGCTTTGCTTGCAATGTGGAGTGACCCCTCGCAGTCTCACTTACCTTTGCAGGCAGAGGCCCAATCTGTGTGCAGCTGCAAGTGCTAGAAATAGGTGGCAGGGTCCACAAGTCCTGCTCAGCCCTGAGCCTAAGGAAGTCCAGATGAAAACAGCTTCAGGAGGTGAGGAGCAAAGCTGCGGAGACGGGTCTCGGCTGAGCGAGCAGGTGTGCCCTCGGCTCACTGTGAAGGAGGCAGGGGCCAGAGAAAGCCAGTAGCTGCCTGGAGACCGGAGCTCACGGCAGGGAAGGAGGGGGCAGGAGGCATCTGCAGTGGAGGAAATGCAGTCCGTCCTGTCAGATGGCCCAGGGCTGTGAGGCCCCACAGTCCCAGGAGATGTCTAGACCAGGAAGGGCGGCAGCTTAGTGAGGGCGAGGCAGAGGCACCCCGGCACGGGAACAGGCCTGCGCTAACCCTGTGCTCCATGCTCCCAGCTGCATGGCTGCCCCTCACTGACAACGTGTGTGTGCAGTGGAGAAGGGCAGACGCCGAAGAGACCCTGGAGAGACGTCCCTCCTCCAGCGCCACCCTCCCGGGACGGTGAACTCACACACCTGCTGAATTCACCGTGTTGGTGAATTCACACACCTGCTTGGCGGTAGGGATGATCTACATGGAATCAGGGGGTGCTGGGAGCATTCAGCAGAGGCTTTCCTTGGATGTACTTTCTTTGGATGAAAGCAAAGAGGAAATCCCCCCACGCGGCTGCTGTGCAGCTCAGGGCAGTTTCTCCCTCTCGGCTCACTCGAGGCTGGAGCGCCCGGGCTCCACGGTTAGCTCCTTCTCCACCTGCGTCGGGTCCTCAGTGAAAGCCCTTTAGTCCGGGCCAGCAGCTGGGAGACGGGGAAGGAGAGGACATGCGGGGCCCACGGCTCTCGACCTGGGTGACCTGAGAGTCACCTTCGCCATGGCTGGTGTGCATCCTCCCAGGTCCCTGAGGTCAGCGTCTCTGGCTCAGTCCTCAGTGACGTATCCAGGCTCGGGTGGCCTTGAGGTGTGGCCACAGGTGGGCACCACTGGGACAGGCAGCCGTTCCCACATCCAGGGAAAGGGAGACAGTGCTCAGGGCTAACCCAGGACGACCCAGGCACAAATGCCAGTGACACAGCTGATTCCGGGCTGTGGGTCAGGATGGCCAGGGGGAGACCTATGTTAATTCTAGCTGAATAATTATAAGCTTGCTTGGCTCAGAGTGCACTGAAGTTCACACGCTGAACTAAACTGTATTATTGGTGCAGTCAATTAGAAATCAAGCGGCAACAGGAGGCCTAAGGCAAAGACCATCAGAGAGCGCAGGGACTAAGGGCGCCCACGTACGGGGTTGGGGCTGGTGCCCAACACGGGAAATTGTGACGGACAAGGTGGGCGCTTTGAGTGATTGTGTCACAGTCTGGGACGGGCCTCTGCTGGAAATGTTTGTATTTTTCAGAAAGACTTTGTTACAACCTGCCGTAACAAAATTCCACAGAAACGTACTTCCTTTCGGTTCTGGAGGCCGGAAGTCACAGAGCAAGGTGTGGGCAAGGCTGGATCCTCCTGAGGCTCCTCTCCTGGGTTTCTGGACGCTGCTCTCTGCCTGTGTCCTCGCACGGCCGTCCCTATGTGTCTGTGTCCTGATCTCTTGCTATAAGGACACCAGTCCTGTTGGATGAGGACCCACCCCTATGACTTCACTTTACCCAGCGATCTCTTTAAGACTCTATTGCCAAATACAGTACAATTGGGAGGTCCTGGTGCTGAGGGCTGCAGCCTACGAAAGGGGGGTTCGCGATGCAGCTGGGGACGCAGCCCTGCAGAGCTGAGCACACTGCTGGCTAGCACTCATGCAGACTCCCCCCTGTTCGGCTGAGTTGGTGGTCCCTTGAAGGCATCAGTGAAATTTAATCATTTTTAGCATCGCAGAGTCACCAGGAGAGCAAGGCTGGAGCTCTACTCTCTCTGTGGGTTTGTCATCAGTGGGTGCAGCTTTCTGGCAGATGGGATCAAAGACTCACTACGCTTAGAGAAAGCAGAAGTCAAGCACAAGCTTCGGCCACATTGACCCCTGCGGCTGGAGCAGCTCCACGGGTTGTCCTCCGCAGCAGGCAGCACTGGCTTCTCCTGACAAGTGCTCCATTCACTCTGGCGGCTGTGGCCCCCAGGGCTGCCGCGTGCCTGCAACCGAGCCGAGCCGTGGAGAGCCTGTCTCTGCAGCAGAGCCAGCAGCAGTGGGCACAGGGGAGCCAGTGACGCTCAGGCCTAGGACTTGCTGGCCTTGCCAGGCAGAGACAAAGCTCAGAGGCCGGGTGACCTGCGCACCCAGGCGGCAAAACAACCCAAGCCCAGGCCCCCAGGCTCAGGCTGGAGACCTCCGTGCTGGCCTTCCTGCTGCAGGAGTGGGCTTCTCTTCTCCATGCCCTGCCATACGACGCTCACTGCCCACCAGGGGCTTTCGCTGGAGAGAGAAAACCTTAAGGTAGACGAGGCATGCTTGGGCGTTGCGGCCCGTGAAAGTCCGTGGCTATAAACTCACTCAGCAGTTCCGATGCAGACGCTTGTGGACCTGAGGGAAGCCTCCGGGAGTTGATGTAAACGTGCACAAGGAGAAAGTGCAGTAATTCATAATAATAAAATAATCTTCCCACTCACTTCGCTCCGGTTGCCGTCCTAAGGACTCCGTGTTATTCATTCACTTCACTCTCACAATTACCTCATGAAATCTCCCCAGTTCTCAAGGATGAACCAGAGCCTCGAGGGCTCAAACAATGTGCCCAGGGTCATCCAAGCAGATGGACATCCAGCCAGGATCTCCGCCCAGGTGGGCTCCATGGGCGCTTCAGACCTGCACACCAGGAGCCTGTGCAGCCGTGGCAGCTCCTGCCTGGCTGCCAGGTACCTTCCAGTCAACCACAGAGGCAGCCCCTGATGAAAAAGCAGAAATAATTCCTGTGGTGGAGCCATAGAATTAAAACACGTTAACTTTATTGCTGCCGTACTAATAACAGAAGCACAAGGTCATCACGTCAGAGGCACTGGAACAACAGCAACTCCATCTTGAAGAGGGCCTGGGTAAAGTGAGGCTGTTTCCACTGATTCACATAATAAGTGAACCCTGCTGGGCTGCATCCCAGGAGGGTAGGCATTCCTAGTCACAGGATGGGATCGGAGGTCAGCACAGGATGCAGGCCGCAAAGACCCTGCTAATCAGACAGGGTGCCGTGAAGGAAGCAGCCCAAAGCCCGCTGAAACCAGGTGCTGACCACACCAAGAGTGACCTCTGACCACCCTCACTGCTCATTACACGCTAACTATAATGCATTAGGCTGTGAGAAGACACTCCCACCAGCGCTGACAGTTTACAAATGCCACGGCAGCGTCCTGACGCTGCCCTATATGCTCTAAAAGTGGGGGAACCCCAGTTCTGGGAAATCCTCGCCCTATCCTGGAACTTCATGAATGATCCACCCCTCGTTTATCATACCTAAATAAATAAAAAGCAGGAGTTGCAGTTCTCGTATTGGATAAAATAGATG
>CM052648.1:192568804-192583048 GCA_028533165.1 Leontopithecus rosalia
TGATGACTGGGTGGCACTGCCTGGAGCTGATGACTGGGTGGCACTGCCTGGAGCTGATGGCTGGGTGGCACTGCCTGGAGCTGATGACTGGGTGGCACTGCCTGGAGCTGATGACTGGGTGGCACTGCCTGGAGCTGATGGCTGGGTGGCACTGCCTGGAGCTGATGACTGGGTGCCACTGCCTGGAGCTGATGACTGGGTGGCGCTGCTGCTTGGTTGTCAAGCCTCCCTAAGGTATAAGGTCACAGAGGAGTGTCCCAAAAGGCAAGGGCATAGCTGTATTTCTAGGAGTCTGAGGCCCAGTTTAACCTTTTCTCCATCATTCAGCAGCTTAGAAATTCATGTCATTCCCCCTGCAGGGCTCAATTTCTCTACCTGTAAAGTAAGGTGGTTGAGCTGAGTTCCCTTTACCTATGAAATCCCAGGACCCCGCCATGTCCCTTTCATGCTGGGGTGGCAGCAGTTACCTGAGAAGGACAGGAAGTGCTGTGCCTGGATCTCGTTTAAATGCACACAGCTGGGTTTCCAAGACTCCCTGAGAGACTTTAGGACCCCAAGGACGTTACTTATCAACATAAAAACAGGAGAAGATAAAGCCTCACAATTCTTCCTTCCGCTCCTCAAGTGGCCAGTGCTGCTTTTATTGTGGAATGAGTTTGCCACAAAGCCTCAGGCCGATATTCCGGTCTCTGAAAAACCACAGCTTGGCATCGAACCGACAAAATTCATTTCCAAATGGATTAAAACAGTTCTCAAATGAAAATCCACTTTCTCGAATCCTGTTGTAAAAGGTCATCTAAGAGGTAAGCACCGTATTTTTTTTAAAGCTATCGGGAGCCCATAGCACGAATGAGCCCTGTAGGTTCGAGGCCAGGCTGGGCCCACCTGCGCCTCCACCCTCATAGTGGCTCCCAGCTCCAGGGTGCCCACCAGAGCCAGGGCAGCAAGCCACCTCCAGGCTGGCCCTTTGTCTTCACTCTTTGAAAAGCTTTGGGTGAAGTGTGTCTCTCAGATCAAATAACCAATCAACGGTTGGCTGCTGTCATTAAAGGAGAAGTTACTGCTGAGGGAGACACATCGGGGGCATTTTGGCTGATTATGGGATGATTTACCGTTCGTAGGGATCAAGCCATAAACATACTGAAATGCCAAGAAAGAAAACAGGAGAGAAAAATTGCTACAAATTTTATTTCTTACTTATTCATTTTTTATTGTACTTGAGGTTCTGGGGTACGTGTGCTGATCATGCAGGATTGTTGCACAGGTACATACAGGCAAGGTGATTTGCTTCCTCCACCCCTCCCACCTGTAACTGGCATTTCTTCCCGTGTTATCCATCCCTAAGAAGATTTATGTGCAAGGTTTGCAACTGATGCAAAGGCTGTAAAGGCAAGTGCCCCACTGTCAAACCCGCTCCCTTCCAGACCCTTCACAAAGGCGTGACCTGCTTCAAGAAACGTGATATTTGAAAAAATGAAATCCACACATTAAGATACACTAACGGCCGGGCGCGGTGGCTCACTCCTGTAATCGCAGCACTTTGGGAGGCCGAGGCGGGTGAATCACGAGGTCAAGAGATTGAGACCATCCTGGTCAACATGGTGAAACCCCGTTTCTACTAAAAACACAAAAAATTAGCTGGGCATGGTGGCGTGTGCCTGTAATCCCAGCTACTCAGGAGGCTGAGGCAGGAGAATTGCCTGAACCCAGGAGGCTGAGGCAGGACAATTGCCTGAACCCAGGAAGCGGAGGTTGCAGTGAGCTGAGATCGCGCCACTGCACTGCAGCCTGGGTAACAAGAGCGAAACTCCATCTCAAAAAAAAAAAAAGATACATTAAGAGTGACTGTTCACATGTCAGAAGGATTTGCCACATTACAAAAGGTTCATCCCAGTGTTTCTTAAAGAGCTATACAACTGCAATGTATTTTAAATGCCTTTCAATTAAAAGAATTGACTCATGCTAACTTTGCTTCAACATGATTTCAACTTTATTTCACCTTAAATATCACACAATAAAAACTTACTGTACTGATTTTTATCCCGGGGGAATGTGTCTTTCCCCAGGTTTGATGGAGGACTCTGGCTCTGAAGGTGGCACAGCAGAAAACCAGCTCTCATTCTACTCTGCCATTAACTGGTAGAAGTGAGCGTGGTCCCTTGGGCCTCAGCTTCTCATCCATAAAATGGGGACAAGCTACCTGCCCACTGGGCCTATACTTCAAAACGGTCACGGGTTTAAAAACACAGAAAGCAAAGAGACCCAGTGTTTACAAACATGAGGTGTGAATATTCTGTCCCGGCCATGTCCTACATGCCCACCCACCGAGGATGGCTGATGGACCAGCACCTCTGGTTTGTCTGCGCTATTTCCCTCCACCTCCATTTCCAACTTCAAGGCCTTCATGCTGGGTCCTGCTTCATCCTCCCTGTGAAATGAGATTAACAGGAAGGGATCCGGTGCCTGTCTGTTCACCGTGTGCCACCCAGCATCCACTGATGCCAGGACGTCCGACACTGAGCTCTTCCCACAGCCTGCCCAGGCCTCCACTGTGCAGACGAACAAACAAATCCCCCATCTCAGGGACTGCCCACAGTCACACAGCTGGGAGGACACACAGGCCTTTAAAGTCAGTCTCCTCTGCTGACACCGGTGCTCCGGCACAAGCGAAGGGCCTTCTCCTCCGTCACCACACTGAGCGGGGACCAGAGGCCGTCCCTGGGCAGCTGGCCACCCAGCAGCCTGAGCACGTGTTGGAAGCTGGGCCTGTCATTTGTTTGGGCCCACAGGAGAGAACCGGGGCAAGGGAGACGATCTCCCACCGGAGACCTGTGGCATCCTCCAGGCCCTTCTCTGCCCTCTCAGCCAGGGCAGGGTGGCACCAAGTTCTTCATGTCTGAGGAGTCAAGTGGCACAGACACCTCTGCAAGTCAGAGCCCTTCCTCCCAGCTCCGCAGTGGCCAACACCCCTCTCGTTTGGTGACTGGCTCACAACTGTTCTTCCTGGGAATCTCTGCCACCAGTGAAGTGTCCCCCACAGCTGCTGTGAAGGAGACCCAGGGCAGGCTTCTGGGGAGGGGCTGCCTTAAAGGGCCCATGAGCCCCTGAGGGTCTTGGCGGGTGAGCTCAGCTGCAGATGCCAGGCAGGGGAGTGTGAGTCAGCGTGCTCAGGAGCTCTGGATACTTTAAGGAGCGGTGTCTGTGCAGAGATGCGTTTCCTCGTGTCGACATGAAGGGGCGGGGCTGAGTGGTGAGCACCATGCGGTGCTACCCGCAGTGTCCAGAGGACAGTCACGTTGCTCCAATCCACAGCCAGGGACACAGTGGCTTCTTGGTGACAGTAGGCTCGGCTCCTGGAGGAAGACACTGAGGGATGACACGGGGGCTTCTCCGGATCACTATCGCTTGCCCACCCAGCGTGTCCATCTCTGTCCCGCAGCCCAACTGGCACAGGGACAGCGGAGCTGCTGGGGGCACACTGTCCTCAAAGCTCCCAGGCCTCAGCAGCGTTAGCTTGGGTCCCGGCCGGTCCTCCAGACCCTGAACTGCGAAGGACGCAGAGGCGGGGCTTCCACTCACAGGCTGCCTGCCCAGCGACCACCAGTCACACGGGAAGCGCAGACCACAGGGTTCCTTTGATCCTCATTCCGCAGCTCCCACATCTGAGCCCTGGTCACTCACCCCTAAAACTCCTCCTCTCTAAGCAACCGGCGGGGATTCCATGGATGACAAAGAGGTGGGGGGTGTAGGGAAGGTGCCACCTCCCACAGCCTCCACTGCAGGCGGGAGCATTGCTGCAGCACAAAGGACCCGAGGGGCTGCCCCACTGGAGCCAGGCCCACCTGGCCCCAAGGAGCCCGGGGGAGAGCAGGTGTGGGGTCGCTATTCATCCTAGTGCTTCCACCCCAAGTACCTGGGCTCCACATTGTCCTTAGCTTCCCTGCTGACCAAGCACCAGTGTGTGTCCACACCAAAAAGCCCATTGTGAGCCTAGCGTCGCTTCATGAAAGCTGTGGGGCCTTCCAGAAGAAACAGAAGTCATTATACAGGGTGAGCCCAAGTGGGCATCACAGAGAGGCCTCTGGGAAGGGAATGGGTGAAGGATGCGTGCACTTGTGAGAAATCATTGCCAGCAGGAAGAGCAAGGGTCCCTCCTGTGGGCCTCCTTGTCCCGTCCTTTCTGCCAAGAGAAGAGGAGGCACAAGGTTTGGCCTCTGTTGTTTTATCAGCTGTGCCCCCAAAGGGAAGACATAGCAGGCAGAAAGCAGGGGCTTTGCAGTGAAATCCTGAGGCTCTGGGAGCCGCGACGTCCTAGGGAAGCATCTGCCAGGGCTGTGCAGCCACTCTAACTCACCAAATTCGGAGTTGATGATGGACAAACCCCCCATGAGCATCAGAGCTGCCAGGCCCTTGGCACACTCTCCTTAGGGACCACACCCCCAGGCAGCACCCACAGAGCTGCTGAGCACACAGGACTAAGCACTGGGACTCCATGCGGCCCCATGTGGCATGCCAAGGGCAAGTCCAAATCTACTTGTGAGTCGGGGGACCTTCACCCTGCCCTGGGCTACACTAACAGCTAACACACACACAGACACACATACACACATGCACATGAGCACACACATGCATAAGCACATGCATACAAGCACACACACACACGTACATCCATATAGGCAATGTACATGTGCATGCAACACAAAAGCACACATGTGTCCCATAAGGTAACATGCATGTATGTACACAATACACATGCACAAACATACATAAACACACATGCATGCACACAAACACGTGTGTGCCAACACATGCAACATACATGTGCACACACAGCACACTCACAAATGCCCACATGCATGCACAAAAGTACACATGGGCCCCCTAAGGCAGCATGCATGTGCCCAATGCAGGTAACATATGTGTGTGCACATCACACAAGCACACATGTACACACACATGCACACACACATCTGCACAAGCACAAACACACACATGCATGCACACACGTGTCCCATATAGGCAACATGCATGTGCACACAGCACACATGCACACACTTATAAGTGCACACCTGCCTATGCTCAAGCACACATAGGCCTGGACTAGTGCACACTTACACATGCATGCACAATGAGCACACGTGTGCACACACAAACACACATGCACACACTGTGCCCTGTGACTTCCTTCCCTTTACAAATGTTGCTTCACTGGGAGACGGCCTCCTTCAACTTCCTTTAAAATACCACCCAGAAATACTGAAAAAAACCCCGTCACAGAAGGTGATGGCTCTATTGATTAAAAGAAAATTAGACGGAATTATTTTGGGAGACATCATGTCCATCATAGTTAAACGTGTGTTAAATTGATTCATTTGCTGGTTTCTGAGCAGACAGATGAGGAGTCGCTGGGGAAACCCTGTTACAAATAGGATCTCTCAAAAAGCCACACGGCTTCTTCCCTGTGTGCTGTCCTTCTATCAACATGGCACACGCACACACACCTGACACACGTGCACATGTGCACAGTGCTGGATGTTGCAGCGCATACTCCATTCTCACATTCCTGATGCTGTAAGGTCTTCCCTTCGGCCTGGGTGTGGCAAGGCTCGGATGCACAGCTGGCCTCTCGGCTGGGCGAGCGGCCCAAAGCCCCATGCCCTCCAGGAGCTGGAGCTGCCGTTTTCGCCTCATTTTTTCTCTTTCCTCCAGTTCTTCCTCTCTCCTGCTCTAACCACACACTGTGAAAACACCCGGACCGCGCATTGCCTGTTTATTATGCTGCCTCTGAAACACACATCCCATTATGTGGGGCGGAATGAAAGGAGAACCTGCACGGGTCTATTTTTAGCAGGTGGTTAGAACACTATAAATTTTAGGGTGTTTTGCCTCTCTCCCACTCCTTAGCCCTTTCAATCTTGTCAGCTGTAAAATGGGTCTCTGTTTAACCCCTACTGGATCTGCGAGATGAAAGGTGCGCTCATGAATTAGCGGTGCTGACAGCCCAGCAAGGCCTCGCCACAGGGGGTCCCCTTTGTTCCGTCCACTCTGACCTCGGTGCCCCGTGTGTCTGTGGGAACCGGACCAGAAGAATGTAGGGGAGGAGTTCGCAGCATACAAGTGTCAGGCCCGCTCCTGGCGGAGCAGAGATGACATTCTTCTGCTGCAAATATTCTGACCTCATCTGGGGCACACCTCCAGCCTGATCCGATCCACCGGTGACCTCCTTTGTGCTTTGCAAACCGAGACAATGCGTCCTGCTCCAGAATTGTCCACATAAGGGCAGGAAGGGTGCCTTTCCTGGGCGCAGAAGCCTGTTTCGTTTTCTTGTGTGTGTGGGAAGAAAGTGGCTACACGCTGAACCCTGCTCTGAGGAGGAAATTCGGAGTTGGAACTCGGGCGGGAAGCGAGTCTTCACAACGCGCAAAGATCGATTCAGGTTAAAGCGGAACCGCAGTTGAGAAGTGACCTGTTGTTTCAGAGTCATGAGGCGCCAACCCCTCCAGCCGGAGTGGGGATCCGTCCCGCAGCCTCATCTGATTTGCGATTTAAAAATGCAAGAAAGTCTTAGGAGCCATGAATGAACTATCTGTCCGGCTTGAGCAAGTGCACCTCCAGAGGGAGGGGTCTCTCCTCCTCCGAGCACCTCCAGGCTGCCCTCGCCATCCCACCGAGGAAGTGCCGGGACACGCGAGCTCAGCAAGTTGCTTAGAACAATGAAAAGTGTTTCCGAAAACAACCTTTGCTAAGGAAGTTTGGAAGAGAAACTGCAACACTGTGACTCTCCTGTGAAGTTTCTACTTCCTAAGAGCACTTTAACTTCACATAACTGATTCGAGTGTCTGTGTTCATCTATTTGGAATCTAATTAAAAAGAAAAATCCTTGTCGAGGTAGAACACTACCAATAAAAATCCCCAAATTGACAAAGAGGAGCTTCCGATGATGTCACATGGATCTTTAAGACAACAAAAGGCCACTCTGTTCTGACAGCAAAACATTCTTTTCTCCCCTTAAAACAAAAAGGTGTTAAAAAATTCCCTACAGGTCACTTTACTTTAAAATAATAACACAGCAATGGCCCTGGGTCCCTGAGCAGGAAAACCACGTCCCCAGTGTCTGTGGGACGGACGATGGCGATGGACATGCACTCTGCAGCAGGAATCACCATTCTCTGAGCTTCCTTTTGGAAAGTGGGAAAGTCCTGCCTTTCCAGGGCAGGCAGCTTCTGTTTCCCAGGAGCACTCTTCGTGTTGCTAATAAACGGCATCATTCTAGTCTCTGCTTTCAGGTACAATTTAGAGAGAAATTGAGCTGCAAAGACAACGCGATTTCTTCCAGACGCCTGCTGGCAGAGCAGGAAGTGCCTGACAGATTCATGGTTCACACTTTTACTTTTACTTTGTATGAGGAAAAAAGCAGGCTTTAATAAAATTTCTGTGTGTAAATAGTTTTAAAACTAAAAACACGATTCCAATCCACGATCTATGTTCTTTTCCCAAACCCTCTCCCCCTGCAATGGCAGGATGCAGGCTTTGTTCTGTGACTTATAATTTGACACAAAAAGAACAAGGCGATGAGCTTGGTTTTATGTGGGAGAAAGGCAATTATCTCGCATATTTTCCGGAAAACCTCTAAAATAATCTTTAAAAGTGTATGCCTTGTTTCATGAAACTTAAATATAGAGTACAGGAGTATGTTATTCTCTCACAAAACTCATTTGGGGACGGTTTTGCAAATATATCATCATTAACAGTTTTTCTTTTTAAAAAAAGATTCAGGAATTGTATTCATCCACTTCGAATTTTCTTGCTTCTTCAAACTCAGGAGATGTTGCAGACATCATTTTTTTTTTTTGACAATGCTATTCTACTGCAGGAGGTGGTTTCTTGGGCTCACAGTGGAAGAGACCGGAAGCAGTGAATGAAGCCCCAAAACTGCGCCCCAACGTTTTGCAGCTGAGCGTCCTGCTGACTTTTGTACTGGACATCTTTCTAAACAGTCTCAGAATGTCCGTGTCCAGAGCTGCTCTCTGTATACAGGAAAACAAGTTTTAAAATGCCGGGACAGAGAAAAACAGAAACGAGATGTTTCTTTTATCGATGATGGATGTTCTCTTTCTTTTCAGCACAGGCCAGAAGGAAGGACGGAAAGAGGCAGGTGCAGAACGGCTCGGGGAGCGCGGCTCTCTGCCTTTGAAGCACACACGCACTGTTCATTCACTTGCCAGCATGGCTGGCTTTTCAGGCCGGCCAGATTCAACGTGGGACAGTCGTATAGAGGACAGGGTTTGAGCCTGACTTCCAAAGAAAGCAGAAGTCTCCAGAAACAAAGCCTCCCAGATCCAGCTTACAGGCCTGTGGCTGTGAAAGAGAAGCTGAAGGGCAGTTAACCGTGCTGTGAAACCTAAGGACATCGTTCATCCTCACTCCTGCTCCTTCCTCCACTTCTGCCCGACTCTTCACCAGTTCAGCGGGGACGCCCTGGTTCGCAGCCACTTCCCTGGAGAGCTTCTCGGCGTCATCCTTGCAGATTATCTGAGCATCATATTTAGATAGATGATCTCATTTAATAGCCTGTGATATCTTGGGTTTGTTTCATTCAAATGAACTGAAGTGTTGGTTCTGAGGGCCTTTTCCATGCTGAAAATGCCTCTGTTTTTGGCTACCCACCCAACGTCCCCAGAAAGTTATCCAAAGAGTGAGACTCCGTGGAGAGTAGCGGGGAGACAAGACGGGGTGCGGGACGGTGGTCAGGTAAGAGGAGGCTGAGCACAGCGCAGACAGGGAAGGCGCAGCCACACGGCCTGAAGCCCGCAGGCCACTGCCTCATCCCTTTCACTTCCTGGGTTTCGCTTTGCATCCAGCAGACTGGGTGAAATTCTGGGTCATCTTAAATGGACAAAGAATATTTTAAAGTGCCCCAAGGAAAGCCATGCTGATGCTCATTTTTGGGGGTTACTGGGACCCCTTTCCCAGGAAGAGTTCTCACTATAAACGTGTGTGCCTCACTGACACCCGACAGCCGTGCAGGCCAATTCAGAGGCTCTTGTCTGGTGCCCTCGTCCGAAGATCTGCTACACTCTGCAGCGTCACTCCTGCCCCAGCTTCCCCAGCCACCTCCCGAGGCATCTCAGTCTGCAGCCGCCTTTCCCAGGCTGGACTGCAAGCCTCCCAAACTCACAGCTGAAGTGCGAGCCCAGGCAGCGCGGAAGGAGGCCCCACAGTTCCCCTCTGTACTCCAGAGACGGTGGTTCCAGGAACCCCTCAGGTGCCAAACCTAGGGATGCCCAAGCCCCTTGCATAGGATGGCACAGTGTTGGCATGGAAGCCGGGTGCCTCCTCCTGTGTGCTTTTAGTCAGCTCTGGATGACTTCCAGCACCTCATATGGTGTACGTGATGTGGAGATGGTTGTTATGTTGTGCTAGCTTTTTATCTGTATTATTGTTAATATTTTCAGTCTGCAGCTCGTTGAGTCCATAGCTGCAGAACCTGGGGATAAGGTGGGAAGTGCATTTGGGAATAGGACTGCTGCAGAGGCGATTCGTGGACATGTGGCCATAGTGGAGTCAGTAGGTCCTACATCAATATAACTGCTGTCCTTCTACAAAGAGGATATTGGACACAGAGCAGAAAAACCACATGATGTGGGAGGCAGAGGCTGGAGGGGTGTGGCTACCAGCCAGGGACCACCAGGGACAGCAGGCAGCTCCGGGAGCTGGGAGAGGCTGGAGCAGACCTTCAGAGGCCCCAGTGGAGCTGGGAGCTGGGAGAGGGTGGGATAGACCCTCAGAAGTCTGAGAGGAGCTAGGAGACGCTGGGGCAAAACCTCAGAGGCCCCAGAGGAGCTGGGAGAGGCTGGGGCAGACCCTCAGAGGCCTCAGAGAAGCTGGAAGCTAGGAAAGGCTGGGGCGGACCCTTAAGGGCTCCAGAGGAGCTGGGAGAGACTGGAACAGACCTTCAGAGGAGCCAGTCCTGCCCACATCCTGGTCTTGCACTGGGGGCCTCTGGAGCTGGGAATGAATCAAATGCTATGGTGAAAGCCACTCAGTTTGTTACAGCAGCCGTGGGAAGCTGCTGTGTTTCTTTAATTTAAACAATTAGGTTATGTTTCCTCTCCTCCAGAATGTGGTGGCTACTCACTATGGTTACCCCTCATACATAACGCAGTGTAGGAGACTCAGTTTTCAAATCAGGAACAGTTACCTTTGGGTAGAGTTCAGGGTTCAGAGTGCACATGGGTCCCGGGGACACAGGACAGTGAGGCCCTGAAGTGGGGCTTAGCCAGGGAGGGCTCTTGGCTTCATTCTGGAAAGTGTTCAAGAGTGAGCCAGTGGAGGAAGCTGGCTCCATGGCAGCAGCCGTGGCACAGCTCCGCGAGGCTCCGGCAGAGCAGGCAATTCCAGAGGCAGTGTGCTGAGGCAGTCAGTGCTGCAGTCAGATTTATACCTTCTTTTAATGACATGCAGTTGGGGGCAGATTATGCAGCAAAGTCTAGAAGCAGAGTGGTAACTTCGGAGCGGTCTGGGTGTTGCCACGGAGATGGTAAACCAACATGGCACTGGTGGGCATGTCCTGTGGAGAGGTGCTCCCGCCCCTTCTCTATTTCAGCCAGACCTCAGTCCTGTCCAGAGTCTGGGTCTCCACCTCTGAGTCAAGTCCTTCCTCCTGCCTTTCCAGGGCCGGGCATTGCCATATTCCGCAGGCTCTTGAGGACATCCCTGTCCCTCCTGTGCATTTGAGGGAGCACATGGCCATTTCTCCTTTCTCCTTTTCATTGAGCCAATTGCTGAATGATGTGCCTGGGGAGGGGGTGGGCAGTGAGGGGGTGCTGGTCTGAGAACACAGGGACACACTGAGCTGGTTCCTGGGAACAGCACAGAGAGAAGCAGCGTTGGTGGAAGAGCCCAGAGTGGGGCCCTGCAGCAGGTGGAAGATGGCTAAGAGGGAGTGTCAGGGGTGAAGGAGACCCAGTGGGCTCTTGTGGAGGGCAGCAGGGTGCCAACCTCACCAGGAATGGTGGAGGCCGAGGAGGCCTGGGAGGCATCTCAGACACCGAGGGTGGGGTCCTTGCTAAGCTGACTTTGCAGGGTTTTTTGGTAAAACTGGGTTTTACAAGGACATGCATGGATGGTCTAGGAGAAGGTCCTGGCCACAGCACACTCACGTGTAGACAGTCGGGGGCACACCTCCATGAGCTCCGGTCTCCAGCTGGGCTCCACACTGTGCCAGATTCCTAGCATGCGTAGCTGGTGTGCGGTTAGGTGCTTGATAAGGAAGAAGGTGATCCTACAAGCTCAGTCCCTGCTGCTTACGGTGGGTGATCCGGGCAGGTTCCTGGGCGTCTGAGGTGGGCAGTGGTGGATGTGAGTCTGTGGGTTGAGTGCAGGGACTCCCCGTGTGCACAGAGGCACCGCGTGGGCAGCACGGCTGGGCGCCAGTGTGAGGCAAGACACTGACGCTGTGTGAGAGTCTACAGGCAGAAATGTGGTTAAAATAAAAGCCTTGCATCCCTGACCAGCACTCAGGCAAGTTGGCTCCCTCCAAACATGTCTTTACTTTTTATTACGGAAAAATCAGGCATGACCAAAAGTAGAGAGAAAAGTGCAAAAGTTTCTGCATACTCATCACCCAGCGCCAGTAATTACCACCGCAAAGCCACCTCCTCCGACCACTCCTACCTGATTCTGCTCCAGAGCCTCCTGTATTATTTTGAAAACCGTTTCATCAGTACAGACACGTGTTCATCTGTTTCATTTTGCTTTTGACTTTTAGGACTTTTAAGACTTAATCGTGTTTGATGATTATGTACAGTGTTTACATCGTTCCAAGGTCAAATGATGGATTTGGCATCTGACTTAAGGAGGTGCGGCCAGGCTCGTGGGGGTGCCCCTGCTGGCCTGAGAACGAGTGGGGCCTCCAGAAACCTCGTCCCTTCCCACCCTGTCTACACAGCAGGGTGTCCTGAGAGAACTCCAGCTTCTGCTTTTGACCTCTCTACCCTATTTCCACCAGCAAATTCTACTTGATGGTTTAATAAAACAAATATCTCTGTGTCTGCCTGTGTGAGATGATCTGCGCAACGCCTCCTGTCTGGTGTACACGGCAGCAGATCAGGCAGGCTCCGCCACGTCCAACGTGGGGATCAATGCAGCTTCTTCAGACCTCCCCTCCTGGTGGATGTCCGCGTTGTCTATGGGTGTGGGTTCTTTGTTTCGGCTTTTTGTTCTGCTTTTGGTATTTTGTTATCACAAATAGTGTGACAAATAAGCCATGCCTGTGGCACTTTTATTTTTGCCAGTCCATCTTTGGAACAGATTCTTAGAAACGGGACATGGGATTTTTACAAGATCCTGCCTGATTCACTTGGCAGTGGTTGCACCATTTTGCCACGGGCAATGTGTGAGCGAACAGAATATGTTTCATGTGTTTATATTTTTGTCTGACAGATGAAAAATGAGATCTTGGTATATTCAGCAAATATGTGCTTAATCAATGTTCATTAAACATTTCCAAAGAACAGAACAGGGTCTCCAGGCTGCTGAGCAGTGGTCTTGTCTGGAGGCCAGAAGTCAAATTGAACTTTCACAGAAGAGGGAGTTTAATTTACTCGATGGCTGTTTGAATCAGTGAATGAGTGGATGCTTGAGTGACAGATTGGATGCAAAATCCTTACTGAAATTAATAAGGGCAACATGGTGGCGGCTGCAGGTCCGCGGAGCCGGTGTTCATTCTCAGAGCCTAGGGGAGCCCAGGGAACGCCCTCAGTGCTGCGGTCCGGGCAGACCACCTGTGCACGCCACTGCCCTCCAGCCCTCATCTTCCTTAAGCTCTATTTTATTTTTAATTGACACATAATCAGTGCAGTTAATTACAGGGTACAGTGTGATGTTTCAATCCATGCAGACGTGTGTAATGATCAATCAGGATAACTAGCTTATGCATCATCTCAAACACGTATTTTTTCTTTACGGTGTGAATATCCAAAATCCTCTCTTCTAGCTATTTTGAAACATACAATACAATATTGTTAATTATAGTCTCCCTACCATGCAACAGGTGAAAGAGTAAAGAAAATGTGGTCTGTATATCCAGCGGAATACTACTCAGCCATAAAAAAGAATGAAATACTCGGCCGGGCGCGGTTGCTCACGCCTGTAATCCCAGCACTTTGGGAGGCCGAGGCGGGTGGATCATGAGGTCATGAGATCGAGACCATCCTGGTCAAAATGGTGAAACCCCGTCTCTACTAAAGATACAGAAAATTCGCTGGGCATGGTGGCGTGTGCCTGTAATCCCAGCTACTCGGGAGGCTGAGGCAGGAGAATTGCCTGAACCCAGGAGGCGGAGGTTGCGGTGAGCCAAGATCACGCCATTGCACTCCAGCCTGGGTAACGAGTGAAACTCTGTCCCCCCCCCAAATAAAAGAAAGAAAAAAAAAAGAATGAAATACTCTTGGTTTTTGCAACATGGATATAAGTGGACGACATTGAGGTAAGTGACAGAATCCCCCTTTTTCATCAGGATTTTCAGTTCTGTTCCTACGGCAGTTAATGGACACCTAATTCATGCCAGTCACTGGGTATACACCTGCTCTGACTTTCGAGTTAACCAGAAGCTTTCTGAAAATCATTCTTTTTATTTTGAGCTGATTAGAGGAGTATTGGTTTAAAAAACATAAGGGAATGGTGTGAGGCTGTGGCTGTCTTTGCCCCCGTTTGCCTTAGGGAAAAGAGTGTAGATTAGGTGGGTCCTTGGGAAATGTTCATACCTGAGGTTCCAAGTTGACTAGTGCCAGTGATTAGGCAGCGATTTCCTTGTTAGAAGCCACTTTGAAGGACGGACACTGAGTTCATTTTGCCCTGTGGCTGTGACTTACCTCCCCAGCACCTGCAGCCACACCAACCTGGCACCTGCCCCATTCCAGGGTGGAGGGGGCAGCAGGAGACCAAGTCTGAGATCATTTCACCCAGCCACACACCTTTAGCCAGGGGAGAGCTGCAAAGAAAACACCTGGTCAGGTCCGTGACTGTTCCTGTGTGAGTGTCCGCAGCTTTGAGTGCGCCCTGGCATGGATGCACCTCCAGCACGGCCCAGCAACCTCTTTCCCGGTGCCACGCTCATGTGGATTCGGAGGAAACTGAATGTGCCATTATCCTGCTGCTTGAGAAGGGGTGACGTTTTTCTTGCAATCATAAGTTCTCCCGGACAACACAGGAGAAAGGCACCCACACATCCCTTGGCAGCAG
>CM052648.1:192583548-192598649 GCA_028533165.1 Leontopithecus rosalia
GCCATCAGAGTGGCATCCTGACTCATGTCAGTCACTGCCCAGCAGGTGTGGGGCGCCTCCCACTGATGACCTCAGTCCCACGGTGCCCTGTAGGCTGCCACGACCCACTTCATCTGGTGGAAGGTCCTGGTCTGACCCTCTGAGACCAGATCATCCGTCACCTCACCCCACATGTGCCACAGACCGCAGTAGGCCCCACAGACCATAGAGCAAGACGAGGCCTCCACGCCTGTCTTCATTGCCTGGCCACAGCTGGGGGCTTCGGGGCCACTGTGATGGCGGGGCTGGGCTGCACCAGGCCCTCCTCGCAGGCCCTGCCATCTGCTTTCTCTGTGGCTCCTTTCCCCTTGCAGATGCGGGTGAGGTGGGGTCCAGGCTCATGCCCCTTGTGAGCCCACACTGCTGCATTCTGGATGAGGCCTCTGTGCTTCCACGGGGTGCTCCTGAGCTCCCATAAAAAGATGGGCCCAGGTATGTCTTCCTTAGTGCCACAGGGAGACAGACCCGTGGCTCTCGGACTCAGGGGCAAAAGCTGGGACTTAGCCCTCACACGCTGACTCAGGCGCCTGTGGTCTGAGTGCCTTCCTCAAATACACCCTTATCCAAACATGTAGACACCCTGCCCCAGTCCTCACCTTCACCAGCACTCAGTTTAAAGCCCTCTGCACAGAAGGGTCTCCAGTGTCCACAGAGTTTAACTTAATTGCATTGCTCCTAAATTGGCTGCACAAATGAAGTAAAAGATAAAATTAAGTTCTGCAGAGGTGAGGCTGGTAGGAGGCCACCAAGGAACCCAGAAACAGGACCCAGGGCACTGTGCACAGAGCTCCAAGCACCCTTCCACTCAGTTACCAATGGAGGTTAAGATACCTGAGTTCCACGCGTACCTCTCCATCAGGTACAGGTACCTCTCCATTGGGCCCTGACTGCAGGTGCACTCTGGCACCTCTGTCACCTTCACAGGCAGTGGACTGGCCTGCCCAGTATTCCAGCAGATCCTGAAGAGGAGGAAGGAGGGAGATGGGGAGGGCTGAAGTTGGGGGGAGATGAGAAGGGCTGGAGGGGGAAGGAAGATGAGGAGGGCTGAAGGGGAGGAGGGAGATTGGCAGGGCTGGAGGGGAGGGAGGGAAATGGGGAGGGCTGGGAGGAGGGAGATGGAGAGGGCTAGAGGGAGGAGGGAGATGGGGAGGACTAGAGGGAGGAGGGAGATGGGGAGGAATGGAAGCAGGAGGGAGATGGAGAGGGATGGAGGCGGGAGGGAGATGATCAGGGCTGGAGAGGATGGAGAGGGGGAGGGAGGGAGAGAAGGGAAATGGAGAGGGGTGGAGGGGAGGGAGATGGGGAGGGCTGGAGAGGAGAGGGCTGGAGAGGAGGGAGATGGAGAGGGGTGGAGGGGAGGAGGGAGGGAGGTGGTCAGGGTTGGGAGAGAAGGCAGGTGGTGAAGGCTGGAGCAGGGAGGGAGATGAGGCAGGTGCCCAGGAGACTGTGGACTGGGAGATGAGGGTGTGGGGGACTCGGGGACCTGGAGGAACCTCAGCTGAATCCTTAAAGCTCTGCAGACTTGGTCAGGTGGAGGACAGAATTCCAGGTGGGGAGGACGGTGCAAACTGAGAAAACAAAGGGCGTGAAAGGAGGAGACATTTCTGGAGAGAAAACGCGAGCCAGGAAACTCCTGCTGAACCCACTGCCTCGCTGGCTGCACTGAGAGTGGCTGGTCCACGGGGCAGGAGAGACAAGCGACTGTAGGAAAGAAAGCTGGGGCATTTAAAATTCTGTTATTTTTCACATTAAAATTACTAGGAGAGAAAAGTCACGGCTATCCTTTAAAAATACTGGGAAAAATACAGAAAAGTACATAAAGAAACTGACTGATGCTCATGTCACTTTTGAGCTCCCCCAAGTCCCCAGGCTTTAGAGGGTGAGGAGGGGCGAGGCCGCCGCAGAGCAGGGAGAGCAGGGAAAATACCCACATCGAGGCCGTGCGATCAACCTCTGATCAGTGGTCCTTTGTCAGTGCTTCACCTCCTGAAGCTAATTATTCATCCCTGTGATTCCGTCAAAATTATATGCCGTTAGCAAATAAAAATTATGAGCACCCCAAATCTCACACTTTCTACTAAGAAACAAGTCCAGCCAATTCTCTGTCTACTTCTGACATGGTGGGAGGTGTCAGAAAGTGACAGGTGAGTTTGACATCAGAAATGGAGGGCAAGCAGGAGAAAAGCCGGCAAACTGGAGGGGCCCCTTCCTTCTCTGGCTGTTGGCCCGTGCAAGGAGCTGAGCCCTAAGAAAAGACTCACTGGGCCCAATGATTTCCCCCTCTTGTCTTCATTAACAGCACAGAGACTATTCATGAGATTAGAAGGCTGTCAGAGCAAACCGGCATTTTCAGGATCCAAAAATTCTCGGTGAACAGATACCAAGTGCCGTGCATCATTTTTGTTTCTCTGGAAAATAAAAATATTAGCAAAGAACGAACTGGTGCAGCTGCAGTTTCCCCACTCCAGCAAACGTAAGTGTGCTGCTCCCCAACCTGCTCCGACAGGGAAAGGTGAGCTGGAGACCCAGGCGGTCATGGAGGGCTTCCTATCAGGGTGTCTTGCACATGTATGTTTTCACACATGCATGCATATGTATATGTGTGCTAGTATGCTTTCATGTGTTTTTGTATGTGTGCATGTGTGGGTGCATGTGTGTGTTGCTTTGCATGCATGTATTATGTCTGCATATGTGTTGCTATGTATGCACGTGTTTGCATGTGTACACGTGTGGGTGCATGTGTTGCTATGCATGCACATGTGTGTCTTCACATGCATGTGTATGCACGTGTGTTGCTATGCATCCACATGTGTCTTTGTGTGTCTTTGCATGTGTGCACGTGTCGGGGCATGTGTGTTGCCATGCATGCACATATGTGTGTCTGCACGTGTGGATGTGTGTGTTGCTATGCATGCACATGTGTGCACATGTGTGTGTCTGCATGTGTTACTATGCACACACGTGTGTCTTTGTGTTGTCTGCATGTATGTATATGTGAGTGCATGTGTGTTGCTATGCATGCACATGTGTCTGCACGTGTGCATTTGTGTGCATGTGTGTTGCTATAATGCATGTGTGTATTTGCATGTGTGCATGTGTGGATGCACATGTGTGTTGCTATGGTTGTCCATGTGTGTGCATTTGCATGTGTGCCTGTGTGGGTGCCTGTGTGTTGCTATGCATGCACATGTGTGTCTGCACATGTGCATGTGTGTTGCTATGCATGCAGTGTGTTTGTGTTTTTACATGTGTGCACGTGTGGGTGCACGTGTGTGTTGGTATGCATGCGTATTTGTGTGTGTGCATGTATGCAAGCATGGGTGCATGTGTGTTGCTATCTGCATGTATGTGTGCATGTGTGTTTATGTGTGTGTTGCTATGCATGCACGTGCATGTTTCTGTGTGTTTGCATGTGTGCATGGGTATCTGGGGCTCCCTGACAATACAAGGAAAACCGATCCATTTTTCTGGAAAATAGTAATCACCATGGTAACCACCGTGGTCCACACACTGCAGAAAGCTGAGATGGCAGGACGTTTTTGTGACTGTCATTCATCTTGTCAGTGAGTGTTTCATCTGATTAGGGTGACATTCACACAGTGTCCAGATGTGGTTAAAAATTGCTGGTTCCAGTCACTTAGTTGACTGTTTCTCAATAGTCATCTCCACAAGTCAACTCCTTTTCTCCTCATTTGACCAAACATGTAGAACCTGAGCTTTGAGAATATTAAAATGAAATCATGTGCCAGTTACATATTTGAGGGGTGGGATAAGCCATGATAGAAATTTAAAAACTGCCTGAATCTATAGAATAGCATAAAAAACAACTTACTGAATATCATGTAAATAACAAAGAACAATTACCAATCATTTTGTAAAATCACAGTTCTCATTCATCAGTTTCCTTCTCTTAGCAGCGAAACAACACAAAATCAGGCGGCCGCGGCCGATGGTTGTGTGGGTAAACCCCTCAACCCAGTCGGGGCAACCCTGTAACGGCATTGTCTTCTCCCAGCAAAAGTGGATTCCTTTTCACCTCTCTGGGTCCCCGTTTCTCTGTTTACAATGTACAGAACCCTCTGAAATTGAACTAGTTGCTGAAGAGAAGCCACGAGCTCATTATGGAGCAAATGCCTCATGGGACACGGATGCTGCCGGCTGCACCCTGACTGCAGATGCACTCTGGCACCTCCATCACCTTCACAGACAGGGAGCAGACCAGGAGAAAGTCCTTTCCCAAGAGACACTGAGATCACATCATGTTCCCAAGGACAACTGCTCAGAGAGTGGCCACATGGAGCCAGAATAAGAAAATCTGGAAAGTCTTTTGTGTGACTTGAAAGATAAATTGTCATTCAAACTGGAAAAGAAAAGTTTAAAAATAAGAAGAAAAAAAGGATGACAGAAAAAAGAGAGAGGAGAGAAGGAAAAAAGAGGGAGGGATGGAGGGAGGGAGGAAGGAAGGGAAAAGGAAGAAAGGAGGGAGAAGGGAAGGGAGGGAGGGAAGAGAGAGAAAGAAAGAAAGAGAGAGAGAGAGAAAGAAAGAAGGGAGGGAGGGAGAGAAAGAGCATTAGCTGCAACTTCTCTGCATCCTCCTAAAGTGTGATTCAAGTAGGATCCAGACCTCACAGCCATTACTTCTTTCCTCTCTGAATATCTCCAAAACAATAGAAGGCACCGTGTTTGAGTAGCTGGTCAGAGCCAGTCCTGAGATCAGCTCTGTTCTAATCAAAGTGACCTCACCTAAGACAGGAACCTCAGCTAAGTCATTCTTCACGAAAGCACAGCTGAAGCAATCCCCAGAACAACTGAAAACATCATGAATTTGATCTCTCTGCAGAAAAACAAGTCTTTCCCATGTCCTTTCCCCTCTCTTGTTCTTTAGTAAGATTTTTGTTGAAAGTCACAAGAAATGCTGTTGTCTTCCTCTTTCCTCTCCCTTCCTGCCACAGTTCCAGGAGGCCAGTTTTACCTGACTCAGAATCCATTCCTTTTATAATGGCATTAAAAGGTGAGTTAAGGGTGTGTCTTTCCTTGACGGATGTTTTTTGTTTTTGTTGTGATGAAATATTGCTGAGTTTCCCCAAAATTTGACTGGGATTTGCAACTGGGAAATGTATAACTATCAGCCATTGTTATTAGCATCCGTAACTATCACCAGTAATTGTTACCACAGTTTCCTAACAATTTCCACTTTGAGCAGTAGAATCTGAGGACGATACCTTCATTTAGCGAAGCCGAGTGGCGTTTCCACTTAGCAAGACTGTCCAAGCATGAGCAGAAATGAAAAACAGAGAATGCTCAGTCGATATTTAAATGCAGACAAAATCCTATGACAAAGTCGTTATTTCCCAGCTCAAATCAAAATTTTAAACAGTTTACCTCCTTTATGTCTTCCCGAGAGTTTTATGTAACAAACTTTCAGTGTCATGACTAATAGCCGCTCTTGCCAAGGCTGACTCTCACAGCCTCTCCTCTGCCGAGTGATCTGCAGCACGTCTTATTATGGGGTGCATTATGCAGACGCCAGCTCTGTGATGGGACAGGCAACCCCGCTGTGAGAATGCCTATCAGAGCTTCTTTTAAGGCCCTTTCTCAATTGTCAGCAAAGTATTTTTTAAGGTTAAAAGGTGTAAAATTATTCTGAAATGCTTTTCTGACCTGTCGCCTATCACTGCAAAGAGCTAGAGTTCATTTTTTTCTAAAATTGTATTTTTTGAAATGCAGTAATATTATAAGAATAAGCTTCACATGAGGAAAATAGTCTCCTGAAAGGTTCGTGGTATTTTTTTTTGCATGCCTTCTCCAACGACTGCAATACCAATCATTGTTTTATGCTCAGAATTATAATTTTGGATGCAATTTTTTCTTATACCAAGCCTCCATTACCATTCGTTTTTGCATCTCTTTCCTTTTAAAAAACTATTCCTGTTACAGTGGTTACTTCATATTCCATAATGTCAAAGTCAAATTCACCACTGTCATGTGCGGTAATTGCATCGTTCAGAGGCGTACGGGGCCGACAGCCCGTCATTCTCCACACACCTGCACGCTGATTGAAACCGCCCTGGAAGTCAGCGGCAAACCAGCAGACAGTTTGGCCTCCCTGCGCTCCTCTGTTTCCTAACTCCCGAGACTTGCTTGGCCTGGGAAGTCGAAAGCGTGGTGGATACCGACGGCTGCAGACTCCTGGCCTGGGGCCCCCAGCTCGTGTTTTCTATCAGGTGTAGTTCTCAGTTACCTTGCACTGTTTATGCTCCGCTAAAATGTCTGGGAGCTTTTGGAATCTATTTTTGAGTCCCAGATACAGGGAAACTCAGCGGAGCAGCACAGCCGGCGTGAGGACAGCAGGCCTGCCACGCTCGGCTTGCAGCAGGTGTGAAGGCAGCACCAGGGACAAGGCGAGCTGAGCCGCACCGAGGACTTGCTGAACTTCCCTCTGCCCCGTCAGGCACGTCGCACACCCGCGTCAGAACTGGCTCCCTTTCGTGGCTTTCTGCTTTTGCACAGCTGCTGCAACACGACTCATTTCCCTGTGCGGCGTCCAGGGACTGGGGGAAGACGCTCTCTGAGCTGGTCTGTGTGCCTGGCCAGGGCACGCCGCCGCATGGCGCTCTGTGGGTGTCCTTGCTTTCTCAGCCATGGAGCGTTGTCTCTGGCTGCGTTCACAGTCGTCAGGGGTTGTGACCTTATGCCTGTCACTCATTAACAGTGGAAAAATCGCCGGCATTTTATGGAAAAGCAACAGGTACACCGACCAATCCAAGGCATCTTATGTGCCCTGAATTCTCCGACGAGAGACAGAGGAACAGGGCAGACACTACCCACAGACTGTCTTCCTTCCTCTCCTCTGTCCTCCACCTTCTAAAATGCACACAGGAGAGGAAATAACCCTTTCCCGATGTTCCATTCTTCATCTTTTGTGTCCCTCTTCTTACCAGTGTGGGACTGCATGTGTGAACCAAAGAACACACTCCACATTAGAGCAAGTCATGGGAAACACGGCTGGAGTTAGGGCTGAGACGAGAGAAGGCCCCGGGGAGTGGGGCACAGTAGCCATGCTGCCCAGAGGACGCGGTGGGCCTGGTGTCACCAAAGCCAGGGCAGATTTGCAGGAAGCTGAGGAAGCTTGAGCACAGGGTCCGTCGGGCCGAGGCCGTGTGCACACAGCCCCGTGGGAGCGCACAGTGAACGGAAGTGCCGCAGCCACGGTGGATAGGGCGTGTCCTCCTGCCCAGGCCTCCGCCTCACGTCACTTCCCTGCACCAGCTGAGAACCACAGGGGTGCTGGTGCCTGGGGCCCGGCCACGGTGACCTTGCCTTGGGGACCCACACCACTTACATTGGTAGGATTTTCCTGTGAGGCCCATGATCAATTCCCAGATGCATTGATGGCAAACTGGTGATGTGTGTTGGCAGCTGAAGGAATAATTGGGATTCGTCACAGAACAGGAACATTTAAAATTACCTGAAACCTTACAGCTCCTACAAGAAAGAAAGTCAACAGAGGTTCTCCCAGAATTTGCTAACAATCTTTAAAACATTTAGCGGATGTTCCAAGAGCTAGTTGTGAAACTGAAAGGAAGTTTTCTAAAGGATCAATCGTTAGACACAAATTCCGACCCTCTGGGAAGAGCAGACTGATTTGTATTTCTTTCTCCCTATAGAAAACATCAGGGTTGCAGCCAAACAGTGGGGAGAGGGTGTCAGAGCGAACCAGGCACTTCGTCCTCCCCCTGGGTTTCACGGTGTCTGAGGTACTTACGATGTTTCAGAACCCATCCATTGCTGTGGTGTCTTTTCTTGCTCTAAGCTAACGCCCACATTCATACCCACTTGGGCCTCACTTTGCTTTCTTTTTCCTGAAGAGGACTCTTGAGTCACGGAAACGTAGCTCTCGGGCTGGCTCCGCCCGCCTCGTGCTAATCAGTTTTATACCCAAAGAGCATTCTTTTTTTTTATCGTGCAGCCTGGAGTACAGTGGTTGGTGCGATCTCAGCTCACTGCAACCTCTGCCTTCCAGGTTCAAGCAATTCTCATGCCTCAGCCTCCCAAGCAGCTGGAATTACAGGATCCCACCACGAAGCCTGGCTAATTTTGTACTTTTAGTAGAGATGGGGCTTCACTGTGCTGGCCAGGCTGGTCTTGAACTCCTGACCTCAGGTAATCCACCCACCTTGGCCTCCCAAAGTGCTGAGATTACAGGCTTGAGTCACCGTGCCCGGCCTCCAAAGAGCACTTCTAATATGACTTAAAAACCCTCCCTCTTCCTTCTGTGGGTAAAAATAAAGGCAGTTTTGTCCCTGCCTGTGTTAACTTGGAGTCTCACTCTGTTTAATGGGTGTCTGACACCACCAACACTCTGCCCATTGTTCTGAAGGAAAATAAATAAAATGTCTCTATGACTTGTTAAAAACAAGGATCAAATTTGCCAATGTAAAAAAAGTCACTCAGTGTTTTTTAAACACTTAGCGTGCTGCGTAATTCTGCTTTTTTCACTTCTCGAATTCAAAGACCTTGTGCCTGTTGGAAGGTCACTGAGTCACTGCTCATTAGCACCCAATTTGCCACTTTTGTGGAACACTGCTGGAGGGGGTGCATGTGTGTGTGTGTGCCTGAGTGTTCATGCGTGTACATATATGCAGTGCATATGTATGCATGTGTATGTGTGCATGTTTCTGGGAGACCTAGTCTGTATGCCAAGGCTAGCATCTTCTTAAGATTCCATTGTCTGTGTCATATGGGTACGTTTTTCTGTATATGTGTGTATGTATGTTACACGTGTTTATATGTATGTGTGCATGTGTGTCTGTTGTGTGTGTTCTGTGTGTGTGTGTGTGTGGTTTTGTCTTATACTCATAATGCACTTTTAAAATTTATTTTTACTTTTTGTTTTTTATGATTCAGGGTCTCACCCTGTCACCCAGGCTGGAGTGCAGTGGCAAGACCACAGCTCACTGTAGCCTCAACTTATCAGGTTCAGGTGATCCCCAGCTCAGCCTTTCAAGTAGTTGGGACAAAAGGCACTCGCCACCACACCTGGCTATTTTTTTATGTTTTTCTGATAGTACTGGGGTTTCACCATGTTGCCCAGGCTGGTATTGAACTCCTGGGCTCAAGCGATCTGCCTGCCTCCCTCAGCCTCCCAAAGCTCTGGGATCGCAGGCACGCACCACCACGCCCTGCCCATGCACATTCATGTGTAAGCCCTGGCTGCGACATGCTCTTTTAACACTAGGCTGTTGCTTCCCATTCTCATTTATAACAAAGGAATCACAAAAAGGGACTAGACTCAGCGCACAAGGCCTCCCAGTCGCCACACGGCACGGCCTAGAAGAGGTCACTCCCCTCCAGTGTCCTCATTGTCCTCATTTATAGTGTGGTGACCACATCGCCCACCTCCCAGGACAGTTCTTAATCAGTCATAAATGAGAGTGTGCCCGAGACACCGCTGGAGTGCCAAGCGCTGCCCACCTGCACGGCTCTTGTGTGTCTGGGGCCTGCGCTCTGGAGCATTGGTACATTTCCTATGTGGCTGCATATGGCAGAGGAATATGAGAATCAGCACACGACCTTTAAACCAGACCCAAATATGTCTGCATGCTTGTGACACAGTTATGACTTTTAAGGTCTCAATTTCCTTCCTTGAGAAACGGAAAAAATAACAGAGTGCACCCCTCACGGTTACTGTGAGGACTTAACACCATCCTGTACCCGGAGTGCTCAGCACGGCACCTGGCACACGGCGGTGGCTCAGAGGTGCTGACTGGTGTCCTCTGGTTATTCGCCACACGGGCATTTGGAAACACGTGTTCCATCCATGAATCTACCACACTGGAAAAAGATTTAAGAATCAATCTACAAACCATCCCCTAAAATGTACCATGGGCTCTGCCAGTGAGGCGATGGGGCAAGGCCCTGGGGCAGCAGCTCAGGCTGGGGAGCCCCTGGGCAAACTTGAGGGATCAGATTGAAAAATCACTGTGCTCGTTTCTGGAGATGTTTGTCCCTGAGATCATCACGAAAGTAGAATTTCATCCATGGCCATGGCTGGGCGCGTCCGTGATAAACCAATGTTCGTTCATGGGCAGCCACTGTCCGTTCATGGGCAGCCACTGTCCGTTCATGGGCAGCCACTGTCCGTTGTCCACAGCATGCGCAAGACTCTTCCCTGTCGCCTCCTACTCAGTCTTTGTTGAGCGGGAAGAAAAATGCCCCGAGAGGAGGCCGGATTTGCAGCCAGACGAGTGTGAGGCAGGGCTGGGATCCCAGGCATGTCCCCATGTTGGGATGGCCTGGAGGGAAGTGCCCGAGAGAATGACAGCAGTCACCTCATTGCTGTCACACCCAGGCAGTCCCCCTGACCCCACAGTCATGGTGACACATCTCTGCTGGTTATGTACGCACCTGCCCCGCAGGCTTTGATCCTGAATGCACACCTCTCCCCTCGTCACCAGCCAGGAGGGCTCTGCCTGCCTCGTGCTTGAACAACACACACAAGTTTCCAGAAACACTGCCCCTGAAACAACCGTGAAAAGACCAGGATGTGTTGGTGAGGGCCCGAGTCACCCCACCTCGGCCAGCAGGATGACACGTGGTTATCTTGGTGGCGTCTACCCTGATGTGTCAGCCACCTGCACCCCTAAGCCAGCAGGTGGGTGGCTGAAATGCAGGCCGTGGCTGATCCTATCTGGGTGTTCCTGCCACGCTTGAGGGATGAACACCCTTTCTGTAGCATCATCAGAGTCCTCTGCTAAAGCCATAATTGCCTTAAAGAGGAACTGGCAGAAGTGAGGACACGTGAAATACGATTTGAGAAGGTGCCTGGTTGGGGCCTTACTGTGGAGGGGAAAGAAGTTGAATTTTAGATGCTCCAGCACCTCTCGAGTCTGTGTCAGTGCTCCGTCCTTCTCCATTCCCGGAAACCCACAGGCTCTAACCTAAGCTCAGTGCTGCTGTCCATGCAAACCTTGCTCACTCCTCTCCTCCTCCGGCCCCTTCGGTCTGACCCACACGTGCTCACGGCATCTTGCCCCGCCTGACCCCGATGGGTCCTAGGACTGTGAGTGAAACGCCAGGGGCATCTGAAAGCATTCACCATAGAAGCTATAGCTGCACAGTCAGCCTCAATACACACACCACAGGCTGCTCCGTGGGGTCACATGGGGCCCTCGTGATAAGAAGGCAACCGACAGCGGCATTGTGGCCACACTATCTGGAGGGAGTGATGCACGGTGGCATCCGAGGTACTTTCACAGAGGGGAGCTTAAAACCTTTTCCAGGAAGGGGGTTGATCGTGATTCCAAGGACACAATCCTATACTCCATAATCCCGAAAGTTGAAATCTCAGAGATCAAAATCCCAACAATGTAATTCTGGAAAAAATAATTTTAAATTATTTAAAACAATACTTATTTACATTTGAAAAAGGGAATTTATAAAGCATAGAAAACACAGCCGAACACTTGACACCATAAACCAGGCCGTAAGAACATGCATAATTTTGGAAGCATCAACGCTCAGACATCTGAGGACAGTCACATGGGTACCACAGCTATGAGCAGACAAACCGGATTCATGAAGAAAAGGGTCCAAAAGAGGAATGTGTAAACGACTTCACTGCCATTGATCGCTCTGTGCACCCCGGCTTTATCCTCCAGTCACCTGAAATACCGTGGCCGACAGCCTAAGATCCGTCCGACACAAGATGGGTCACCTCCGCACATGCAGTCACCCAGGGAGCTGAGACCTCAAGAAACTTCATCCTTCACAAACGCAGATGCACAAAAAAGACATCTCTTCATTTATAAAGGAAGTTTCAGTGTCTCTGTGTGTGCGTGCGCATGCACACACGCACACACACAAAATGCTCACACACAAATTCAACGTGTGTGATTGATCACGTGCTTTCATGGAGTCAAATTTGCAAAAGATGCATAAAACAAACGAGAGCTTTCTAAAGGTCGCCACAGAATTTACACCTCCAGTATCGAAGAGACGTGAAGGTGAAATAGCAAATTGTAAGAAATCGTACTGACAATTTAAAACGGTGGAAGAAACTAAAAAGGCAGGAGAAAGCGAAACCTCACGCCCCAAACAAGAGTTTACTCGAGGGACGGCAGGTGCACCTGCCAAAGCCACACTCCTGTCCCAGCTTTAAACCATCATTCGTTTGGCCAGTGAGGTTTTCACGCTGCATCCCCACGTGGTCCTGGCACCCAGCTTTTAAATGACTGGCCATCTTAATCCGCACCCTGTCCTTCTAAAACTAAGCTGCACACACCATCTTCTGGCCTTGGACGCTGCAGTCAATATTCACCTGCTCTTGAAGTGGTTTGTATTTTGCGGCTAGTTCAGCATTTCCAAGTCTCTGAGGACCATCATGAGATGCCACCAACAAAATGCTCTGTCGTCAGATTACGGGGTAACGTTCAGACTGTGTCTCTGTTAAACACGCTACGTTAGTATGTAAACGGACTGCAAGAACCTCCACATTTGAACAACAATGACCAAAAGCCACACGAAGAAAACTGTCCTGTGCCAGCTGTGGGACCCAGCATTCCCGGTCTCGTCTGAGTACAGGTGGAAAATAGAGGAAAGGAGTCTTCGGACTTCTGCCTGGATGCGGCACGTGTACGTCCGCTCACATTCCCTGAGCTGACAGTGGTCCCAGGCTCCGCCTGCTCCACCTGGGGCCTGTGCGAAGAGGGCAGGCGTTAAGACGGTGGGACACCTGTGCAGAGGGAGAAAAAGCCAAAAGAGTAGAAAACCCAGAGAGCTGTGGACCTCAGGAGGATCGTCAGAGAAAGAGGCCCTATTCAAGAAAAGGCCAGACCTCAAGGAATGCAACTTCTCGCCATGTGAAAAGGCAGGTGTTTCGGCGGGCAGCACTAAGCCCCAGCACCATCCACCCTAGCACCATCCCACTTCTGGCCACAGCTAGAACTGGGTCCCCTCCCTTCCTCTGTGCAGCCCAGCCCCACGGCCCAGGGTGGTGTCCGGTCTCTGCGTCCAGGGCCGAGTCCAGGATCTTTGAGCAATGCCCGCTAGCTTCCTCATCAGGGCCAGATCAGGTCCCTCAGGGCCCAGGGCCTGTGACCCAGCAAGTGCAGGGTGTGTGCCCCTCACATCCAGTTGCCACGGAGGCAACCATGATGAGCGGCCCCACTAGGAACAAGGAAGACAGGATGAACCACAGGACGAGCCACAGTCACCGTCTGCAATAACCAGGCAGGCAGATATGATGTGGACCCGCTCGGGGCTGTCTCTTGATGAGGTCCTTGTCCTGCTCCTCTGGGTGGTTCCCCCTTGGCATGGTTTGGACATTTGCCCCCCCAATCTCATGTTGAAATGTAATCACCAGCGTTGGAGGTGAGGCCTGGCAGGAGGTGATGGGGTGGATCCCTGATGAACGGCCTGGCACCATTCCCTTGGTGAAGAGTGAGTTCACGCCGGATCTGGCCGTGAAAGTGTGTGGCACCTCCCCCTTCCCTCGCTTGCTCCCACTCCTGCCATACGAAGCACCTGCTCCTACTTTGCCTTTTGCCGTGACTGGAAGCTCCCATCCAGAAGCCAAACAGATGCAGGCACCATGCTTGTACAGCCTGCAGAACGGTGAGCCAATTAAATCTCTTTTTTTAAATCAATTACTCGGCCTCAGGTCTTCCTTGATAGCAATTCAAGAGTGGCCTGACACACCCCTTCTCCACTTGCCTCCGTGGCCACATTCACTGTGGGCATTAGATTCACTCCCTCCCCGGCCCCTTCTTATTCACAGATCATGGATGCCAAAGGTCACTGTCATTCCCTAAAATCCCAGTCTCTTTTAGCCACAGTGTGTGGTTCTTTTGGCGGTAAGCCTTCAAGAGCTTAGTGAGCTGCTCATGGGTTTGACTTCACCCAGCGCATGCACCAAGAGCTTGCACACTCAGCGACTCTGTAGGTCCTCTTGGCGGCCTCGCCACATTCCCCGGCTTCCTTGCTCCTGTGACCTCAGCAGACAGGACTGACCTGTCTGTTGGTATCATGGGCTCTGCTGGGAGGCCGAAACCCTTGCCCTCTTCTGTGAGCCGCTCAGTTCTTGCTAAAGGAGTCTCTGACAAAGGAAGCCTTCAGGGTTCCCTCATGTGCTACACTATTAAGAGATTTCAACAATGAGTCTAGGGACTAAGCCCTTGACTGGCCTTGCCCAAAAGGCTGAGACCCAAACAGTCGTGGCAGTTCAAAGCATTTCCAAGTTGACTTTTTATGTTATCGGGGCAAAGCCACTGTCTGTTCCAGTCCTACGAGTCCCCGAATGTGTGGGCTCCGTCCCTCTGCATCGTGCTTGCACACTGACGAGCTCATCCCTTCCTTGTAATACTGTGTTGTACAGGCAATGCCCACGACCGCAGCCAGAACTGCGTCCCCAAAAAGACATGTCTAAGTCCTAATTCCCAGTATCTGCGACTGTGATCTTTTTTGGAAATAGTAACTTTGCAGATATGATCAAGTCCAAATGAGTCACAGGGGATTAGGTTGGGCCAAAACCCAGTCACCAGGGTTCTTTATTTTTTTCTTAATTGTACTTTAGGTTCTGGGGTGCATAAGCAGATCATGCAGGATTGTTGCATAGGTAAATACATAGAAAGGTGGTTTCCTGCCTCCATCCCCCCATCTGACATTTCTCCCCATGTTATCCCTCCCCAAAGTCCCCACCCCCCACTGTCCCTTCCATAGCTCCCCACCACAGACCCCAGTATGTGTGATGCTCCCTTCCCTGTCTCCATGTGTTCTCATTGTTCAATACCCACCTATGAGTGAGAACATGTGGTGTTTTATTTTCTCTTCTTGTGTCAGTTTGCTGAGAATGAATGTCTCCAGATTCATCCATGTCCCTAGAAAGAACATGAACTCATCATTTTTTATGGCTGCATAGTATTCCATGGTGTATATGTGCCACATTTTCCCAGTCCAGTCTATCATTGATGGGCATTTGAGTTGGTTCCACGTCTTTGCTATTGTAAACAGTGCTGCAATGAACATTCATGTGCATATGTCCTTATAGTAGAATGATTTATACT
>CM052648.1:192598749-192617011 GCA_028533165.1 Leontopithecus rosalia
TTACACTCCCACCCGCAGTGTAAAAGTGTTCCTATTTCTCCACATCCTCTCCAGCATCTGTTGTCTCCAGATTTTTTAATGATCACCATTCTAACTGGCGTGAGATGGTATCTCAATGTGGTTTTGATTTGCATTTCTCTAATGACCAGTGATGATGAGCATTTTTTCATATGTTTGTTGTCCTCATATATGTCTTCTTTTGAAAACTGTCTGTTCATGTCCTTCACCCACTTTTGAATGGGTTTGTTTGTTTGTTTTTCTTGCAAATCTATTTTAGTTCTTTGTAGATTCTGGATATTAGCCCTTTGTCAGATGGGTAGATTTCGAAAAATTTTTCCCATTCCATTGGCTGCCAGTTCACTCTAATGATTGTTTCTTTTGCTGTACAGAAGCTCTGGAGTTTAATTAGATCCCATTTGTCTATTTTGGCTTTTGTTGCCAATGCTTTAGGTGTTTTAGTCATGAAGTCCTTGCCTACTCCTATGTCCTGAATGGTTTTGCCTAGGTTTTCTTCTAGGGTTTTTATGATGTTAGGTCTTATATTTAAGTCTTTAATCCATCTGGAGTTAATTTTAATGTAAAGTGTCAGGAAGGGGTCCAGTTTTTGCTTTCTGCACATGTCTATCCAGTTTTTCCAACATCATTTATTAAATAGGGAATCCTTTCCCCATTGCTTGTTTTTGTCATGTTTGTCAAGGATCAGATGGTTGTAGATGTGTGGTGTTGCCTCCAAGGCCTCTGTTGTGTTCCATTGGTCTGTATCTCTGATTTGGTACCAGCATCATGCTGTTTTGATTATTGTAGCCTTGTAGTATAGTTTGAAGTCAGGTAGCATGATGCCTCCAGCTTTGTTCTTTTTGCTTAGGATTGTCTTGGCTATGCGAGCTCTCTTTTGGTTCCATATGAAGTTTAAGGTGGTTTTTTCCTAGTTCTATGAAGAGGGTCATTGGTAGCTTGATGGGGATAGTGTTGAATCTATGAATTACTCTGGGCAGTATGGCCATTTTCACAATATTGAGTCTTCCTAACCATGAGCATGGAATGTTTTTCCATCCTCTCTTATTTCCTTGAGCAGTGGTTTGTAGTTCTTCTTGAAGAGGTCCTTTACATCCTTTATTAATTGTATTCGTAGATATTTTATTCTCTTTGCAGCAATTGTGAATGGGAGTTTGCTCTTGATTTGGCTCTCTGTTAGGCTGGTATTTGGTTTATAGGAAAGCTTGTGATTTCTGCACATTGATACTGGAGTTCTTATTAGAAGAGACACAGAGACTCTCAGGGAGAAGAATGCCACGTGACTTGCAGGAAGAAGGCCTTGTAGAGAAGGAGGCAGAGATCAGAGCAGGATGGACACAAGCTGAGGGAGGCCAGGTCCTTCTGGAGGCCTCCAGGAGCAGGGAAAAAAACATAGAAGGGCTCCCCCAGGCCCTTCAGTGGCAGGGCAGCCCATTGTCCATACCTTGATCCTGGACTCCTGGTCTCTAGAGCCAGGAGAGAATACATATCTGTTCTCAGAGCCACCCAGCATATGATGTTTTTGCTACAGCAGTGCTAGAAGACTAATGCGCCTGCCAGTATCTAGAAGCAACACAGGTGACCCTACTCTCTGCTCCTGCAGACAGACCTTCACCAAATGCTTTCTTCAGTGCATTTCTTCAGTAGATGGCACCTTCTCTGCCTTCAGTCACAGACGCCCGTCTTTGACTCACTGCCAAGACCAGGCCATGTATTCAAGGGTTATTTTTTCCATAGCATCTTTCTTCTGGTATCTATTTCTAGACTAATGAGTATGAGGGTAGATTTCACTGCAGTAATAAACAACCCCCAGTCTCAGTTACCTCAAGCAATGAATGTTCACTACACATCCTTGCTTGTGAATACACAGGCTGTCTGGTGACGCTGCTCCAGCTGGGACCAGGGCAGACAGGCAGCCCCAGATCAAACCTGCTGGTACTACAGCGGGAGGCTGAGAACCGCCCACTGCTTCTTACGACGCAAACCTTCTCCTCACGGGGCCACACTAAATTCAGCGGAGGAAGCCATGTGATCCCCCATGTGCTCAGCAAAAGAACTGGAAACCGTTAGTGAACATCACCAGTCTCCACACAAATTCATCATTTCGTTGTTGCTGCTGCTATTATAAATGGTTTATTTGAGAGTGGTATTTCTAGCTATACTTCGCTGGTGAGCAAAAATGCCATTGGCTTCCCAAGACTGTGATTTTGATTTTGATTATGCAACCTTGCAAAGCTCTTTTAAAATGTAAAGATTTGTGCATTCTGCTAAGGTTTTCATGTAGACAACCATATTATCTGCAGATTCCGACAGTATGTTTAAAAATTACTTTCCTTATTAGTCTATAAATCTGTTCTTTCTTTTCTTGACTGAATGCATCAGGTAGGACTTTAAGCAGCATATCGTGTGGAGTTGGTGACAGCCGGCATCCTTATTTCATCTCTGATTTTAAAGATAGCATTTCATAGTAGTTAAGTAAGAATGACAATTATTGAAGGCTTGCAGTACAGACCCTCAATTCAGGTAAGAAAAATTTTCTATTTTTAATGTAGTGAAAGGGTTACCATTATAGGATGTCTACAATTATAAAGACTTCTCCTTCTCTATTGCAATAACTGTACTTTAAAAAAAGTTTGTGCTGTGAATTACAGTCATATATTTTCTAAAGCAATAGATTCCCGAGTTAAACACAGCTTGGTGGAGACGGATGCTCACTTTACACACCGCTGGCTTAGGTTTGCTAACGTTTAGATTCAGGGAGGGAGCTTGGTGAGGCACCGGATACGCTTGCCTCATGCTCAGGGCTCCTGTGGGCGAAGACATCGTTAATTACGAGACGTAGCATCCATTTCCTGACAGACTTTCAGGGAGGAACCCTTGCTGCCCTACAGATACATAACGCTTAATAAGACATATTCCGGGCATGGATGATTTAACCATGGGGAAAAGCAGCACACACAGATTCTTTGATTCAATGTACTTTGGGGAGTCACTTTCTAATCTATCTGTCTTCATTTGTCAAAGGAGGGGGTGGACACTCTCTAGGGCAACCCCTGGATTTAAAATTCCGATTTTATTATACCTTATCCTCAATAACCCTAGGCCGGAAGAGCGGCCCCACAGGCTCCTGGACTCAGTTCTGATTCATAAAACTACTTGTACACTTTGTCCTCTAAGGGCAAAGTTACATCTCAGTGTTTTCATTATATTATTTCTGCATAAATAACTAATAATGACCTTTATGACAGTAATTCCATTTTGGACTAGAGAATTAGTCTTTTTCTGCTGTTTCACATATGAAAAATTGCATATGACACTTTTAATTAATCACCTCTAACTTCAAAAATATTGTTCTTAGGGTTGTAATTTGAGCATCTTAACTTGACTCCTCTGTGTAAACAATTCTAAAACAGAGTCATTGTGGCACAAACTTTTTTTTCCTGTCTTTTGAAAAACACATATATACAGGGTCTCAAATCTAAAAGAAGAAACAGTTCACTTTATCTCGTGTATGGAAGTGCATGTGCCGGGTTTAGAATGTAATGTTTTAACCTGTTTTAAATGAATCTGATATTTGACATTTCATTCATCCTGTTGACAGCAACATTCAATGCCCTGATTTTTAGAGGCTTATAAAATGGGGATTAAAAGCTTTCTAAATATCAAGGAGTTCTTACCAAAACCAGAATGGAAATGAAGTCAGTGTACAGAAGAGCTGCCTTTAATTTTATCTGATATACACTTGGGTTCTCTTTTTAAAACATGGATCAAGTATTTGGGACATTATTTGGGCTGTGCTTGGAACTGAAAGGCTCAGAAAGGGCGAGGGCACGCTCAGACTTGCACACGCCATCCACACGCAGTGGCTGCCATGAGCTCCCCCCACCCTCCAGTGTCCACCTTCATCCTCGAAAGCCTTTCCTAACCAGAGATATTAACATTCCAAATTGCAACGCTCTGTTAAAGAGAAGACAGAGGCCATTCTTAGACATTACAAAGATTATCCAACCTGCTGCTAACATCAAGAGCTGTGAACCAGCCCAGAAATGGAGCAGGCAGCGGGAAGTGAGCACAGACAGGACAAGCTCTCCTCCAGGAACCGTCCACACCTCTGCAGGTGCACCCGGGCGTGCAGGAACGGCCCCTTCCTTGAGAGCACCCCGGGCTCCCAGGCCTTACCCATGAGGAGGTTTCCGTGTTCCTTGATTACCACCCCCACCCCCAACACACCCTTAACTTTCAGAAAATGGCTTTGTGACAATCCAGGCGCATCTGATCTCACAGAAGAACCACTCACCAGCGCGGTGGACGCGGTATCTGCTCAGCATTGCTGTGCCCTGCCACACACGACAGTCAACACCAGACAAGATTAGAGGGGAGTCACAGAAAACCCCGGAGGGTAAATTAATTACACGTTCGGTGTCATTCCTTCTGTCGAAGGAGAGGTCTAAACGCTGTGACCGTTTCGGATGCATAACAGTATCTCTAGCTGTGATGTTCCAGTTAGCAAAAGGGGTGAGGAAGAACTGAGCTACAGCTCCCAGACGGCGTCTCTCCTTTTTCTTTCTTTTTTGACATGCTTCACATCTCATTTAAAAGAGCCCACTCCCCATGTTCCAAACAAAAACACTTATCCAATAATTATTATAGTGATCTCTGGCTCAAGTGACTTTTAAAGATGGCTCCAAAGGATAAACCTTTAGCATCAAAAAATGGTAATGCAGAATGTCAGTGTTCTCGAGGACACAACTTTCTGCCCAGTACGTTTCCATGGCTAAGAGAGGAAGGAAGGAAGGAAGGAAGGAAGGAAGGAAGGAAGGAAGGAAGGAAGGAAGGAAGGAAGGAAAAGAGAGAGGAAGGGAGGAGGGAGGGAGGGAGGGAGGAAGGAAGGAAGGAAGGAAGAGTGGAAGGAAGGAAAAGAGGGAGGAAGGGAGGGAGGGAACGGGGAAGGAGAAGAGGAAGGAGAAAAGGAAAAGGAAGGAAGAAACAAAGAAAGAGAAGGGAAAGAGGGAAGGAAGTACAGACGGAAAGGAGAAAAAGGGAGGGAGAGAAGGAAGGAAAAAAGGAAAAAAGGGAAGGAGGAAGAAGGCGGGAGGGAGAAGGAAACTTTTCTAATTAGACATTAGAAAGCAGATTAGCACCAACTCAAATTACCTTGTCTGATAAAACTAAGGTTTCATCTTATGGAGCAAAAATATTTGTATTATATTTGCAAAAGATAATTATGATTACATAAACATCTCAGAACTTTGTAAAAACTAATTAGCAGCTTCTTGTTAACAGGGCATTTAAAGTATTTACAATTGCTGAGTTTAGATGTGATAATTAATGATGTTACTTAGTTTTTAATTTCAGATTTGAGGGAAGGATCCATTGCAACATTAGATTTTTTGGTTTTGGTTCATTTTTTATTTATTTGTATTTGTTTTTTACTGAACCCCCTAGAACAAGGCTTCTCCAGTGATCTCTGGGGAAGTACCAGTCTGTTTTCTAATTTCAATCCATTGATGACCCTACATTGTTAGATGAAATAAAAATATGTTAACAGAAAAATGAAAAGCAAGTCCTAATCAGAAAAGATGTTGTATGACAAATCACTGAAAAGCTTTCTAAGCTTTCTCTCCATTTCTGCACTCATTGCATGGAGCGACCAACAGCTGGGGACCCAAGCCATCTGAAAGCCACACGTTGGGTGGCGTAGCCCAGAGCGGAGGGTCCTGGAGCGGGTGCAGCGTGCCCAGGGCATTCCCAGGCTCAGAAGAAGCCTAGATGGGTCAATATCAGATTGCACTCCCTTCTGCCCGACGCTAGCAGGTTTGCAACGCTGGCCTTTCAGCCATTGCTGTGATGAAAAGCAAAAGCGCTGTATGAAAATCCGGCAGAAATCAGGCTTGCACGGGAAGGGAAGTGGGCAGGGCCCCTTGATCCCAGGTTCCGAGAGGCCAGCACACCTCCCATTGGTGAGTGGCCGCAGTCATTTGAAAATAAAATCAAAGGCAGACTTCCTCTTTCGGTTTCACGTATACTTACTGCTTGGATCTAGTTACTGAAAGGCTAGTACTTCTTTTCACCTGGAGCGCCGTGGGAAAAGTTGTTAACGTCTCCCCAAAAGATTGGAACTGAGTCTTCTTGGTGGTTGAATCCTGAGGGCTTGGCTTATATCAAGTGCTTGGCGTGAAATCAACCGGTGAGTTAATGAAGGAAAAGGTGTCAGCCATCAACCTATTCCTCTTCCCTTTTTAAATTTAGAGAGGTTAAAGTAACGGCACCTGCTTGCAATCCACAGGTTGAAGTTTTTGTTGAAATGGGGAAGATGTCATAAACGATTCTCAGGTAATCCTCCTTCATCTTCCACCTGTTGTTTGTTTCTGAGACTTAGGAGAAATTCTCCTCTCCTGGGACACCTCCCAGCGTCTTCAAGCACCACTTTGCTCAGAAGGCAGCGGGCCTGGGTGGAGGGCTGGAGGGCGGGGTACGATGCCCTGTGGGTGGAATTCTATTTCTGTGGAGGAGGAGCAGGGCAGGCACCCACCGGGTAAGGAGATGGGCACGCAGAGCAGGGCAGGAATGTTTGAAAATAACGGCATTCAAATAAAAATGTTTAAATCTCATTTGGATTTCTCCTTTCTCTAAATCATTCATGACTCCTGGATGTTTTAACTAATGTTTTCCTCATTTGACATTTGGACCCACTAGACTTTTAAAGTCACAAATTGTCCCTAATAACAGCACAAATTATGTAGGCTGTTAACTATCAGGCATTTTCAGCACTTCATCTTTTGCGTGCTACAGTGCAATCATTTTCATTAACCATTCCTCATATCCAAGCAAGGTGGCAGCTTAGCATAATAATAAAGCAATTTCCTGCTCTGTGATGTTGACGTGGAAGGCCAAGTAAGTGGCACTTTGTGGCTGAAGTCACGGAGCAGGAGAGTGCTCAGGTTGGGTCAGAACCCCACCCCACGGGTGCCAGTGACCGCCCAGCACATGCAGTGCTCCCACCGCGGTCCCCTGCTGGCCACCGGGCGGGCACAGGCTGGGCTTGCAGCACAGGGCCTGACATGTTCCCTCATTCTGCCTGCAGAAGCACACGTAGATGGAGCCGAAGATTTAGGTCTCTTCCAGACATTAAGGTGCATTTCCACTGGCCTTCTCAAAGACTTTTAAGTGCTTCTCTGGAAATTGACCTAAGACCTCTCAAGAGCAAAATTAAGAGTTAGAGAAGTTTGTTTTCGTTTACAAAAAAGAAGAAGGAAAATAATGAATGGAGTAAGGTGGTAACTGGTAATTCAAAAGAGAAGAAGAAATCTATTAAAAACAAGCCACTACAGCCATGTCCACGGAGGCATCTGCTGAGCTGGTGCAACTCCCCGCAGTCACCTGGATGATGCAGGTGACCCGCCTGCAAGCCCAGGAGCGGGGTGTGTCCTCACAGCAGCACTGTGGCCAGACCTGGGCCGAGCTGGGATTCACACCTCAACTGCCCCCAACGTGACCAGTGCCGACCAGGCAGCCAGACCCGGCCTCCAGTCTCCCCAGGTCCTTAGACATAGCCCTCAAAATGCCCTCTTCCACCGGCTTTACGAAGTCCCTGCAACCTGTGGCATCCCAGAGTCACGGCAGACAGAGTCAGGAGCCGCACGGTGACTGCAGCGGCCACTGGGCAGAACCATTCCTGGCTCTTACCGTCCGTGTTCAGTGAGCACAAGATGCTCTGCGGCTGTAAAGTTGACACCTAAGTGCTGGACCTGGGTCAGCCTCGAATTCTCCCTTTCAGCGACAAGTAAAGGAGGTGGCACCTGGATAGGTCCAGCTCCTGCCCCCACCCTATCAGGAGGAACATTTTCACTAAAGTCTGTTTTCAAACCATCCAAAAGTTCAGCCTTCTGCCAGGGCGCTGACTGATTCAGGGTATGATGCTTACTTGCACCAGCCAGGACGGCCACCAGGACCCAGGATGGCTACCATGACCCAGGATGGCCACCACGACCCAGGACGGCCACCACAACCCAGGACGGCCACCATGACCCAGGACGGCCACTGGGACCCAGGATGGCTACCATGACCCAGGATGGCCACCACGACCCAGGACGGCCACCACAACCCAGGATGGCCACCAGGACCCAGGATGGCCACCACGACCCAGGACGGCCACCAGGACCCAGGACGGCCACCAGGACCCAGGATGGCCACCGGAACCCAGGACAGCCACCACGACCCAGGACAGCCACTGGGACCCAGGACAGCCACCACAACCCAGGATGGCCACCACGACCCAGAGCCTTCGGGCACAGGCTACGAAGGGTCATTGCAGAGCGGACAGGCCCCACACCCTAAGCAGGGCTGGAGACGGCTGCACACACCCAAACAGGCACCCGGCCAGGGCATTTCCCCGGAAGGCCGTTCTACCTGGAGAAGCAGAAGGTGGGGACAGAGCCTGCATTGCCCATTTGGGGAACAAAGGCCTGTGTGTGTGCTGGTTCCAGGCAGCCACCCTGTGCCCACAGCCCTCATGTGACCTGGACCTGTGAGCTCTGGGTCATGCGGCCTCATGCTGGACACGGGATGAGGCTGAGGAGTGCTTTGTTCATGGTTTGGGAAGGAGGCAAGACTTGGTTTTGACGTTTTTCCTTCTCCAACTGCCACGTCTTATTTCTTCAGTTTCGTGGAACACGAATTCTACAAGACAGTGGAAAGATGAAGGGAAAGGAGGTGAAACTCATCAGCTAAGGCCACTGTGTTCGCAGTAGACCCAAATGGAGATTAGATGGGAATCCACTCAGAATGAATGTTTGGGGGTTCCATTTATCCAAAGCCCCTTATTTCTGATGTCAGCTGTGTGTGCCGGAGGACAGGGCTGTGCACCTGAGCTCCTGGATACAGACGGCTGTGCCTGTGTGTAGCTGGACCTGAGGCTCCACACCCAGCCAGCCCGCGGCCCCCACCCCCATCACCGCTGGGCTTGAGCAGGCGGCTCTCAATTCCGTGTTCTTCGGCGCCTCCTCTCACGTCTGCCTAGTGCATCCCCGGGCCACGCTCAGCTCCTCCCCACACCCTCATCCCGCTCTGGAATCCCCCACATCCTCTCGTTCGGGGCCGGCCCCGCCTCTCGGGCCTGCTCAGGCCCAGCACTGCCTGGCAACCCTCATCGCGTTCCAGTCGGCGTCCTGGAGGGGTCTCGTCTCTTCTTCGTGGTTTCCTTCATGGGAGTGATTATACTTTTCCTCTGATGGATTTAAGTTTATACAGAACAAGGTTTAGAGCTCCGATGTCTCTTGTATCCTCTGTGGGGCCAACCCAGCATTGGGCCCCCAGTTGACTGAACTGAAAGACATCAAAACATCGGAACATCAACCTGTGGCCAACCTTGAAAATGGTCTCTTCTTTTTATTTTCCTTTGCTTTATATTTTCATACTTGTTCAACATTTGACTTTAAAAAAAAGTCTGTGAACTTCTTTGTTTTTTAACATTTTGTAATTCATTGTGAGAGTCAACATCAAGGATGATGAGCGGCATTTTCCAGTGCGTTTTTAGAAGAATGCTCACGGGTGCTTACACAGCATTATTCAAGTTCAGTTACTTACATTCTATAACAGTCCTAGAATCTTATGTAATTCACATGCATTGCCTGAGCTCCACGGCCCATTCACAGGTCTTGGTGGTTCTGTGGACTCCAGGCATGGCCACTGCTGTTGTGGGTGGCTCACGTGGCTGCGTTGGATGTTGCTGAGCATGACGATGGCACCATAAAGCTGATGGCAGGAGGCCACAGAACCAGACGCGCCCGCCGTGTGTGTGTCCCGGCCCATGTGGGCCCCCTCTTTGCTCCTGTTGTTGGGACCCCATACATGTTCTGCCCCAGCCCTCCTTTGACTGTCGACCCCAAGGTCTTTATGTATGGAGTGTCATCTAATTCTGAACAATCCCATGAGGGGGACATCATGACCACTGTGCAGATGGGGAAATGAGATTCCACGCTGTGTCAGCCAGGTTCTCCAGAGAAGCAGAGAAGCAGACCAGTAGGAGATTCGTCGGTTCCTTTGTTCTAAGAGATCGGCTCCTGTGATTTTGCAGGGCCAGCAGGTTTGGAGTCCACACGGCAGGAGGCTGGAAACTCAGGCAGGAGCTGGTGCTCCTATCTTGGGGCAGAATTCCTTCCTCACTGGGGACCCCACTTTGCTCTTACAGCTTTCAGCTGACAGACAAGGTCCATCCACACCAGGAAGGGCCCTCTGCTTACCTAAAGTGAGACGGCTGCGGGCATAGGCCACGTCTACACAGCATCAGTGTAGCTGCAGCCCACATTGGTGAGATCACCGGGCCCTGCAGCCAGGCCAGACTGCTCACAGGGAAAGCTCTGCCTGGGCACGCCAGCACCGGAGGCACAGAGCCAGGTGGGCAGGCTTGGCTCACCCTTGGGGCACACACTCCTGCCCGGGGGCAGGGAGGAAACTCACCTGTCCTGCTCCCCATCCCAGGATGAGGAAGCTGCTCAACATGCAGATGGCACTGGCCCCACATATCAGCAGCCCCTCATGTGAAGACCCTGGCATAGCAGTGAGGCTGGGTGGAGAGGACATGGGGCAGACACACAGCTGCCTGAGCAGGAGCACGGAGGCCACAGCAGCACGGAGTCCACAGCAGCATGGAGGCCACAGGAGCATGGAGGCCACAGGAGCATAGAGGCCATAGGAGCATAGAGCAGGTGGTGGCCTCAGAGTCCCACAGCTTGGGTCAGTTAAGTCCTGCTGGGAAGGATGTTGGCTGGAAGATCAAGGACCCAGAACGGGGTGTGACTAGTGCCCTCCCTCAGCACACAAAATGGGCTGGAGGGAGAGGAACAGGGAGGCAGAACCCACAGAAAACAGAAGCATGATGGTGGGGAAAGAAGGTAAAGTTTTCCTTCAGCCTTAAAACACAGAGCTGTCAGAGTTAAGAAGACAAAACACAAAGTTCACTAGGTGCCACGCGCCTTTCACTGGGTGCCACATGCCTTTCACTGGGTGCCACGCGCCTTTCACTGGGTGCCACGCGCCTTTCACTAGAACCTGGAAACACTTTGCAGTGCATTTCCAGATCCCAGATACGGCATCAGCTACACAGCACTCAGGAAGTGCTTCTTAGTGAGTCAGTGGATGCTATTTTATTTATTTTATCTTATTTTATTTTATTTTGAGACGGAGTCTCACTCTGTCACCCAGGTCGGGGTGCAGTGGGACAATCTTAGCTCACTGCAACCTCCACCTCCCAGATCAAGTGATTCTCCTGCCTCAACCTCTCGAGTAGCTGGGACTACAGGCACCCGCCAGCAAACCCAGCTACTTTTTGTATTTTTAGTAAAGACAGGGTTTCTCCATGTTGGTCAGGCTGGTCTTGAACTCCTGACCTCAGCTGATCCGCCTGCCTCGGCCTCCCAAAGTGCTGAGATTACAGGAGTGAGCCACCGTGCCCGGCCTGTGGACGCGATTAAAAATCATGTGTCCAGGGAAATTGGGAACCGCAGATGAACGGGTGAGACGGGCAGTGCCAGCAGCAGCTCCAGACGCCCTTGTCCGGGGCTTGAAGGTTCTAGGTGCTGTTGGTGGAAAACTAGAGAATCGTCCAGACTGAAACAGGTGGGGCAGAACCCGAGGCTGGGCCCTTCTCCGGAACCTCAGGAAGAGCAGGTTCTCACTAGCCCGGTCAATCTGCCCTGTGGGCACTGCTGACTATGCCGGCGTGAGCAGGCTCCTCAGGGTACCTGCCTGGGGCCTCCTCCTATAGCTTGGAGACCCCAGCCACCCTGTCCTCTCCCCCAAACCTCACACCTGCAACAGGCAGTGTGGGCGGCAGGATACCCCCATATCTCTCCCACCCCACTGACACCCAGGCCGGGGCGCCCGAGGTCCCTGTGGGATCCTGCCCTCCCACGCTGTGGCTTTGACCCACACAGTCTGGCCCCCATGCAGCCGTTAGAATAAAAGCATATGAGCCGTCAACAAATCCAACATATTTTAAATATCAGAAGATAATATAAGGTGGAATGCTGGTTCCTGCTGTATCTGCAGAACACAAATCCTCAAAGAAGGCTGCAAAGCTACAAGCGGATTCCACGGGAGAGACACTGGAGGAGGGCAGCCCTGTTCCCAAAGATAACACCAGAAAACCCACGGACAGCGCGTGCCTGCCTTAGCAGGCGTACCCTTCCCGGCGAGATCCTTCAGCTGCGTCCCCATGGCGCTGGTCCCGGCAGTGGCCACACGGGATTCTCTTTTCCCCTGCCACGGGGCTTGCCCTGGAGGAGCCTGGCTCAGCAGAGACAGCCGGCAGGAGTGACCTGGGACAGGGCAGGAGAGGGCGAGAAGGACAGAGCCTCCCAGGCTGAGCACGCATTCCCTGCCCCTCCTGGTACCCACAAAGGCTCCAAGGACCGGCTTTCTGTCCCTGAGGGTTGTGGGTTTTTCCTTTGTGGCTCTGAGCCAGCACCTGACCCTGGGCCAGCAGGGACTGTGGCCGAGGTGGGATTGGCCCCCTCTGCATGGCTGGCACAGGCCTCGGCGTGGGGAGGAGGCGGACGCTGAGGCGCATGGTCTCAGGCGTCACCTGCAGATTGAACTCACCTGTAGTTCCCAAACCACCTCTTCAGGTGCTGTTGGTATTTCTTCCTCTTTTGTTCTCCTTCATATTTAGAAAGAGAACTGGGAAGTGAGTTTCTTCTGACCCTGGGGAGGTTTGGGATGCACGGCTGTGGTGCCGGGGGCGGATGTGGCCCCAACACTGAGGACACGTGCAGAGCCGCATGGGAGCGGGAGGAGCACTCGGGCTGCAGGTGACAGCAGCCCTACCTGGTGGATAAGGCCATTCCCATCCAGAGACCTGTCAGCACTGCTGTGTGGGTCCAGTGGCCAAGCGACAAGGGGATGCCCCCCCAGTCCCCTCTGATCCATGGAGCCTCCCCTCATGGTGTCCAGGTGAGCCCACAGCACAGGCTCTTGTCTGGCTGCCCAGGACACCAGGAAAAGAGAGAGTATCCACCTGGATGCTGCAAAGACCTCCTGAGGCCCCATGACTGTGGCTGGGCCTATCAGAGAGGCCCGGGAAGGCCCTGCCTAGCCCTTTGCCTCCCACCTGGCTGCGGCGGCCTCTCCAGAACTCAGGGAAGAAGAGTGGAGGAAGGAGGCCCCAGGGACATCAGGACTACCAGAATGGAGCCTGGACCCAGTCAGCAGGCTGGACAGCCACCGAGTCCCCAGAGCACCAAGGCAGGCCTGCATCTGGACACCTGGAGGGTGTGAGCTGGGCCTTAGCCAGGGAGGCTACCCCTCTGCCTTCACAGAGGGCTGGTTGTTCCAGGGTTCTTAATTACTTGGCTGTAAATCTCCCCTCTCGAGAAAAAGGATAGAACGGGCACCAGGGCTTTAGTGCAACCACAGTTATTGATTTTTCGAGGGCCCATGCAAATACAAGGCAAGAGCAGGCCCTCCAACGGGGCGGCCACCAGCTCTCCCGCCGGCCAGGGACAGGGCTCCGCCGGGAGCAGCAGTGGCCGAGACCTCGCACGCACGCCCGTCATGCTTCAGTCTTTCCATAAACCCAGGTTGCCGGTGTGTGGTAGAAAGTGAGGAGGAGTGAGGAGGAGTGAGGAGGAGTGAGGAGGAGTGAGGAGGAGTGAGGAGGAGTGAGGAGGAGTGAGGAGGAGTGCTTTCTCTTTTCTTTCTCCCTTCCCCTCCTTTTTTTTTTTTTTTGAAAAATGGAATTTTAAAACAGCCAGCAACTAAGGCAAACTCCCAGGATAACAGTCTCAACAATTTACATAATGCGAGCGTTGACGAGGACGGAAAGCAGGCCTTTTAAATCGTGTGACACAGTGTAAAACAGTGAACCCTGGCTGGCATTAAACCGCAGTCCTCTGAAGCACAATTATACAGCACTTAGGGCTGCTCAGCCAATCGGGGGCCTGGATTGGCTGGGTGTCCCTAACCCTGCCACTACCTGCCAGTTGGACGGTTCCACCGGGCTGATTGTCAGGGGCAGCGCATGATCGTTTTAGGAAATATTATTTTTTGTTGCTTTGGTCCATGTTCCCAAAATGTCAATCCTCGATAATGGGACCCTTTGTTCCTGCCTAATCGCACTGATTACCGCAGAGGCTGCTGGTGGGGAGGGAGGCTGGCAGAATGGGGGGTCTGAACACCAGGCCGGCTGCAGCAGCCACAGCAGCACCCAGGCGCATGGCAGTTTTGTGGGGACACGTGTGCAAGCCCCTGCGTGGACCCTACTTTCACGGTATTTGTTTCTTTATTGCAACACAGGGCTCATGGCGCACGTCTGTCAGGCCAGCCAGGGTGAAGGGATAATGGCTTGTAGCTGGAAATCTGTGAAGAGCACTCAAGCCAAATGCTATTGATGTGTTCACTCACCCCTTCAGCGGGCACTTACTGAGCACCTATTTAGTGACAGCTCCGCCTCAAACGCCTGGCTCTCAGGTCTGGCTTCAGCACCTCCAGAGCTCATTGTTCTGTGCGGGAGACACACACACGCCACACACGTGTACTGAGGACCATCACAGGATACTGTGATGGGGGCTCCAGTTAAGTGATGCAAAACCGCACTGGGGGGCCCAGGCGCGGTTCCTGCACAAAACACCTGGCCAGTGTCACCAGCCATGGCACCAGACTCAGCCTTCCTGCATCCAACCTTGTGTGATCTCAGGACCCGTGAGCTGCTGGTACGGGAACGCCTGCCTTAGTGAGTGTGGGGGTTAACTGAGATCATACGTGTGGAGTGCCTGGCTGGCAGCAGCGCCCAACCCACCTGCGGCGCCTGTGATGACATCAGCCTCGGGCCCTTTATTGGCAAAGTTGTATCAGCAACACCTGGGGGTGCATGCATCACACACCTCCACATCAGGGCCTGCTGCTCCCAAATGTGAGTCAGCGCAAAATAGCAGAGTCGGAGGCACTGCCCTGAGCCTGCCCTGAGCCTGCCCTGAGCCTGCCCTGAGCCTGCCCTGAGCATGTCCATAGCTCATGCTCACACAAGGGCAGGCACTGGTCAGTGAAAGCGCGTCTGCTCGTAGGAAGGGTTGCTTGAACAGCACTTGTGAGTGAAGGGAGCATCAGATAAAGAAAGACCATGTCCTGCCACGGCCCTGCAAAAACGCGGAACCACGTCAAGTCCTTAATGCAGAGAGCACCTCAGGTAGGTGTGGGAGGCTGGGGAGTCGGCGGGCAGCTCGTCAGGACTGGGTTTGGGCCAGTAGGACTGGCTGGGGAGCTGGACCTCAGAGGAGATGCAGCCTCAAAACGCTGCCCAGCACGCAGAGGAACCCGGCATCTCGCCCTCCATCTCTCCAGGCAGAAGGCAAGTCAGAAGTCAGGCACCTGGGAACCAGCTCCAAGGTCAGCAACTCTGCAGGCCTGAGCAGTGCAGAGCAGAGCAAGGCATGGACCCAAGGGCATGGGGCCCTGCACAGGCACAGCTCACGGGACTTCTTAAGCTGGAAATCTGCCTTGCAGATGACTTAATTCAGCTTCCTCGCATTAAACCTGAGGACACTGGGCCTGAGCTGGTGATGTGAGGTCCCTGTAGTCAGACTTTTTCATAGTTACGCATGCCCATACGTGTGCATGCAGCCCACACCCACACAGGTGCACACATACATGAAAAGTCATACACACATGCACAAGAGCCCAGCTACACACGTGCACATAGACACACACAGATGCAGGCCTGTGATACACCATCACGCACGTGCACTGTGTGTACAGCCCTCGGCTGCATTCTGCTCCTCACTGTCCTGGGGGCAGCGGGGGACAGCTCTCAGTGTTTGTGACACACGCCAGCCGGCACACCCCCTTATGGGTTTAGGTAATCACACATCAAGGCCTGGTGAAAACCACTTTCTTCACAAGTGAGACTAGAGATGGGCTGTGCCTTTTCCTGTGGAACGGGGATCCCACGTTCCCCTCAAGTAGGAAAGGCACTGCCTGCACCGCCCACACCAGCTCTGGATCCTCCGGGGCACACACTGGGGTCTGGGATGCTGACTTCAGGGCTCGGCTGTGAGCACTAAACACGCTGTCCCTTGACAGCTTCATAACGTGAACGCTGCCGCTGCCCTGTGCGTCTTACTGGAGGCCCACGCGGCCTGCTCGACGTCACAAGAGGCTTCTCCCTGTGCCCTGATGTGGTCTCAGGTGCCGTGTTTCTGCATGCTGATGTCTTTGTATTGCAAAAACACAGCATAAATTCAAACTGCAGACCTCCACACACGAAACCGCAGCAAGCACAGCTTTGCCTCAGGTCTAATGGACACGAGGTGAACACGTCTAGAAAGGCTTCCATTCTTCCTACAGCTCCCGAGGAGCCACCAGGATGCTGGAGAAAGAGAGCAAGCGGTGCGTCAGGGTCTGCAAACCGCAAAACACTGACAGCATTTGGAATTTCACACCCTGGCATCGTCAGTGCTCGGCAGGCTGGAGGCCGGGCATGGGGGAGGGGGGAGCACGTGCAGTGCAAGCCCCACCATGGCCCCTAACGCCAGTGAACTCCAAGTGGGTAGCTGCTTTCTTTCTGCAACCATGCAGAGAAGCGGTTAGCTACTCTCACCCAGCGGGGACCGAGACTAGCCGGGCATGAAGGAACCCAGGATCTCGGGTCTGACTTGCTGTTAACTCAAGTGGAGCCTGGCAAGCCGGCACCCGCCCTGGCTGTCATTCCAGTGACAGGCACGGCAACTGACCGAGGCCTCTACACTTTGCAGGGACACCCGAGACCCAGCCAGTGAGATGCAAGCAGAATTTAAGGGAAAACTCATTTTTAAAATATTGAAAATAATTTTTAAATGAAATAGAAAGTGTTAGAATAAAGTTGAAGCTGTCGGTGTGCGTCACATGTGAGGCCTTGATTCAGAAAACGTTGGTTTGCGTGTGGGCGCTTGGTCCTGGGTTCTGCCGAAAAACGCTTTTTTTATTGTGAGTTACGGTGTGAAGTGCCCACTTAGGTTTCCCACAGAAAACGGCGTTTAGACAGTCGATTTCCCATTGATGCAGTCGCTTTACCCCGCGGTCCGAGCTGCAGCCTGGCCGTGTTTAAGACCCACCTCTGGAGCTTTTGTCCCTGCTGCCCCCTCGTTGCTGGCTTTGAGTCTGCCTCCCTCCCGTCGCGAGTGCCGCTGCTGACCCCGGGCTGTGGCTGCCCGGCGCGCTGCTCCCACCCAAATGTGGCGGACAGCGAGGTCTGTGCCAGATGTCTTCCTTCCTGCCAAGCAAGGCCCCTCCCAGGGCCCCCATGCTCCCTGCATGAAGATCCCGATATGTTTTTGCTCCTCAGACACTGGAGGTCCCTAGACCCTCTTAGAGGCACCCGTCAGCATGCACAGCAGTGAAGGCAGGACTTCCCGCAGCGGGCATGCTCCAGCCATTGTCCACCCCGGCAGAAGCGCAGCTGTGGGGTAGAACCCTTTCCTGCGGAGGGTGACAGGCGTCGGTGGCCTGGTGCCCTGGTACTCCACTTCCCTCCCAGTGCGAGTGGCCTCCATAAACCATGTTGTAGCTGCGCCTTAGATGCTCCTGGTGTGTGAATGCAATCCTCACACCTGTGGTTTCAGCATCAGCAGAGCCAACCCAGGCCCTAGTTCCAGTGAGGCAGGAGTCTACAGGAAAGGAAACGCTGGCTGATGGGACTGTCCTTCCTTACAGCTCTGACTCAGGATCTTTCTTCAGGTCCAATCCCCTTCTCTGAACATGACGGGACAGGTCCTTCAGGCTCACAAGCCCATGTCAGCGTGAATGTGATGGAGTCCCTTGGAGGTCTTCTCTCGCCATACAGTCTCTTTCTAAACATGCCAGCATAAAGTATTAGGAAGGCTCAAACTAAACTCAGTCTGTAGCTACCAAAACCAGCCACAGGCTCATGAGACGCCCTCAGCTCAGATCATACATATGATGAGAGAGAGCGAAGGTGTCGTGAGGACCAGCCTGGCTGAATCTGGCAGGACGGCCGGGCACACAGTCCCACTCTGCAACCCTGGCACCGTGGGGCCCTGGCCGGGTGAGGCTGCATGCCTACACTGACGCCGGTGAAAACACAGAGTCAGTACATGCTCAGCTCCAGCCAGGGGACATGCACTGCAGTCTAGCACGGCAAAAGAATACCAGAGAGTCACGCTCAGCCTGATAATTTTTGTGTATTTGCTTTTATTGTTTTTAAAAATAGTTGATGGGGGAGAAACACATACAATCAGTGAAATGTTGTGAGAAGTCC
>CM052648.1:192617511-192654634 GCA_028533165.1 Leontopithecus rosalia
GTAGTAAAAATAAATAGTACTATCATACACATAGTAAAAATCAATAGTACTATCATACATACACGTAGTAAAAATAAATAGTACTATCATCTACGTAGTAAAAATAAATAGTACTATCATACACGTAGTAAAAATAAACAGTAGTATCATACACAGAGTAAAAATAAGTGCTACTATCATACATGTAGTAAAAATAAACAGTACTATCATACACGTAGTAAAAATCAATACTACTATCATACACATAGTAAAAATAAATAGTACTATCATACACATAGTAAAAATAAACAGTACTATCATACACGCAGTAAAAATCAATAGTACTATCATACACATAGTAAAAATAAATAGTACTATATACACAGTAAAAATAAGCAGTACTATCATACACGTAGTAAAAAGAAATACTACTATTATACACGTAGTAAATGTAAATAGTACTATCATACATATAGTAAAAATAAACAGTACTCTCATACACACAGTAAAAATAAATAGTACTGTCATACACGTAGTAAAAATAAACAGTACTATCATACACGTAGTAAAAATCAATAGTACTATCATACACATAGTAAAAATAAATAGTACTATCATCTATGTAGTAAAAATAAATAGTACTATCATCTACGTAGTAAAAATAAATAGTACTATCATACACGTAGTAAATATAAATAGTACTATCATACACATAGTAAAAATAAACAGTACTATCATCTACGTAGTAAAAATAAACAGTACTATCATACACATAGTAAAAATAAGCAGTACTATCATCTACGTAGTAAATATAAACAGTACTATCATACACATAGTAAAAATAAGCAGTACTATCATCTACGTAGTAAATATAAATAGTACTATCATAGACACAAACCCAGCTATAGCACTACTTAAATTTCGGGTAAAAGGATGAAACATTCCAATTAAAAGACAAAACAACTGGATTTCTATAAACGTCCTCCTATATATCACCTAAAAATATCTACATTAAGTATAAGATTACAGTGAAGTTTGAAGTGGTAGGACAGAAAATGATATGGCGTGCGAACACTTACCGAAAGAAAGTTACTGTGCATATGTTAATATCAGACCAAATGCATATCAGGCCAGAAGAAACGCTAGAGACAAGTGGAGCATTTCATAACAACAGAGGCTTAAATCCACCAGAGAGACAGTTCAGTCTATAAAACCCTAGCAACATAGCTTTGAAACACATAAAACTGAGAGCAGGAAAGAAATGCATCCCTTGCACTCGCAGTGGGGATGTTTCCCGCGCCTCTCGTGGTACTTGATGGCAAAGAGCAATGTGTAAGGAGCCATTTTAACCACACAATGAACCAACTTGACTCACTGACTGCGGGATCCTACCCCCGACAACTGTGGAATACCCCTTCCTCCCAAGTTCCAAACAGAATATTTACCAAAATTGCATGTTTGGCCATAAAACACGTCTCAAGAAATTTCAAAAAACTGAAATCATACAGTGTACGTTAATATGTTTCACCATTTTCTCTCACCCATAGCATATAATAGGAAACCACTCTAGCTGCAATTCCCGCCCTGGGTGGCAGAGCCTCAGACTCACCCACCCCTGCCCTGGCACCTTGGGATGCTTTCTTCCTGGAATGCCCATCCTAGTACATGTGGGGGGTCACTCCCCCCTCACAGGCATGTCGGTAACTCTCCTGTAAGCCAGCTCGCTTGCCTTGGGGTAGCTAATATTAACACTGGTGTTTTTCCTTGTCAACTTAGTTCCCGACTCTGTTTGAAGCTCCTGGGAACAGCACCGCTGTGTCCCCTCAGCAGGAAGAACATGCGGAGCTTGCACAGCAATTGTCCATCTGGAGACCCAGCGTGTTCCCTTGGCTGTTTTCAGTGCTGTCCTGAGAAAGGGAATATCTTGATGTGATCAGACTATTAAATCAACCTTCCAGCTTTTGAAGACTATGTCATCAGGACAGAGGAGAGAGAGTGGCCGAACCAATGACGCTTTTCCGTCACGTGGTCAGGACAGAGGAGAGAGAGTGGCCAAATCAATGAGGCTTTTGTGTTTTGTCTTCTCTGGGTCAGCCCTGCTTTGCCAAGGTTTCTGGGGGGACAAACCCTGCCAGGCCCTGCTTGGAAAACGATGATGCCACTGATGATGAAAACCTCCCACAGCAAGGCCCTGGCTTCGGGCATGGTTTCGGGTCTGCAGCGGGCCACGTGACGGTGTGGCACGAGTGAGCCACTTAATACCTCTGAGCCCCAGGCCCACTCATGGAGTGGAGGCGATGCTGGCCTCCTGGCCTCGCAGTGAGGACTCTGAACCCACGGTGCACGCAAACAACTTATAAACCACAAAGTTCATTCAGAATGGTTTCTGAGATCCACGCACAAAACCGAAAAATCAAAACTGCCAGTGCACGAAGGAAGGAGAACTACATGGGGGTGTCCATGTATTCATAGAGGGGCTGCAGCACGGTTTAGTAGACACGGGCGCACTGGGCCTCAGAAAGAACTACATCCAGCCCTGCCGTCAACTTACTGAGTTACCAGCAAGTCATGTGCCCTCGCTGCCTCAGTTTCCTCTTCTGGAATCGAGGGGTTGCATGAAAGGCCTCAGAGAGCCCTGATTCCAAGCCCTTGGTCCTCTGCAGTCGCCTTGGAGATACCATAGAAAGAGGGGATAGGACGTTTGCATCTCTTAGCTTAGCTTAGCTTCTGGGCTGCGGCACTTTCAGGCTGCTTGGTGCCAGGGGGCTGCCTGGCATCTCTTAAGAAGAGAGCACAGTCAGCAGCTACAAGCACAGTGGCATTGTCTGATTCTGTTTCCAGCTGCCTTCATGGATGCCAGCCCACTGCTACACCGCACAAAGGGCACACACGTCCTCTGTCCAGGATTGTTCTAAAATGTGATCCATGAGCTTCTCCAAACCCGGCTGCTTTTCTAGAGAAATGGGAAAGTCATGTTTTATCCTAAATCATTCCAGCCAGGTCACCTCAATGAGTCTGGTAGAGGCCACAGCCCATCCACAGTCAGAGTGAGTTTGGGTAGGAAAAGCTGCTCAAGATGTGTGCTTGTCACCCCCAGCCCCTGCCCCCAGGTAGCGCCGTAGGCCACATGCACCACCTGCAGCAAAGCTTCACCTTCCGCAACACACAGGCCCAGCCAGCATTCCCAAGCTCAGCAAACATTTCCATTGCAAGGAGGCTCTGTGTGTGTTGCATGTGTGTGTTGTGTGTGTGCATGTTGTGTGTATTATGTGTGTGTTGTGTGTTGCATGTGTGCGTTGTATGTGTGGACATGTGTGTGCATGTGTGTTGTGTATGCATGTGTGCGTTGTATGTGTGGACATGTGTGTGCATGTGTGTTGTGTATGCATGTGTGTGTTGTACGTGCACATGTTGTGTGTGCATGTGTGTGCTGTGTGCATGTGTGTGCTGTGCATGCATATGTGTTGTGTGTGCACATGTGTTATATGTGTGCGTGTGTTTTGCAGAACATAGCAGCAGGAAAGACATTCTTGGGCCTTCATAGTTTCTGTTCCTCATGGACAGATTCTTCTTCACGAACTCTGAGATTGCTATTTGTAGACAGAATCTTCTGATGTGCTTATTTCAAGGCTCAATATGGTTTTTGTTTCTTGTTTTCTTTAAAAAAAAAAAAAGAAACAACCAAATCCCACACACCCTCGAGCTTAACACTTAAATAAACCAATTCCATTTGGATGGTGTGAAATAACGATTTTCCTTTATGCAAATGGCTCACGGAATGTGGGCGTGTGCACACATGTGCCCTGTTCCTGAGGCTGCTGGGTGGAGGTCCTAGCAGGCGTGTCTCCCGCTCGGGGCTCCGGCGGCTGTGGCCTCACTGACTGCCTGGGCGCCTGCTCTGAACACTCGTCCTCGGCTGCTCTTTACGGAAATTGTTTCCTTTGTGGAAAGAGGAGATTTTGAGCCTGGCAGTGTGTGGTGTGAGGGAGATAAGGACATCAGCAGGATCACAGGGACATGAGGGGACAGGAGGAGTTGGGGAGGGAAGGGAGAGCCGCGCGGATGTGTCCCAGGCAGGAGGACGGTGGCGCACTGGCTATGTCTGGCTGCCTTTGGCTCTCCCTGCAGGTCCACTCTGTCCAGTGTCATTTCCCCCGGTTCTCCCTCAAAACCCATCAATAACTCTGAGCTTGGTGGGGCTGGTCCTCCTCCTCCTCCCCTCACGGCAGCTGGCCGTGGGGCCCATTCCTGGGATTCAGTACCAGGAGGTTGGAGACTCCCGGTCCTTCACTGTCCAGCATTGCCGAACAGCCAGGTCCCAGAGAACTGGATCTTTGACAAGGTCTCTCATGAAATCCATGTCTAAAGCAGCAGAGGTTGGCCTGACGGCGGCACAGTCTGGGAAATTGGCCGTAGCTTGAACGACTGCTCACTGCCCTTTCTGCACCACGTGTGTGGGCCTGGTCCCTGCTGCTGGGGACACGGACAGACCTTGTGGCTTGAGGTTTTGTGGTCCTGGGGTGGACACTGACCGGCACAGTCTGAATGTGGGGGGCTGGGGGCCCCACTTCAGAGCAGCTCCTGGCCTGTGCTCAAGGACAACCTGTGCAGCAGGGAGGCCCCTAGGGACGCGTCCCAGGACCGTCCTCATCAGCATTTTAACAAAGGACCAGCTGGCTGGCTTCCCACGGTCGTGGACAGTGGGGGGCTGGGAGCAGCAGCCGACAAGCTGGATGGAAAAGTCAGAACCCCAATGCCTTAAGAGCGGACAGGGAAGCCCACCTCACCGTCCTCTAGCGGGTGAACTCCCAGGCAGGGCTCTCTGTTTTATGGGAGAAACTCCAGAGCCTAGGACAGTGCCAGGCACGTGGTGGGTGCTCGGGAAGCACCAGTGAAGGAGAATGAAGGTGACGGGGTCTCATGGTCTGGCCCTGTGCTGGGGATTTGAAAAGCCAGCCGTGTGGCTCAGCAAATGCTCATGTGCCAAAGCCCTTGGCATTCACAGACAGCAGCTTGGGATTCACAGTGTGACGCGCTCCAGACGGACGGTCTCGGGCTGGGTGGACGGGCATGTGCTGCAGGGTACTGGGGGAGGGTCTAGGCACGCTGGGCTGCCATGTGACTCAGGGTGGCCGGGAGGGCAGGAGGACTGTCAGCCTCACCCAGGACTGGCTCCTGGAAAGCTCGGAGGAGAATCCTGGGGCCATGGGCAGAAGCCACAGGACCTGCACGGCCAACTCTTAGCAGGCGGGCAGTGGTGGAGCTATGTGAACAGGGAGTGGGGAAGGGCTGGACTGGGTGGGGGTCCATCTCATGAGAGGGTGGGGGGCCTCCTGATAGGGGTGTGGGGGCCCTTCCTGGGCCTGTCACAAGGGAGCAGGCTCCAGCCAACATGTGGTTGGGACCCTCGTGTGGGTGGCTGGTGGCAGTCTTTTGAGTCCTGATTATTCTTGGGAAAATGGGGACTGGTTCCTTGCTCCGTTTGGCTGAGAAGGGAGAGTGCTCCCTCATTGACATGGGTCACAACTCCTTGGACTGGAATTGTCTGGTCAGGTGTCCACACGTCAGTGGCAGGATGGGGCTCCTGTGGTGCTCAGGTGGGTCCACCTGGGGGCTGGGTTCACCTGCTCTTCCTGGAGCTGCTTGGAGACACACCTGTCCCTTGAGCAGGAAAAAAAAAATCCCCAAACGGAAGACACTTACCTATTATTCCCAACCTACCTGACGATCTCCCCAAATTTTGAAGGATTTTGTCCAGAATGGACAGATTGTTATACTGAGTGTTTGAATTCTTCTTTTCTGTGGGGAAAACAGCAAGCACAATGGTAACGCTTTGGAAATAATCAAGGCATGACTCCACTTTGAAAGCAGTAAGAGGTTCCACAACACCAAATAGACCAGTTCTGAGGTTTCCCCAAGAGAAATGTAACAGCTCCAGCTTCTTCAGTGTTTATCAAAATACAAAAGAGAAAAGTAGAGGTTGTCTTTTTCGATGGCAAATTGGACCCTTGCAGGCTGAGGGAAAGAAAGCTACGTCACACACGGAGGTGGGGTGCTCCCGAGGGGCTGTGGGTCTAGGTGGACCGCCTGCCCGGCTTGCACGTGCCCCTGCTGGTGAGACCCCAGACATCCTGCCAAAGCGTCTGAGCGAGCACGAGCAGTGGGGATGACAGACTCACTCTGGCCACATGCTGACCGAGGGACAGGTGGGGCCCTGTTTCCCACAGGCTGCCTGAAGGTGGGTGAGGTGGCCTGCAGGAGAGTGGGGCAGCTGTGGGCTCCCAGACTGGCCCCTGGGAACCATGGGGGCACAGGAACAAGCACATGGCCATGGAGTGCAGGGTGACCCATGGACAAGCGAGTTGCGGGATCTCTGTTGTGACCATGCAGAATTGATCGTGTCTGCCGCACCGCCGCCTCACACTCCCAAGGGGAACAGCCGGGCTGGCGACCGGCATCCAGGCCGTAACTGCAAATCTGTGCTAGGCAGGGTCTCCCTTCTGTGTGTTCAACTGTTCTCGACTTGGATTTTTAACTATTTTAAAAAATGCGCTGAGTTTGGGTTAAAAACCAACCACCAAAATGGATTTTAACACAGCTCTGAAGCCAAGAGCGTGCCCGGCTTTCCCAACACAGCGACTCCTGGAGGCCAGGTGCCCGCAGTCCCACATCCCCTCTCAGCACTGAACAGTGAGTGGGTTTTTCTTTTTACAATAAAAAAAGCTGAGTAATATTGCATAGGAGTACCAGAAACTGCCTCGTTGGAAACAAAAACTATTTACATTAAATAAAAAGCCTGGCCGCAGGCTGCGTCTGCCACATTTACGGCACGGTGCGATGCACACGGTGACCAGACCACAGAGGCAGCCTCTGGCACTCACACCACGAGCCGCACGTTTGCCACGAGAGTAAAGCAGAGGGTGAGAGGAGTGAGAGGGAGGGGGTCGCGTTCACTTCTGGTTCCGGAGCTGATTGGACAGGAGCAGCCAGTCCAGTCCTTCATGCAGCCCGTCACCGCTGGTGGCGCAGGTGGCCTGAATGTACCCGTTCCTGTGGCGTAGGGAGTGCGGCCCCGGCTTGTCTGTGATCTCGGCTGCATTCATGGCGTTGGGGAGGTCCTGTTTTTTGGAGAACACCAGGAGGACAGCATCCCGGAGCTCGTCCTCAGCCAGCATCCTCATGAGCTCCTCACGGGCCTCGTTCACGCGCTTTCCTGTCATTGCTGTCCACCACGAAGATCAGGCCTTGTGTGTTCTGGAAGTAGTGGCGCCACAGAGGCTGGATCTTGTCCTGGCCACCCACGTCCCACACAGTGAGGCTGATGTTCCTGTACTCCACGGTTTCCACATTGAAGCCTATGGTGGGAATGGTGGTCACGATGTCACCCAGCTTTAGCTTGCACAAGATTGTGGTCTTCCCCGCAGCATCCAGGCCCACCATGAGGATGCGCATTTCCTTTTTGCCAAAAAGGCCCTTGAAGAGGTTGGCAAAGATGTTCCCCATGCTTGTGGACAGGTGGAAGGACACTGGCCAGGGACACCTCAGTGGCTGCTGCTCCGAGCCAGGCATTGGTTTTGCTCCCGCAAGCTTTTTATTTTTTATTTAATTTTTTTTTTTAAGATGGAGTTTCGCTCTTGTTACCCAGGCTGGAGTGCAATGGCGCTATCTCGGCTCACAGCAACCTCTGCCTTCTGGGTTCAGGCAATTCTCCTGCCTCAGCCTCCTGAGTAGCTGGGATTACAGGCATGCGCCACCACACCTGGCTAATTTTGTATATATATATATATATATATTTTTTGAGACAGAGTTTCGCTCTTGTTACCCAGACTGGAGTGCAATGGCGCAATCTCGGCTCACCGCAACCTCCGCCTCCTGGGTTCAGGCAATTCTCCTGCCTCAGCCTCCTGAGTAGCTGGGATTACAGGCACGCGCCACCATGCCCAGCTAATTTTTTTGTATTTTTAGTAGAGATGGGGTTTCACCTTGTTGACCAGGATGGTCTCCATCTTTAGACCTCGTGATCCACCTGCCTCGGCCTCCCAAAGTGCTGGGATTATAGGTGTGAGCCACCGCACCCGGCCCCACTTTTCCTAACTGCAGGGAGCCGTAAGCTCTGAGCAAAGCAGCATCCATGCACAGAGCAAGCGAGGTAAGGTGCCTTGGCTTGTCGAGACATAGCCTCAGGGGAGGCTCAAAAACATGTCCTCCAACAAGCCCAGGAAAGTGCGTGCTGGTGCCCGAGCAGTGAGTGGAGTCCAGCATCTTTATGCTTCCTCCGTGTCTTCTCGTTACCCTCTTGGGAGATGCTCACGAACTATTCTGTGCACTGTGTGTCCTCAGGCCTCCCCACCGCCAGTGGTGAGCTGGGTTCCCTTCTGTGCATTTGACGGTTCTGGTCACTTGAGCCATGGGCCTTGGACCCGGACACGGCTTTTATAGACACTGAATTTCCCCCACCTCTCTTCCCGTCCAGCCTTTTCTACCAATAACTGGGCAGTGTGGTCCCTGCTGCTCGTGGAGAGGTGCAGGCAGTGTGGGGTGACACCAGTCCATGAGCAGCTCTGAGTCCCCCAAGACCGGCCCTGGCTGCTACAGCTGGGGGGGGCGGGCTCCCTTTAGAGCAGCCCCCAGCCTGGGAGGTGCCCTTTCCTAGTGGGGTATACCCTACAGAGAACCCTAATCCTCTTCCGTTCTTTGCTTACTCTCAAAGCACACCAGGAGGACCCACCTCTCCCAAAACTTTGTGCAGATGCAACCTGGAACCCTTAAAAATACTGTTTGGTACGTCTGCATTTTGCGAACACAGGAATAATGACTATCGTTGACTGGCCTGGCCCCTCAGTCTGAGTTCTTGGAAACAAGAACGATTATGTATCTGCCTAGCACCTGGCAGGCGCAGCAGGTATTGCTGAGTAAGTGAGTCTCTTGTTGACATGACAGGAAGTGAGATTATGACATGAATTTACCTATGTCCCATGGGATTCTTAGATTTCACCAGGTCCCAAAGACTTAAACTTAAGTTTAGGCACAGCTAGTATGTCAGAAATTATATTATGAACCTTGGGACTTTTCCTACTCCCAGAAGTCACAGATGACAGGGGGAAGTGGGTTTTCTGGCAACAGTGAAAGGAATACAGTTGCAGATGCATTTTCCTCTGAATGCCAAATGGATTAAGAAGACAACAGATCTGCAAACACTCATCAGAGGCTGCTTTGAGCTTTAAAAACATGTATCTAAATTTATCTTAGGTGCTCAGTTTATAAGTTTAATAAGGACACAAGCCCATGGAACAATTTCTAAGTGTTAGAAACGACATTCAGTGAAACATGGGGCTGTGCCATGGCTGGCCCTCACCACCAGTTTCCTGCTGGAGGCCGCAACTCTGACCCACTTTCCTGTGTATCTTTCCAGGAATAACCTACACCAGAGAGATCGCTGCCAATTTCATACTCAAAAGGAATTCACACAGTGTGTTTTAGAGAAGGTTCTTCAGAAAATTTTGGCAGATAATTCAGGTTAGCTATTTGTGGAAACATATGTAATTCATCATTTAACACAAAAAATTTTATCTTACGTTTGCTTATTTGTAGAGTGTAATCTCTAGCCCTTGGGGGTCCCAGGGAAGTGTATATGATGTTAACACTTCCCTGTTCCCTGCTTATGTGTGGTTTCTTTTGACCATAGTGCACCTGGTGAAGCCTGTGGGTGATACTTAGTCTTCGTGTGTAGATGAGGCCCCAGTGAGGCAAAGCACCTTCCTAAGGGCACCAAGGTTGTATGCAGCTGAGCTAGGAGAACCCAGGGGTTATTGTCCCTGGTCCTTGCTTTTCCTTCCAGGGTTGAAATGCCAAACTTTTCACAGTTCCAGGATTCTCAATGGAACCACATGGGTAAAAACTAGTATTTGAATTTTTAATGTTTGGAAAGGATGGAGTAACAGGACTAGATTTATCCTCCCAATTTAATTAAAAAACAAGAAAACATATATGAAACAGTGATTTCTCATATATGAGAGAATAAGCAGCAAAGGCCAGTGATTCGTGAGAGATGGAAAGCAGCTGAGTGCACTGCTATGATTGCTTCAGGTACTGTCTGGGGAGAGTTTCCAGGGCAGCATCAGGGGTGAGAACTTAGGCAGAGCCCAGTGGTCTCAATATGTTAAGGGGTTTGGAGAGGTCAAAGTAGCTAGGGTTCAAAGGACAGAGTGAGAGACAGACAGAGAGACACAGAGAGAGAGATACAGAGGGATGCCTCGAGCCTTCAGCTGATTATTGGCTAATGAATGGCTGTAAGGAAACTACTCAAGTATGGAAAAAGGGACACACAATGGATAGGCAGAATAATTTCCAGAGCTCACACAGGCCAGAAATAGGTGGGGTTCCCATGAGTAAACATTTAAAAAACCCTCATAATACACAGGACATTGAGTAGAGTACACAGAATTACATTGGCTCAGTAGTGGAGAATAGTAGACTTAGAAGAAATGCTGCTTGGTCCATCTAACAAAGCATAAAAGCAAGTGTCAAAAGGACCAAACTGCTTCAAAGTAACTTAAATGGGTAAAAGAACAGGCTCAATACTAGTTTTAAAAATATAAGAATATCCAACACACAATGTAAGTAAGATTCACAATGTCTGGCTTTCAAACAAAAATTACCAGACATGTGAATAAGCGATAAAATATAATTTATAATGAGAAGAAAAGCTAATCAAAATTGACCCAGAAATGACACAGAGAGTAGAATTAGAAAGCAAAGATATGAAATGTTTTTATAAAACTATATACTATATGTTCAAGAAACATAGAATGTCAGATTAGATAAAAGCAAGAACCAACCATATGCTCCCTGTAAGAAACTCCCCTAATGACACAAATAGGTTAAAAGTAAAATGATAGCCAAAGATATGACATGCTAATACCAACCAAAAGAAAGCTAAAATAGTTACTTAAATCTCAAAGTATACTTAGGGACAAATAATATTACTAGGAATAAAAAATCATTTCTTTTTTTTTTGTTTGAGATGAGGTCTTACTGTCACCTAGGCTGGAGTTCAGTGGCACAGTCTTGGCTCACTGCAGCCTTGAAACCTGGGCTCGAGCAATCCTCCTGCCTCAGCCTCCTGAGTAGCTGAGACTACAGGTATGTGCCACCACACCCAGCTAGTATTTTATTTTTTGTAGAGATAGAGTCTTGCTACATTGCCCAGGCTGGTCTTGAATTCCTGGGTTCAAGTGATCCTCTTGCTTCAGACCCCCAAAGTGTTGGGATTACAGGCATGAGCCACTGCACCTGGACAAGAGTCATTTCCTCATGTTGCAGGGATAACTCACCAAGAAAACATAATAATCCTACAGGCTTATTCACCAAATAAGAGCCTCAAAATACATAAAAAAACACTGCTAGAAATAAAAGGAGTAATGAACACATCCACAGTTATGGTTTGAGATTTCAACAGTGCTTTCTCAATAACCAATTGAACAAGTAGATGGAAATTTAGTAAGGATATAAAATAACCAAATAAGTCTACTTGGTATACTTGATCTAATTGACATTTATAGAGCAGCCTGCCTCTTAACAGTATAATACACATGCTTTTAGGACACTTGGAATATTTGCTAAAGTACACTATATTCTGAGCCATATTTAAAGTTTTAAAATTCACTGAACAATAATCAAGCCATATCACAAAAGTTTTATGACCAAAAGGAAATTAAATTATAAGTCAATAAAATTATGGCATCTGGAAAAATCTCTGAATATTTGGAACTAAACAGCATACTTTTTTTTCTTTTCTTTTTTGAGATGTAGTCATGCTCTTTCACCAGGGGTTGGAGTGCAATGGCATGATCTCGGCTTACTGTGACTTCTGCCTCCTGGGTTCAGGTGATTCTCCTGCCTCAGCCTCCCATGTAGCTGGGATTACAGGTGCTCACCACCACGCCCAGCTAATTTTTGTATTTTTAGTAGAGATGGGGTTTCATCATTTTGGCCAGGCTGGTCTCGAACTCCTGACCTCAGGTGATCTGCCCACCTTAGCCTCCCAAAGTGCTGGAATTACAGGTGTGAGCCACTGTGCCCAGCCTCACTAGCACACTTCTAAACAACCTATGGATCAAAGAAGAAATTTAGAAGGTGAATGATAAAGTATTTTGAACTGGGTGAAAATAAAAGCATGACATATTGGAATTTATGGGATGAGATAAAAGTGGTACCTAGAGGAAATTTTTAACAGTGAGCATTTGTATTAGAAAGGGTGAGAAGTCTCAAACACAGGATCTAAGTACTCACCTCAAAAAGTTAGAAAAAAGGGAAAATAAAATTTACAATAAGTAGAGGAAAGAAAATAATGTTGAGATAAGAACCCACTATAATTAAAAACAAAATCAATAGAAGAAAATGAAATAACCTGGCTCTCTAAGCAGATCGATAAAATAGATGAACCTCAAATCAGACTGATACGATATTTAGAAAGTTACAAATTACTAGAGAATTACTAGCACCACAGTTCCTACCGACATTGAAATGAATAATAAAAAAGTATGAAGAACAACTTTTGCCAATAACTTTGCCAACTTAGGTGAAATGAGAAAGTTCCTGTAAGGACCCAATTTATCAACAGTTATTAAAGAAGAAATAAACACACTAAATAGCTCTCTATTAAATAAATTAAGCTTACGGTTAAAAACCTTTCCATAAAGAAAACACAGGCCCACAGGTTTTCACTGGGAAATACTAGCAAACATTTTGGGTAGAAATAATATTCGTTTCATACGAATATATCTAGAAAATTTAAGAAGAGAGACTACTTCCCAACCCATTTCTATGAAACTATTATTAAAACGAAAGCTAGAGAAAAACATTAAAAACACAGCAAACTACAGACCAATATCCCCCAGGAATACAGATGCAAAAACTTTGAACTAAATGTTAACAAATTAAATCCAACAATATCATGACCAAGTGGGTCAAAAATCAATCACACGTGATTCTCCTCCTCAATAGAATAAAGTAAAACCAAGTGACCATCCCAACAGTTGTCACATAGTGACTGAATGTAGCAACATGTGCCTGCATGGGGCTATGGTTTATCAAGGATACAATGCTGAAAGCACATCAGTTCCCTGGGGATCCTGGACCAGCCTCCTGGCAGATGGAATGCTGGTGCTATCCACCCTAGGATCCGAGGTGCCAGCCAGTGCCTTGGCAAGGGGTGGGGAGGCAAGGAATGCTTTGCCTCTCCCAGGCCTCAGAGGCTTGAAGAGATGATGTGCCCCAAAGGTGAACCTTCCTGTTCTTTAGCTCTCAACCAGGGCGCATAGAAAATCATGTTACGTTGTGAGAGTGCTCTCTCTTTCTTTCCCCCCACCCATTCTGTCTCCCTCTGTCTCTGTCTCTCTCTCATCCTCTGTCTTCTGTCTCTCTCTCTCCCCTCTGTATATTTCCCACTGTCTCTGTCTCTCTCTTACCTCTCTATCTGTCTCCCTGTGTCTCTGTCTGTCTCTCTCATCCTCTATCTCCTGTCTCTCTCTCTCTCTCCGTCTGTCTCCCTCTGTCTCTCTCCCTCCCTTTCTCTCTCCCCCACGACCTTGGTGAAAACAAAAATGTGTCACACTCGAACTCTGTCTTTATTCTGTTCTTCATTTTCAAATGTTGGTGCCAATAAAATAAGCGGACTTTATGGCCCGTCCTGGGTGGCCTTGCATCCCCTGAAAACTGGGAGTGGAGTCACGGTGCTCCCTACCTTGGCTCCAGTGGCCGGGCCAAGCTGAGGGGAAGCCATCTTGTTCCCTAACCACCAGGGAGAAGGCGGGTTTCCTTCCAGTTGTATTGGCTCCATCATTCATCTTTTCTGTCTCAGACAATTTATCCTTGTCACATGCCATCAGTAAACATGGAAAAATGGTTTTCCCCATCTTTTCGTCAACTGTTTTTTCAATTCATGCCTTCTGTGACCCACATCTGTTTCTATTGCAGTGTTCTCTTGCCTCTGTCACCCTGCAGGGTAGGCTGGGCTCACCCTTGGATCCTGGTGGAGTGGGCTGCCCTGTCAGGTGGCATCTGAGTTGCTGGTAAGGTCACTAGGACACTGTGGGATTTTGCCTTTCCTCCATGTTAATGAATCCCATGGGTTTTTCTTTTACAGTTTCACAGAAGCATCTTGTCCAGTCCTTTGCTCAAATAAGGGTCAAAATTTCACGTTCCCCTCAGTGTTCATTCATTCATTCATTCATTCATTCATTCAACAAACCCTACTCAAGGCAAGGTCCTAGGGTGGGCATGGAGAGGGTGTACTCTCTCCCTCTGGAGGCCTTGTTCCACTGGGGTAAATAGACGTGCCCAGAGACACCTGCAGCTCAGCATGGCAGATACCGAGACAGTGTGAACAGACAGCTCCCAGCCTAGGAGACCACACCCCAGCACCACTTCTTGTGTTCCTGTCATCTTAGGAGCTGAGCTAAACCAGGAGCTGCCTGGACACTTCCATTTGGTTTTTGCATGACTCAGACTGGAGGAGGAAGTGAGAGAAAGCAAAGCAATAATTGGCAGTAGAGAGTCCCAGAGGAGGCACTTTGTAAGATTCAGACTCCATTTCTTTAACCCTATGTCATGGAAGCAGGGTTTGAATTTCAGAATGGACCAAGCCCCCAGCACAATGCCATTGTCCACATGTGAGCTTCTGTCATTCTGTTCTTATTCTGAGAAACAGCTCATTTGAGTAGATCATCCAAATCCTCCCTGGCACCCGGCAAGCCCTCATTCCTGATGCATCCTGAAGTCCATAGACTGTTACATGGAGGCTGTAACTGGATAAGAAGCAGAAACCCCACTTCAGTGTGATGAGAAGGGCTAAATGCAGAACTGAAATGACAACAGTGATGAGGGGAATCTTCATGCTCCCAACATAACATCACCACAGATGCACCTGGGTTCTCTGGAGGGCAGCAGAGATGCTGGTGGAGACAGGGAAGAGCAGTGCTGGCTGTGTGGGGAGCCCTGTGGAAGTGTAGGGGCTGCTCCGCTTCACCCAGGGGGGTCCTTGTTCAGATTCACCCCATATTTATCAGGTTTTTGTTCTCTCTGCCTCCTGCATCTCGCTTCTCTTGCCTCAAATCCTTCATGACGTTTTCTTTAAAGTGAAGTTCTCTCGGTGTGAAACACTTGACCTTTTCCAGCAAAGTGTATTTTGCTCTCACTGGTAGATACTTCAGCTGGGTATGAAATTCTAAGTTGATAGCTGTGCCTCTTAAAAAATATTTTGAAGACATGATTCGCTGTCTTTTGACTTCTATTGTTTTCTGTGGAAATAACCATCTACGGTCTAAGCATTCTGCTTTAGAAATCTTAAGTTCTTTCAGGTTGACTTCCAGATCTCTTGGATTTTGGAGTTCTGCAGCTCTACAAGTGATATGTCTAATTTCATTTCTATTTCTCTTCCTTTAGAATGTACTGTGTTTCCTGAACCTGAAGATTCATGTTTTTCACTGTTATCGGGACAGTCTTGATAATCATTCCTTCAAACACTGCCCCTCGCTCACTCTCCATTCCCTCCTGTGGGATGTTGGTTCTTACCTTTTATGTTTCCTGGTCTCTGATTTTATAGCTCTATGTGCTAAACTTGTGTAATTCCCCAGATTCACCTTCCAATTTACTTCTTTTCAATTATGACAGGTCTGCTGTTCCACTCACCACTACATCTTACATTTTAACAATTTTTTTTCATTTCTCCTAGTATTTTTTTTTTTGGTATTTGACAACTTTGCCTGTTTTTCACAGTGTCTTGATATTTTCTGTTCTCAATTCCAGTTTATGCCATAAATAATTTTAAACATGCTTATTTTAGCATAAGCATTTAATGCTATAAATTTCGATGTAAGCATTTCTTCAGTTGCATCCCACAACTTTTGACATGTTGTGCTTTTATTTTCATTTAATTAACCCTTTCCCATTTGCCCAGAGAATACTTGCCAGTGGTACTTGTGGCTGTAGCACTTACCCCAAGATGCCTTTGTCACAAAATATTTTGCTTTTTATTTTCAAATCACTGAATATATTGACTTTGGAAACAAAAGACATCATTCTATTTATAGCATTCTGTTTTTAGAAGTGGTATTTCCATTTACAAAATATAGTAATTCTTGATCACTGAAATTATAAAATTCTAGAAAATGTAGCATGTAGCATTCCTATGTTAACATCATGCTGAAACAGCTGTTGGCCAAAGATTTGTTCAATGAATCTGATTTTTCTGAAAAAGATAATTCTGATAATTCAGATGATTCTGATGGTTCTGTTTAATTCTAAGAATAGTTTTTCTATTTTATTTTCACATTGAATATCAGTCAGATTTGCTTCTGCCTTTAAGAGTGTGTTTATGGGCTGGGTGCAGTGGCTCACACCTGTAATCCCAGCACTTTGGGAGGCCGAGGCAGGTGGATCGCGAGGTCAAGAGATCAAGACCATCCCGGTCAACATGGTGAAACCCCATCTCTACTAAAAATACAAAAAAATTAGCTGGGCATGGTGGTGCATGCCTGTAGTCCCAGCTACTCAGGAGGCTGAGGCAGGAGAATTGCCTGAACCCAGGAGTCAGAGGTTGCGGTGAGCCGAGATTGTGCCATTGCACTCCAGCCTGGGTAACAAGAGCGAAACTCCATCTCAAAAAAAAAAAAAAAAAAAAGAGCGTGTTTATGTAAAAGCAAATGAGCACTGGCAATGAGCTACACTTCATTTTACTAAATGGAAAAACGGTTAAACATTTTCAAATTTCCCTTGTGACTTCTTTGCACATTGAGTTATTGAGAAGTGTGTTGCATAATTTGCAAATATTTGGAGGATTTCCCCACATCACTTTCTATTATTGATTTCTTGTTTATTTCTGTTGTGTGCAGAGAACATACTTTGCATGATTTAAATTTTTTTGGACTTGTTTTTTTTGTGGTAAAGAATATGGTGGATGTTGGTGAATGTTCCAAGAGCATTTGTAAAGATATGATTTCTTCTGTTGCTGGGCGGATTGTGTTCTGTAAAAGGTCAATTTGAGTAATTTGGCTGAAAATGTTGTTTTGGCCTTTTATGTCCTTATTCTTTCTATTTCTTTTATCAATTACTAAAAAAGAGTGAAGTTTCCAAGTATAACTGTAGATTTGTCTGCTTTTCCTTTCGTTTCTATCAGGGTTGACTTTGCACTTGTTTTGAAGCTCTGTGTGGAGTGCATAAATATTTGAGATTATCTTGTGTTTCCTTAAGAAACCAACCCTTTTAAAAATGATCTAGCTTTCCTTTTATCCTTGAAAATGTTTTGAAGTCAATTTTGTCTGATAGTAACATAGCCACTTTAATTTCCCTTTTTCTTCTTTTTAAAAATGTTTTCCAGAAAATTATTTATTTTCTCCAAGTTTTAAAGTGTGTCACCAGGTTTGTTGTACAGATTATTTCATCACCTAGGAATTCAGCCTACCCTATTAGTTATTTTTTCGGATCCTCTCCCTTGTCCCATTCTCCACCCTCAAGTAGGCCCCAGTGTGTGTTGTTCCCCTCAAGGTGTACACGTGTTCTCATCATTTAGCTCCCATGTACAAGTGAGCACAGGTGGTATTTGGTTTTCTGTCCCTGTGTTACTGTGCTAAGAATAATAGCCTCCACCTCCATCCATGTCCCTGCAAACACATAATTTCATTATTTTTTTATGGCTGTATAGTATTCTGTGGTATATTTGAGCCACGTTTTCTTTATTCAGTCTCTCATTGATGGGCATTTAGGTTGATTCCATGTCTTTGCTATTGTGAGTAGAGCTTCAATGACTGTACTCATGATTATGTCTTATGATACGATGATTTATATTCCTATATTTATATTTATATTTGCCCCTTGGTCTATAGTTTGACAACCCCTTAAGTGTAAAGCATTTAGACTTAAGATGATTATTGATGCATTTGGTTTTAAAACTGTCAACTTGCTAGCTGTTTTTTATTTGTCTTATCTGTTCTTTATTTCTTTTTCTGCTTGCCTTCTTTGAATTAATTGGGTATTTTTAAATGATTCATTTTACTTCCTCTATTGATTTGTTATTTACACCTTAAATATTTTTAGTGTTGGATCTAGGCTTTACAAATATATATCTTTAACTTATTGCAGTCCAACTTTTTTTTTTGACACAGAGTTTCACTCTTGTTACTCAGGCTGGAGTGCAATGGTGCGATCTCAGCTCACTGCAACCTCCGCCTCCTGGGTTCAGGCAATTCTCCTGCCACAGCCTCCCGAGTAGCTGGGATTACAGGCACGTGCCACCATGCCCAGCTAATTTTTTGTATTTTTAGTAGAGACGGGGTTTCACCATGTTGACCAGGATGGTCTTGATCTCTTGACCTCATGATCCACCTGCCTCGGCCTCCCAAAGTGCTGGGATTACAGGCGTGAGCCACCGCGCCCGGTGCAGTCCAACTTTTAATAGTAATTTATCCCTCCTGCAAAATGTGAAAACCTTTAAATGGCACACTTCAGCTGCCCTCCTTTTTGCTTTGTTGACGTACATTTTCTTTTGCATGTTTCTTTCTTTCTTTTATCTTTGGAGATTGAATTGTATTTCAAGTGATTGCAACTGATAGTAACAAAATGTCTTTCATGTTTACTTCATTTTTTACCATTTCTGGTACTTTTTATTTCTTTGTACAACCTACATCTTGGCCTGGAGAATGCCACTTAACATTTCTAATTTTGCAGTTGTGCTAACAATGTGCTGTCTTTGTCTGAAATAATCCTTATTTTTGTCTTCATATTTAAAATATATTTTCTTTGGAAATAGAATTCTGGGATGGCAATTTTTTTCAGTCATTTAAAGATACCATTCCAGTATCCTCTAGATTGTGTAGTTTCTGATATGAAGTTTGCTGTAATTCCTATCTTTGTTTTTTTTTCCTATGTAAACTGTTTCTTTTCTCCCTTCTAGTTGTCTTCAAGATGCTCTTTTTTTAAAAAAAATTCAACTTAAATATGATACGCTTAGAGTGTGTGTCTCTGTGTTTAAACGTATCCTACTTGGTGTTCTCTGAGGTACTTGGACTTGTAGTTTGATGTCTTTTACGACTTTTGTACATTTTCAGCCATGATCTCTCCATATATACCCCCATCCTGCTATCTCATCTCTTTGTCTTTCTGTGATTTCAATGATACGTATGTGAAGTATCATTGAAGTGAGGTATTGACTCATATCTCTTTGGTAATATGGCATTTTTTCATTCTTTTTTCCCTTTATGTTTCAGTTTTTATTTTTATTTATCTATTTTCAAGATAGCTGACTTTTTTCCTAGCTGTGCAGAGTCTACTGATGAGCTCATGGAAGAAATTTTTAATTTGAGATATTATATATTTTATTTCTAGTATTTCCATTTGACTCTTCTTAGAGTTTCCATATCGCTGCTGAAATTCCCCATCTTTTCAGACATGTTTTCCACTAGATCATTTAACATAGCAGTCGTAGTTATCATTGATTCTTCCAACATCTGGGACATCTTTCTGTCTGGTTCATTGTTTACTACTCTATAACATGTATTTTTTCTTGCTTTCTTTTGTGTATTGTAATTTTTAATTGAATGTTAGACATTGTGTATTGAAGCACAGTAGAGATTGAGGTAAATTGTATTTATGCCTTAAAATGGGCACATCTCTTCTTCTGTCATGCCATTAGCATGGGAGTTGAGCCATTTTGGTCAGAGGTAGGTCTGGCTTGGAATCAATTGCCACTATGGACTTTGTCAATACACCAAAGAATGAAATTTCTCCAGAAGTGTGCTGCTATTGCCTTGTATTCATAGTGGGAGCTGGAGGGCCAGAGACTTTCCCAGTGTTTTTATTTTCCTTTAGCCTTAAGCCTTCCCAGAACACCTGCATGACAGAGCGTGTTTCTCTCTGAGTTCTTGTCCTTCCCTAAGGGGATATACTCCCTTTACCGGTTACTCCCTGCTAGGCCTGTGATGGACAGGGGATTTCTCACTTGTCCTTATCCAGCCTTACTCTCAGGCAACCTATGATGTTTCATCAGCACCTGTGTCACTTCTCTTAGTAGCCAGTGGTTGGCCTTGGGTGGTATTTCTTGTCCTTTCCCATGATAACAGCTCTGTTAGTAATGCTGAAGGGTCCTGGACCCAAGATAGTTTAACATCTTTCTTCTAGAGGCAGAAAAGTTTTGCCTTTACTCCTATCCCCAGAAGCCATCTTTGTTTGTGTTCTGGGAACAATAGGGTTTGGTGTCCCTCCCCAACAGGCTTTTGTAGATTCAGAGCTGCTGAGAAAGTGGGAGGGGTCACCTGCCTGTCCCCACCTATGGGCATTCATCCCTACATGCCTCTGTGGCCATGCTGTGCCCCAGTCCTTCCTGTGAGCATCTTAAAGAGACCTATGGAGAAGAGCTTGTGAGTGCAAGCCCTCCTGTGCCTGGGGCCCCTGGATTTTTCAAATGCACATGATATCCCACACTTGGCTACTTCTTACCCACTTGTATGGTGGTGACCTGTTTTTCTCCTGCTTGGCCCAAAATGAGAAAGCTTATGTGTTCCGTCTCTCTTTGGGTGGGCTTGCCTCTCTTTTGAATTTTGCCTACTTAATTACCCTGCTACTTGAATGTTCTTATTGGCTCAAAGAAAGCCATGTTATGTAGATGATCTCACTTATTATTAGGGTGAGAGTAGCATTTTTTTTTTTTGAGATCGATTCTCGCTTTTGTCACACAGGCTGGAGTGCAGTGGCATGATCTCAGCTCACTGAGACCTCTGCCTGGGTTCAAGTGATTCTCCTGCCTCAGCCTCTCAAGTAGCTGGAATTACAGGCACCTGCTACTATGCCTGGTTAGAGAGTAACATTTTTTTACAGCATTCTAAGTGGATGTAGAGAACCTGAAACACTTATGTCAAATGCTCTATCGGATTGTTCAGTTTTCTGAAGTTCCTAAAGTCTAGTATCCATGGTGTGTTACTTCCCATAAGTTTGTGTTTTGAATTGTAAGCTCATCTTTGGCAGAGCTATTGTCTGTGAAAATCCTGTGTAGCTGAAGTTAAGGGAATCCTTCTTCACATCAAGTTTGTACTTGCTTCTGCCAAGTGCCCTCTGACCCTCAGTGTCACTGAATGAGACTTCCTATCATGCTGGTTTCACAGATTATCCATTCCAGAATACACAGAACTCGAAGTCCCCATGTGGTGCAGGCTGACACAGACATATTTCCATTTTCCTGTGCTGGTGGATGCTTTCCCATCTACACCATCCTTTTACTGAGGGTGTAGTCTTGTTAGCAGTCATAGCATTATTCAGGGATTTCATTTGGAACACTTTCCTTCCCTAGGCCTCATCTTCTACAAATAAACTCTAACAGCCAAATTTCTGTGTTTCATAAGGGAAAATTACAGTTGTGGATTGTTCTGCAATTAGATCTGTAACTTACTGCTCTGGATTTTAATTCTCTCTTGGTTTTCTATCCCTGAAGATTCCTTTACTTTGCTGTCAGATCATAATAGACATTTTAAAATGTTTGTTATGTTTTATCTAGAATTCGTAAAGATTTTCAAGTTATATAGTTTTCAACACTGGCAAACACAAATAAGTAAATTGTATCTTCTAAGTGCTTTGATTTGATTTCCATGCAACTAAAGACCATGGCAGCTGCCTAGGCCTATGTCTCCCAATATTTCCTCAAAAAACGACACAGAAAAACAGGAAAGAGAAATAATATTACACAAAAGTACACACTCAGGCATAACCTAACTATAAGATGCTCAAATACCAAAATAACAGTAAGTAAAAAATAAGAAAATAAAAGTTACAGTTACAGTGAAGAATCTCTGCTCCTGTCCCACATCCACTCTGTGCAAGGTTTATTGGTGAACAATGGCAGTTTGAAATAAAACAGCCAGGAAAAAAGTGAAATAGAAAAAGCCTCATATTGATCTGAAAACTCTATCAGAATGAGCGAATCCAATATAAAACCAAAAATACTAAATATGTGTCCTGGTAGATCAGAGAAATTCTACAGAGAAGAAACTTAAAGAGCACATGTGAATTTTATGTATCAGTCTTCAAAATAAATAACACCTGGGAAAGAGAAAAGACAAAAAAATAAGAAGTAGGCTCCCTTTAGAAATTGAATAATACAGGACAAAAGTAGCAAAAGGGGAACATGTATGGTCCTGTAAGTTTAAAAAGAATAAAAAAATCAGAGAACACACTTATTTTCCTTGTACCAAAGCAATCAAAATATTCACTAAAGAACTTAAACAGAAACTTAATAAAAGGTAGAAAAGGCAAAAAGAAAACCCAAGAAAACTTAATGAGATAAAGAAAGTAAAAACTGTCAATGAGGAAATAATAGTGAAAATATAGTACAGGCAAAGAAGAAATAACATCTGTATAACTGGTGTAATTGAAGACAGCAACAGCAGCATTAACTATGGTATAGAACTAATATTTATAATTATAATTAAGATAACTATGGGAAAAGAATAGCTGAGTCTAATTTTGAAAGGATCCATTATGTATATGGGAAAATTAACACCAAGATGTATCCTAGTAAAAATATTTTATTTCAAAGATAGAACAACCAAAAAAAAAAGGTAAAAATGAAAATGAAGCAGTATTCTTTATCAGCTCAATGAAAAAAAGTGTAAACCATGGATTTTGTATCCATCTAAGTGTCCATCAAACATCAATTTAAACATACAAGAATCCAGAGTTGTGTGTCCATAGCACATTCTCAGTAATCTTCTATAGGATAAGCTTCATCAAATCAAAAGATGAGTGGACAACTTCAACAAGAACAGTGATGGTGAAGGTGGACACACACACACATATACACGCACGCAACTCATATATGTAAATGATTAAAACATAGGTGAGACTGGAAAACTAATATGCAAATGCTGTATGTATTAAAATAAAAATGATTAAACTACAGGAGGCAATAAGGGAGATGAAGAGGAAAACAGAAACTCACTGATATTGATGCCTAGTTGAATCAATTAGGCAATGATTAGTTCAAGTGCAGCATTAAAACTGACAAACCAGTGGCTGGGTGGTGGCTCATGCCTGTAATCCCAGCACTTTGAGAGGCCAAGGCGGCTGGATCCCTTGACATCAGGAGTTTGAGACCAGCCTGGCCAACATGGGGAAACCTAAAAACACAAAAATTAGCTGGCTGTGGTGGTGGGTGCCTGTAATGCTAGCTACTTGGGAAGCTGAGGCAGGGGAATTGATTGAACCCAGGAGGTGCAGGTTGCAGTGAGCTGAGATCATGCCACTGCACTCCAGCCTGGGTGACAGTGACAGTCCATCTCAACAATGACAACAACAACAAAAACTGACAATCCAGAAAGTGAAGCAAGATAGCCAAATATTACCCTCCAGCGATTGACCCCAGCAGGAACATAAAATTGAACAAGTAGGCATGCAAGAAAGGACTTTCATAAGAACTGAAAAATCAGGTGAGTGATCATAGTATCTAGTTTTAGCATAATAACAAGAAAACACACATCAAAGAAGACAGGACAGTCTAATACTGCCTATACCACCCCAGCCCCGACACCAAGCAGTGTAGTGCAGAGAGAATCTGTGTACTTCAGGGAGGAAAGGAAGTGAGTATGGGCCCTTCCATTGGAGCTCAGTGCTGGCCTTACCACAGTGGAACACAGCACCTGGGAAAATTCTGTGGTCCTTGATTCCAGACCAGTGTGCACAGAAGGAGCATTCAGACCTACCCCAGGCCAGAGGGGAATCACTGTGCTGGATGAACCTGAGCCCTGCCCTGCTTCATCACTGGCTAGCTAAAGTGGCCATAGGTCCAAAATAAATTTCAGTGCCAGTGGAGCTGTAGTGACCACAGTCCTTGGGTGAACCCTGTGGTGCTACACTGGTCTGGGAGGCAGGAGGCTTGGGATGCAACCAGTTTAACACCAGATGCAGAGGCCATAGGAGCGCCCACATCACGATTCTCCCAACTCCAGGCACTGTGGCTTAGAGAGAGATTCCTTCTGGAGAGAAGGAGAGAAAAGAGTACAGGGGCCTTTGCATTGGAACCTTGCATAAACCCTGCCACAGCAAAACCACATTGGAAAGAACCCTGAAGCTCCTGAGTCCAGGCTATTGCTTCCAGACAGCATTTCTAGATCACGCCAGTTTGAAGAGAATCTACCACCCTGGTATGATGGTCCAGAGTCCTGGATGGTTCACCAGTGACTGACTAAAGTGACCTTGAGCCTTGACCAAACATCAGTGGCAATTAGGCAGTAGCTACTGCAGGCCTCGGATGAGCTCTGGCACTGTGCTTGTCTGGGCAGCCATGGAGCTTTGGGTGAGACCCAGCATGGTGCCAGCAGTGATGGCCATGAGAGTGCCTATATTACTTCTCTTCCAACTCCAGGCAGCTCGGTGTGGAAAGAGACTCCTTCTGCTAGGGGAAAACAGAGGAAAGTGACTGAGGGACTTTGTTTGGGAGCCTAGAGAATGCTCCCTGATTTTCCCTGAATGCATAAGAGGTGGGTATCTAGGAGGTTGCAAGAGACTTGCAGTATAGCTGGACTTAGGATGATCTCTAGTGCAAAAATGTCTGCAGTGACCACAGGCTCAGCGAACTCAACCATCCGTCAGTCTCCTTTGGATTAATGAAAAGTCCTCTGAAGGATGGGTACAAACAGCCCATGTGATGATTGGGATAAATATCTAACTCTTCAATAACCAGGCACCTATGAATATTTACAAAGGTCAAGAACATTTAGAAAAACATGACTCTATCAAATAGATAAAATAAGGCACCAGTAGCCAACCCTACAGATATAAAGATGTGTAACTTTAAGACAGAGAATTCTAAAAAAAAAAAAATAGCTATTTTGAGGAAAACTTCAGTAAGACACAGAAAAGGCTGGGCACAGTGGCTCACACCTGTAATCCCAGCACTCTGGGAGGCCAAGGCAGATGGATCACTTGACATCAGGAGTCCAGCCCAGCCTGGCCAACATGGTGAAATACTATCTCCACTAAAAATACAAAAATTATCTGGGCATGCTGGCATGTGCCTGTAATACCAGCTACTTGGGAGGCTGAGGCAGGAGAACTGCTTGATCCTGGGAGGCAGAAGTTGCCGTGAGTAGAGACTGTGCCATTGCACTACAGCCTGAGTGACAGAGTAAGACTCTGTCTCAAAAAAAAAAGACACAGAAAAGCCATTCAGAAATTTATCAGATTAATTTAACACAAGATTAAAGTGATAATATTAATAAGTAATTAAATCCTGGAGCTGAAAAACATAATTAAAAACTGAAAAATTCATCAGAGTGCCTCAACAGCAGAATTGATCAGACAGAAGAATTGGGCTTGAAAACAGGCTGATATAGTTTGGATGTTTGTCCCCTCCAAATCTCATGTTGAAATGTGATCCCCAGTGTTGGAGGTGGGGGCCTACTTGGAGGCATTTGGGTCATGAGGGTGAATCTTTCGTAAATGGCTTGGTGCCTTCCCCTTAATGAGTTCTTGCTCTTTTAGTTCACACAGGAGCTGGTTGTTCAAGAGTGTAGAACTCTTCCCATCACTCCCTCTTGCTCCCTTTCTGATCACGTGACACACTGGCTCACCTTGCCTTCTGCCATGAGGAAAAACTCCCTCAGGCCCCCACCGGAGGCAAATGCTGGCAACATTACTTCCTGTGCATAACTGTGAGCCAAATAATTCTCTTTTCTTTATAAATTACCCAGCCTCAAGTATCCCTTTGTGGCAACACAATAGGGACTAATAGTTAAGCCATTAAAAATATACAGTCAGAGGGGGAAAATGAATAAAAAAGACTGAAGAGCACTTATAAGATCAAGAAAGGACAAATCTAGGAGTCCTGGCCTTAAGGAAGGAGTAGAGAAAAAGACAAGAGTAGAAAGTCTATTCAAAGAAGTGATAACAGAGAACTTTCCAAACCTAGAGAAAGATAGAAATACCAAGGAACAAGAAGATCAAAGATCACCAAGAATATCCAACCCAAGTAAAACTACCCCAATTTATCTAATAATCAAGCTCTCAAATGTAAAGGACAAAGAAAAGATTATAAAAGAAGCAAGATAAAATAATCAAATAACATCTAAAGCAGCTTGGATACATCTGGCAGCAGAATTCTCATTGGAAACCTTATAGACCAGGAGGGAGTTGGATGACATATCTAAAGGGCTAAAGGAAAAAAAAAAACAAAAAAAATCTCTTCCAACCAAGAATGCTTTACTCAACAAAGCTATGCTGCAAGCCTGTGAAAGAAATATTTTCCCAGACAAACAAAAGCCAAGATAATTCATGTCCACCAGAGCTTTACTCAACAAAGCTATGCTTCAAGCCTGTGAAAGAAATACTTTCCCAGACAAACAAAAGCCAAGATAATTCGTGTCCACCAGAGGTTTCTTACAAGAAAGCCTGAAAGGAAGTCTTTAGTCTGAAAGAAAACATCACTAATGTGCAGCAAGAAATAATCTGAAGGTATAAAACTCAATGGTAAAAGTCAGCAGACAGAAAAATTCAGAACACTCTAATACTATAATTGTGGTGTGCAAACCACTCATCTCTTTAGTATAAACAGGAAAAGACAAATCTATTAAAGAATAGTAACAATTTTTAAAGAGATAGGCAAAATAAAACCACAAATTGAGACAACAAAAGGTAAAAATATAGGAGGAAATAAGGCACAGGGATTTTTAGTTTGTTCTTTGCTTGTTTATTTTCTTTGTGATCAAAGTTAATTTGTTATTAGTTTAAAATAACTTGTTATAGAATGTGTTTTTTAAGTCTCATAGTAAACACAAAGCAAAAATTGGTAATAAATACGCTAAAAACAGACACATAGACCACATAGACAGAATAGAGAATCTATAAGTAAATCTATGCATTTATAGCCAATTAATTTTGGACAAAGGCACTAAGAACATACATTTGAAAAAGGAGAATCTGCTTAATAAATGGTTCTGGGAGAACTGAATATTCATATGTGGAAGAATGAGACTTGACCCTTATCTCTCACCATATACAAAAATCAACTCAAAATGGATTAAATACTTAAATGCAAGACGTGAAACTATGAAAACATTAGAAGCAAACTTAGGAAAACACTTTAGAACATTTGTCTGGGCAAATATTTTTTGAGTAAGACCTTAAAAGCACAGGCAACAAAAGCAAAAATAGATAATTAGGATTACATCAAGCTAAAAAGCTCCTACACAACTAATGAAACAATCAGCAAGGAGAAGAATGGGAGAAAATATTTGCAAACTATCAATCTGACAAGAAATTAATAACCAGAATATATAAGGAGCTCAAATAACCCTATAGAAAAAATATAATTTAAAAAGGGGCAAAAGATCTGAAGTGACATTCTCAAAAGAAGCCATACAATGGCCAATAGGCATGTGAAAAGCATTCATCACCAGAGAAATGCAAATCAAAACCAGAACGAGATATCATCTCACCCCAGTTAAAATAACTTTTTTCAAAAACATAGGCAACATCAGATTCTGGCAAGAATGGAGAACAAGAGGGAATCCTTGTGCACTCTTGGTGGGAGTGTAAACTAGTTCAGTCACTATGGAAAACTGTATGGAGGTTCCTCAACAACTAAAAACAGATCTACCATATGATCTAGCAAGCCCACTTATGTGTTGGGTGTATTTCTAAAAGAAAGCAAATCAGTACATCGAAGAAATCTCTACACTCCCATGGCCATTGCAATATTATTTACAATAGATAAAACATGGTATCAACCTAAGTGTCCATCAGTGGATAAATGAATAGAGAAACCGTGGCACACATACATGTGGAATACGATTCAGCCATAAAAATAATAAAATCATGCCAATTGCAGCAACATAGGTGGAACTGGAGGACATTAGGTTAAGAGAAAGGCACAGAGCCTAATAGCACATGCTCCCACTCATTTGTTGGAGCTAAAAACATTGATCTCATGGAGGTAGAGATAGAATGGTGGTTACCAGAGACTGGGGAGGTAAAAGGGGAGAAGGAAATAAAGATTGGTTAATGGGAACAAAAATACAGCTACATAGAAGAAATAAGTTCTAGTGTTTAGCAGCACAGTAGGGCAATTACAGATAACATTTTATTGTATATTTCAAAATTACTGGAAGAGAATATGTGGAATGTTCTCAACACAAAGAAATGATAAATGATTGAGGTGTGGACATCTGAGTTACCCATATTTGATCATTATACATTGTATGAATGTAGCAAAATATTAAGTGTACCCTGTAAATATGTGCAACTATAATATATAAATTAAAAACTGAAAAACCAGATAGTGCATGATATAATAAGAATAAAAGGGAATTTGAGACATTTAAAAAGTTATAAGTACAAAGGTAATCACTAGAACAAAAATATAAACTTTATTAAATACCCAAAATATTTTTTACAATTTAAAGAACAGGAATATTTACCTCTAAAAAAAACAGCGAATGTAACACAATCCACATAATTTTATATTTTCACAGAGTCATGACAAATTATCCATCACATCAATAATGTAATGGTGTGACATGTGTCTCTTCAAAACCCTGCATTCAGTTATTTTGACTGTATACCCAGAAATGTAATTGCTGGGTCATACAGTAATTCTATTTTTTATTTTTTGAGGCACCATTGGACTGTCTTCTGCAGTGGCTGCACCATTTTACAGTCCCACCAACAGTGCACAAGAATTCCCATTTCTCTGCATCCTCCCCAGTACTTGCTGTTGTTTTAATAGTCTGAATTTGACTACTCAGGTGCCTCATATAAGTGGAATCACACAGTATTTGTCCTTCTGTGATTGGCTTCTTTCACTTAGCATAATATCTTCAAAGTTCATCCCTGTTTTACCAGGTGTCAGAATTTTATTTTTAAGGCCAAGTAATTTGCAAATTACATATATATATATATATATATATATATATATATATATATGATTAGAGATTAATATTCAGAATATATAAAAGCTAAAACCCAACAACAGACAACGTTTATAATTTAAAGAACAAGGAATATTTGCCTCCTAAAGAAACATAGCAAATGTAACACAATCCACATAATGTTATGATTTTTTGACAGAGTTGTGATGAATTATCAGTCACATCTAAAATGTAAATGGGCTTAACTCACCCATTAATGTTGCCCATCCTAATGGGTGTGAGGTAATATCTCATTGTCATTTTGATTTGTATTTCCCTAATGATTGGTGATGCTGAACCTCTTTTCATGTGCTTATTGGCCATGTAAATCTTCTTGGAAGAAATCTCTATCCAAATCCTTTGCTAATTTTTAGATAGAGTTATTTGTTTTTGGGTTTTAGGAATTTAAAAAATATATTTTCAATATTAATCTCATTATATATGTAATTTGCAAATTACTTGGCCTTAAAAAGATAAAATTTTGACCTATGTTAGGACAGGGATAAACCTTGAAGACATTATGATAAATGAAATAAGCCAATCACAGAAAGACAAATACTGTGTGATTCCACTTATATGAGGCACTGGAAAGTGAAACGGAAAGTAGATTGGTGTCTACCAGAGCCTGGAGGGAGGCAGAAAGGGGAGTTATTGGTTAATGGTACAGAGTTTCAATCTGAGATGATAGAAAGAATTCTGGAGACAGATGGTGGTGATGGTTGTACAACATTATGAATGTGTTTAACACCATGGAACTGTGCAGTTAATAATGTTTACTGTGGCAAATTCTGTTAAGTGTATTTTAGCACAATTAAAAAAATGAAGAAAAAAGCAAATGAATAAAAATAGAAATTTAAATGGTAAGCTAATAAACAAAGAATGGACAAAATATATTTTATTGTTTAATATGAAAGCTGAGAGATAGTGTTCCTTATGGCAAAGAAAGTAAAATCCAATCCTCAAAGCATTAACATGACAAGTAAAGTATCCTTTTAATACTAAAAGTTTGAACTCACAATGAAGATATAATATTCATAAAAATCTATGTACCAAATAACACAGGAAACTCATAAAGCAAAAACTACAGAAAATGCAAGGGACACAGAAAGAAAAACATTTGTAATAGAGAAGTTATATACTATTCTTAACAAAAGACAGATTGAATAGGTGAAATATGTAAAAGGAGACCTAAACAAAACCATCAATAAGGTGGCTATTATTAACACACACCAGATTCCTGTTAAATCTTGACACTGGAGAATACACCTGTTTCTCAAGTGCTTATGGGACATTCACAAAAATTGAGTATATTTATGTAATTATGAGCAACTTTTTTTTTTGTTGAGACGGAGTTTTGCTCTTGTTACCCAGGCTGGAGTGCAATGGCGCGATCTTGGCTCACCGCAACCTCCACCTCCTGAGTTCAGGCAATTCTCCTGCCTCAGCCTCCTGAGTAGCTGGGATTACAGGCATGCACCACCATGCCCAGCTAATTTTTTGTATTTTTAGTAGAGACGGGGTTTCACATGTTGACCAGGATGGTCTTGATCTCTTGACCTCGTGATCCACCTGCTTCGGCCTCCCAAAGTGCTGGGATTACAGGCATGAGCCACCGTGCCCAGACCATGAGCAACTTTTATAAAGCAGAACTATTACAAACAGTACTTTCTGATCACAGGGCAATAAAACTAGAAATTATTATGAAAAACAAAGACAAAATGCTCTCCCACCTGGGAATTAGAACATTTTGGGTTAAAAAGGAAGTATAAACTAAAATGACAGAATTTCTGGAAAATAATGAAAACACTATACATGAGAATCTATGGAATAAATTTAAAGAAATATAGTACTAAACATTATTGGTAAAAGGAAAAAAATTACTCAGGTCTAAAACTAGAAAAAGAGCAAGAAAGTGAACTATAAAAGAAAATAAAGAAGGTAATATTAGTGACAAAGGCAGAAATTAATGAAGTAAAGAAGAGACTATAATGGAGCTAATTAGTAAATCAAAATCCTGGATTTTGTCCTAAAATCCATATAGAACCAGAAAAGCGCCTGCATAGCCAAAGAAAACTAAGCAAAAAGAATGAATCTGGAGGTATCACATTATCTGATTTTAAACTATACTATAAGGCTGTAGTCATCAAAACAGCATGGTACTAGTGTAAAAACAGGCATACAGACCAACAGAACAGAATAGAGAACCCAGAAATAAAGCCAAGTACTTATAGCCAACTGATCTTCAACAAAGCAAACAAAAACGTAAAGTGGAGAAAGGACACCCTATTCAACAAATGGTGCTGGGAGGATTGGCTAGCCACATGTAGGAGAATGAAACTGGATTCTCACCTCTCACTTTATACAAAAATCAACTCAAGATGGATCAAGGACTTACATCTAAGACCTGAAACCAAAAAAATTTAGAAAATAACATTGGAAAAAACCTTCTAGACATTGGCTTAGGCAAAAACTTTATGACCAAGAACCCAAATCCAAATGCAACAAAAACAAAGATAGATGTGACTTAATGAAACTAAAAATTCCTGCACAGCAAAATAAATAATCAGCAGAGTTAACAGACAACCCAGAATGGGAGAAAACCATCACAATCTATACATCAGGCAAAGGACTGATATCCAGAATCTACAAGGAAAAAATCAGCAAGAAAAAAATCTTATCAAAAAGTAGGCCAAGGACACGAATAGACAGTTCTCAGAGAAGATATACAAATGGCCAAGAAACTTGTGAAAAAATGCTGAACATCACTAACTACCAGGGAAATGCAGTTCAAACCGCAGTGCGGTACCACCTCACTCCTGCAAGAGTGGTCGTAAAAAAAATAAAAATGAAAAATAGATGTGGATGTGGATGTGGTGAAAAGGGAACCTTCTGCACTGCTGGTGGGAATGTAAAATAACTACTATGAAAAACTGTGGAGATTCCTTAAACTAAAAGTAGAACCTAAATGAATCACTTTTCCAAGAAGAAATAAAGTTTTTAAGGACTACCCTAGAAAAAGCACCAGGAAGAGATGGTTTTACAGAGCATTTCTCATAAACTTTAAAAGACCAAATTCTTCTGATGCGCTATAAGAACCTAAAAAGAAAAAATTTTCTAACTTTTTATTAAACATTTTTTTATTATAACATCGGTATTTCAACCTGATAAAGTGAGGTTAAAAAACCCACCAGGGACTAATGTTATTTGTGTATTTGGATGCAAAAACATGAAAGAAAATATTGGCAAATCAAATCCAGTAGCATTCTATGAATATAGTCAACATGACCAAATAAAATTTATTTTAGAAATGCAAGGTTGGCTCAGTATTAGGAAACTCATTAATATCATTCACTTTATTACATAGATTTAAAGAAAAAAAACTATTGGTTCCAAAAATGATAAAAAAGACTTCAACAAAATATTCAATGGGTGATGGATGTTTTCCTTACATGTTAAAATACATATGCCTCTGTTCCAAAGCCTGAATCTTACTTGCTGGGTAAACACTATAGGCATTTCTATGACGGCTGTGAACAAGGCAAGAATGCCCATCACTCTGCTACTATTCTACTAAACATGATCCTGGATCTATCAGTCAGTTGAATCAGGCAAGAGACATCCATGAGATGCATAAAAATTAGTAAAGAAGAAGAAAAGCATTTCTATTTAGCAGATGATACTATGGCATGTCTGGAAAACCCTGGATAATCAGTGATAAAACTACCTCAAGCAAGGAAAGAATTCAGTAAGATAGCAGGATAAAAACTTAACCTCGAGAAATCAAGGCATTCATATAAAAAAAACAGTTAAAGTACAGAGTGGTAGACAGAAATCTTCCTTCTAACGGCAGGAAAATACACTGAACACTTAGGAATAAGCTTATCGTGACAGTATAACAGCTACACAAGGAAGACTTAAAAATATTCCTAAAAGTTAGAAAATGACATTGAACAAATGGAAAGCCGTTACTTATTCTTAGATAAACCAGTCAATATTGTAAAAATTCCAGTTATTTTCTAAATTACTCTACAAATATAATGTAATCCCAATAAAAATATAATCAAACTCAAGGAAAGGAAATTAGACATGTTACCAAAACGATCATCAGGGAAACATGGGAAAGGAAAAGCTAAAACGAAGAACTAAGAGAGGGAAGTGTGGCCCAGTGGTTAAAATACACTCTGAGTAGCACGCTGTGGTGCTGGCCCCTTAGTACAGGACTGTGCTGCATGGCCCAGCCGAGACAGTCACACCAGGAAAATCAGTGTGTCATACGCGTGGCTTTGCAAATCATGGGCAAAGATGGGCTTTTAAAACATGGTTCTGGGATAACTGGGTAGCCATTTGTAAAAAGACAAAATTGGGAGCACCTCACACCATGCTCAGGGATAAACTCCAAATGGAGCCGAGATTTGACATAGCAAATGAAGTCCTGTAAATACTGGAGGAAAACAAATTCCTCTTTAGCCTCAGTGTGGAGAGAGACTTTCTAGCTCAGATTCAAAGCTAAAGGCAGTCAGAAATGGATAATTTTGTCTATATAAAAATTGACTTTTTTTGCATGAAAAATTATAAATGTAGTCAAAAGTCAACTAGCAAGTTCCAACAATCATCTGTCTATCATCTATCCATCAAGCATCTCTATATCAATCATGTATCTCACAGTTTTAATGTTCTTAACATATAAACAGCTTTGAGAAATTGAGGCTAAACAACCCAAACCCTAAAGGAAAATGGGAAAATGTAATAAATGCGACATTTACAAAGTGGCATAAAAATGGCTCTTAAACATATGAAAATTTCAAACTCACTCGTAATGAGACGATTACAAACAAAAGTAACACAGGTACCGCTCCTCATCATGACCAGGTTGTTGGAAACCTAGTGGTGTGACTGGCGTCGTGGCGGGGCCGGAGGGGGACAGTGACCTCACACCCTCTGCCTCCCTCTATCCGTAGCGCTCTCAGCGCGCGCAGGGCACGTTTACCTTTGTTGGAAACTCTCTTCTCACTGCCACGGCCACAGTGATTCTCTGAATGAGCTCCACGGAGATTCGCATTAGCACTGGCTTCTTCAATGATGAATATGGAAAAAACGGGGAAAATGTTCTTGATTACACACTTATAAGCGTTTTGGTCATTTACTTGAAAGATGCAGGCCGGGCGCGGGGGCTCAAGCCACCCAGCACTTTGTCATCCCAGCACTTTGGGAGGCCGAGGCGGGTGGATCACGAGGTTAAGAGATCGAGACCATCCTGGTCGACATGGTGAAACCCCGTCTCTACTAAAAATACAAAAAATTAGCTGGGCATGGTGGCGCGCCTGTAATCCCAGCTACTCGGGAGGCTGAGGCAGGAGAACGGCCTGAACCCAGGAGGCGGAGGTTGTGGTGAGCCAAGATCGCGCCATTGCACTCCAGCCTGGGTGACCAGAGCGAAACTCCGTCTCAAAAAAAAAAAGAAAAAATGCTGGGTTGAAATGCTAATATAATTTTCAAGTTTTATCTGAAAATATGTTTTGGAAGGTCAGTATGGGAACACAGAGCCGGCCTCATCTGACTGTTAAAACTATATATTCACTCCTCAGAATTGACCCTGGAGATAATTATCCCTTGAGATAATTTCCAACAGTATGAAAATACCTGTGCTTCAGGCTGCTCGCTGCAGCTGTGTTTGAAATGGCAAAATACTGCAAACAGCAGAAAAGACGGTACAAAAGATCATGGCTACGAAACTGGGGTAGGAAGAAAGGAGGGTGGGCAGAAAGGGAGATTTGCGCAGATCTGTGCTTTGCAGGCATGCGTTTCCTAGCTCTGCCTGTGGAGAGGGCCCGGAAGTAGTGCTGTGCCATTGAGTTTGCCGAGCACCCAGTTCTCGGCTCACAATCAGTAACGGTGTCAGTGTTTTATAACCCACAGACTATGGCAAATCCCCAGGAGCCCGTGTAGACAGTAATAAACAGCTGAATATGCACACAGGGGAGTGGAGGTAGCACTTTCTTAAAGCAGAATCCCAATTAATAAACGGAGAAGCAATGACGGAAAGAGAAAATCCCCAGTTGGCAAACACCACACTAACCATAAGGCAGACAGATTAGGTATTCACGTTAATTTAAAATAGAATCTGATTCTTGTTTAAGCCTTGAAAAAACTAGTTCAATCCTTCCCAGCTCCAGATTCTGTCTTACTTGGGGGACTGTTTGGGGTAATGGATGCAGATTCCTGGGCCGCTACAGAAATGCTTCGCTCTTGGCACACCATCAGACTGTGGATCTGTGAGCTGGTCCTGTGTGTGGGGAACACCACAGATGTCCTACATGTGTATCCTGGTGATATGGCTTGGTTCTGTGTCCCTAGCCAAATCTCATGTCAAAATGTAACCCCAGTGTTGAGAAAGGAACCTGGTGGGCGATGATCAGATCGTGGGGGCAGATTTCCTGCTTGCTGTTCTCACGACAGTGAGTCCTCGTGAAGTCTGGTTGTTTGTAAGTGGGGAACACCTCCCGCCTCACTCTCTCCCTCCTGTCTCCACGTGAAGATGTGCTTGCTGCCCTGTGCTCTTCTGACGTGATTCTGAGTTTCCCGAGGCCTCCCAGCCATGCCTCCTGCACAGCCTGCAGAACCATGAACCAATCAAACCTGGTTTCTTTCTAAGTTACTCAGCCTCTGGTAGTTTGTTATAGCAGCGAGAGAACAGACTTACACACTTGGGTAAATACATGTGCCTTTCTAGTTTTGAATCTCCAGGGTAAAGAGGAGGTATTTCACCACCCCTCTCCCCGTGGGGTCCAAGGGTCTTGTCCTCAGAGCCTTTGCATACTGATTTTTTCCCAGCAGACTCATCTGTTGGACAGAGGCCTTTCTCCACTTCTGGGGGAACCCCCAGGGGGCACTCTGGCTCACTCTGCACCTGTTCTGGGGAGGAGAAGTGACTTAGCTGAAGCTTTGGGAGAAGGGGCCAGACATTGTGGCAGCACCTGCCTCCCTGTCCTGACATCTGGCTGCCCTTGAGACATTTCTGCTCAAGACATTCGCTGGGCTGTGGATTTTCTAGGGTCAGCCCCATGGCAGGGGGTAGGGGTGCTGAGGGTCCCTCAATTCCAACAGAGACTGGGAGATCTGCCCAACCTGGGGAAGCAGGCATGTTCTCCCACCAAAGATTTGTCCTCCACCAAGGAGATGTTTCTGCCTGGGTCTGCCCGACTCCTGCCTCTCCTGCTACAGCTGGACTTGGGCAGGGGTAATTGCTGGGATGCATTTACCGTCATTGGAAATTTTGTCCTCAGTGCCAGAAGAAAATGGTAGATTCTCTAATAATTCATGATAATTCTCAGAACCATCTGCTTGATAATTCTCATCAGCACCAGCATCTTCAACGAAGAACATGGAACAAATGGGGAAAAGTTCCTTTATTACACAGTGTGAACATTTTTGGCCCATACTTTATTATACAGTGGAGGGATGGGATGCTCATACGCTTTGCAAGCTCTATTTGGAAATGTGTCTTGGCGAGTTAATGTGTAAGCAGAGTCAGGCATTCCCTGACCCCCTTGAACCAGTGGGGTCGGCTTTGGCAGATGGCGGGCAAACCAGTCCTGGGAACTAGAATTTACATCTGGATGCCAGATTTCAAAAGAGTGCTGAACTTTCCCGCTGCTGGATGCATTTTCAGGCACTGCGTGGGGATTTCTGATACCCAGTTCTCTCCTGGGCAGCTGTTGATTGAATGCGCTGTCTTGGTTTTAAATGAGCTGTCCTGTTACTTGCACGTGTCTTTGACCACGTGAAGCTGCACTTGGGGAAAGCGCATTGTCTGTGTTTGTTCGTGGCTCACTGTGCGGCGCTGGGCAAGTCATCTGCTAGACCGCGGTTTTGCCTCCTGTCAAATGGGGGCATGGTGACTGCCCTGCTCTCAGTGTGCTGAACTGTACTCATGTGCCTGTGCCCTGCATGCCTGCAGTGGCTCCCGAGGGCGAGAACGTGCCTGAACGCGCTCTCCAGAGATCCCAGAGGAAAGGGAATGATCCCTGCCAGGTTAGGGTTGACTTCCTCCGCCTCGGGAAGCTGCAGAAACGGTGTTGGACACCGTAGTGCTCACATGTCCATGTGCCCTTGCCCCAGAAATAGCTGGTCTTAATGCTCAAATTATGGGGTCACATATGCAACACCACAGACCTCTAGGAATAGTGCAATTCGAGGGCTAC
>CM052648.1:192655134-192695139 GCA_028533165.1 Leontopithecus rosalia
GTTTCAGTGTGCTGGGGCTGAGACTCAAGGTCAAGGTCGGCTTCTTCCTCCAGCCCTGAGGTTGGGCTCAGCAGGGCCGTGCACCTTCCCTTTCTGAGTGCACAGATTTCCGGTGGTGTCTGCTAGGATCTGAAGTTCCAACACCAAACCAATGACAAAGCTGATTTCCAAATGGCTTTAATGACAGACAATCTGCATACCAATGGACTCGTCTGCGCACTTGCAGGCTCAGAACAATGCGGGAAAATATGCAAAAAGGTCTGAGATGTGATGACAATTGCTTCCCACTATGCTGACCTTCAGTAAACGAAAGAGTACAGTTCTCTTTGGATGAGACATTAATGACCATTAAGAATGGGTACAGCTGCGTCGCGCAAGTGCTTTGTTAAAAATATTCTTTTCATTTGTGTCTGTCCCGTAATTATAATGGAAGTGTTGTGCAAGTCAGCCAGCAAGACGTGCAGTAAAGTATTTGTGTTTTATAACATTCGCGTGGGTTTTAAAGTGCATTGTCAAGTGGAGCGGCTTTGCCGTGTTCTTCCTGCGTCACCTCTGACTTCAGCCTCCGGTCGTAAGATGCTGCACGCCATGTAATCATGAGTATCCACTGCTCTTTCTCGATATTTGCATCACGCACACACTGGCATCGGTGAACGATTCCCTGTGGAGTTCTGAGATTTCACTCCGGTTAATTTGGGGAAAACAGGGCCCTTCTCCATCACTAGGACCACATCGACCGTTCTCCTCTCCCCCTCAAGGTCTAACAGCTCAAGAAAGCCACGTAACACCGTCAGCTCAATTCCTGCAGCAAACGGCTCCAGTGACCACTGAGTCAGTAGGGCCCAAGCAGGGTAAGAAAACCTAGTGCGCCTGTGAGACAGGGATTTAGAAATGATCCCTTAATTGATCTTTAAGCTGGGGAAGACCTCGATCACCTGTTTCAACTGTCTGGATGAGGCAATCGGATCTTGGGAGCTGAGGACCAAACTCGGACCTTTTTTCTGTCTCACCCATCCCTTATTCAGCTGTGGCCGGAGTGCTTTCCTAAGGAGCAAGCAGCAGCCAGCTCTGGAAAACGAGACATGAAGAGCCCATTCCTTTGTCTCCTTGAGCCAGTCATCCCAGTCTGTGACCGGACTCCCCTCCCTTCTGTGGTTTAAACAGAGCGGCGCCCCAGCACTCCTTCCTGATGGGAGATGACTGATCATGGAGTGGCTCTGGCCCATCCACGGAGAACACACAGTGTTCTACTTGCGTTACCAGCCAAATAAAGTCAAAAGTAGTGCGGCTTGGAGGTTAAAGCTTGAGATGATGGCAGCTTTATTTGGTGTCATAGTGAAACCACCTCTGCAAAATTATGACTGAGATGACAGAAAAAGAGATTTAACTTAACAGACTCCATTTTGCTTCTAACCTCCAAGCTGGCCTTGCTTGTTCCTGGGCATAGGCTGAACTAGCTTTGGGAGAAGGTTTATAGTTCATAGTATAAACAAAGACAGTAACAGCCCTTTCCCAAAGCAGACCTCCTTCTTACCTGGGGACTAGATGGCCTAAGGTTAGAAATGTTGGTTTAGGAGTCACGCAGCTGGAGGCTACAAGATGCTGACCCTCCCCAAACTGCCCCTAAGATCACGGCTTGAGATATTTTGCAGCCCCTGCACTTGATGGGTCAGCTGGCACCACCCCGATGAATAAACTGGGTCATCTCATCATGTGGCCCCACCCAGGAACTGACTCTGCAAGAAGACAGCTCCACCCCCTGTGACTTCATCCCTGACCAGTCAGCACTCCTGGCTCCCTGGCTCCCCTGGCACCTACTAAGTTATCTTTAAAAACTCTGCTCTCGGAGGGCGCAGTGACTCACGCCTGTAATCCCAGCACTTTGGGAGGCCGAGGCAGGTGGATCACAAGGTCAAGAGATGGAGACCATCCTGGCCAGCATGGTGAAACCCTGTCTCTACTAAAAAATACAAAAATGAGTTGGGCATGGTGGCGCATGCCTGTAGTCCCAGCTACTTGGGAGGCTGAGGCAGGAGAATTGCTTGAACCCAGGAGGCCGAGATTGCGCCACTGAACTCCAGCCTGGCGCCAGAGCAAGACTGTCTTGCTCTGACAACAACTCTGCTCCCTGAATGCTCTCAAACAACAACTCTGCTCCCTGAATGCTCGAGGAGACTGATTTGAGCAGTAATAAAACTCTGGTCTCCCCACAGCTGGCTCTGTGTGAATTACTCTTTCTCTATTGGAATTCCCCTGTCTTGATAATTGGATCTGCCTAGGCAGCAGGCAAGGTGAACCCCTTAGGTGGTTACAAATTTGGGGGCTAATCCGGGATTGCCCTTTTGGATACCCATCCTGTGGTTTGGTGGCCCCCATCAGCGATGGATCCAGAAGCCAGCCCAAGCAGCTGCCTAGTTGTCTTGGATGGAGGCTGACTCTGCTATTCTCTCTACTGGAGGGCACTGCGAACCCAGTGTGCATGGATTGAATTGCAATGAAGAAATGGTCCTGGGGAAACCTCACTTAACTGTAGCCCCGTCACAAAGTGTCTGTCTGTAGCCCCATGATGGCGTGTCTGTCTGTAGCCCCATTGCGGAGCGTCTGCATTGGTGAGTATCCTAGGCACTGCCAATGCCTCCTTCCTTCTTCTGACTGGTACTGTAGCCCTAGAAGGGGTGTCTGTAGCTCCATTGCAGGGTGTCTGTTTGGCTCCTGGGGGTCTTGGTTGGCTCTTTCTAACTAGCAGGAAGATTCCTGGTTTGGGAGACTTCTCCTGAATCAGGAAGATTTTGAGGAGGTTTCTCAGAAGGGGAATAGGAGGATAGTGTGTGGGATACTCCTGGAGTTCTTGGTTGGGGATCTGATTTGGAAGGCCGTCTGTCCTCTCGTCTGTGTGTGCTTGTCTATGTGGAAGGGATCTCAGAAGGGATTGGTGGTGGACATCCAGCAGGGCTAACTCAGAACCCTCCTTATTTGTCTGGCCATATTCGATGAACCCTTGAGGAGGCTCAACAGGCCTGTCTTGGGGTGACTATCTGCTCTTCGCCTTGCTCAGAGACCTTATTGTGAATTACCATGCAGAGGTTGTCTGTCCCCACCTGGAGTGGCTCAAGACAACAGGGACCAATGCGAAAAGTTTGAGCTTTGCCAGGTTGACACTGGGTGCTGAACGAGGCGACTCACGTTTGTTTTGTTATGTGTGTATTTAGCTGGCTTGGAAAATGTTAATTCATTCCCCATGCAGCCCACTGCATGAAGTTCCATTAAACAGGAAAGGATGATTTTTCTCTCGTAAAGTGGCTTGAACCCCACAGCTATGGTGCAGTGAGCAAGGTCATTAGAAGCCCCTCTGTTCTTGTTGAAGCTGCATAGAAAGGAGCTCAGATGTCTGGTATGCTGTCAAAAAGTGTAAGAAATTCTTAACCAGCCAAGTTTCCGGTCTCTCTCTGTCTGAGCAAATGGTAGACATCATAATTTGTCACTATGCAAGGGTTTAATTAATAGAAAAACGATGTGTGAGACTAGTCTTAGGCGGTAGCATATCTGGTGTACTTTGTGCTAAGAATTTGTCTTTCTGTGTTCTGTAATGGAGAAAGGAGTATCACAGGATGAAATGCGGGTTTAGGAACCACTTTCAAGCCTGCTTTTCAAGCCAGCCTGGCAGGCTGGGTCCCTGAACAATACTGGATGAAATTTCTCTATCTTATTTTGTGTCCTTAAGAGCTTAATCTTGTGACCATGTGTGGATACTTTCTCTTCGTTTCCACCTTCTAGAAGACAGGAATTTGGGGATTCATGTCATAGTTAGGTCTAAAAATTTTCTTGAGCAGTTAAAAGCCTTTGCAAGCTTGAAATGGGCTTCTCAGGCTCCTTCTGGGAAGAGCAATAAAAAGTGCTCAATACTGTGACTTGGTAGCCAAGACTTTGCCTTTGGACAATGGCAGTCTGGGTTCTATTCTTGGCTTCTAAAATGATTTCTTTCTGATTTTTTATTTATGCAACTTTGCCATTTATTTATTTTTTCTCTCATAGATAGCTTCTGATTTCCTCTTTTGAATTTTCCAGTCTCTGAGCTACCTTGTGGAGATTCTAAATCTCGTAAAGAAAGAAACGGCTTACCATGTTTTTGAAGCACCTAAAGTTCAGAAGCTAAAAATATTGATCACTTGGCATGGCTAAAGTCAGGTAATAAGAGATTTGAAAGCATTTCTTTTTAAAGAGCACTATGGTTAAAAGTCAGTGAATTAAAAGTGGATAAACAAGCTATTCATGTATTTAAAAGGCCTTTACGTTTTTCTCTTCTTGGATCTTGTTTTTCTGGAAAAAGTTTTTTTTTTTTTATTCTCAATCAATTTTTTTTTTTTGGTCTCGTCACTCTTAGTGCACACATCAGAGGCCCTAAGATAACTTCTGGTAGCTGGGGGCTCCTTGGGAAAAGCAGAGGAGGCACCACAGACCCTGTTTTGAAAAAAATACAAAAAACCCAACCAACCAACCAAACAAAATCCTCTGTTCTTCTCATGAAACTGCAGGAATTAAAAGTGGATAAATGCTCTCCAAATCAAAGGCTCTGTTCTGTTTTGCATTGTGTCATCTGACAGTTTTGAGTTTTGGGAGGTGTCAGAAATTACTTCACATTATAAAAAAGCTTTGGTGTGTAATAACTAGGTAGGAAATACACTTTAAGGAATGGCTAATAGTAATGGAGGAATACTTGACTCTGCACTATTGGATGAGAGATGCATGCTCCTGGCCATCTGAAAGATACGGAAACATCCCCACCCCCACTGGGACGTGGGACTGCAATGGGGGATGATCCCATCACAAAGCAGCTCATTGGCTTTGGGTTGCCTTGCAATAAAATGTACAGAAGAAGTGTCACACCATCTCCTGCAGTACTTCTCTCCTTTTGGGGATCCAGTATTAAGTATAAAATGACACCCTTAATTTTAGTGATCTGTCTTTGCTTTCAGCTGTGCCTTCTTAAAAATGCATGCTTTCCTGACCCTGTTCTCCAAGACTCCACCCTGAAGCCAGCATTCCAATTTAAAAACTGGCAAATGAAAAATCTTACAAGTGCTGAATCTTCTGTCTGTGTATTTATATGTGTTGTATGTTTGTTTATATATAAAAGAGCATTGATTAATTGGCTTAAAAATAAGCACTTATTTTGTCAGAAAAGTAGAAACTTTAATGCATTTTTGTTCATGTGACTAGTAATTTTTTAGAAAGATTAGCCAATTTTAGAAAGAAAGAATTTTAAAAATTATTAGTAAAACAACATATCTTAAAAATGTAGACATTTGGTCTAAAGGAAGATCAAATATCAGACCTGCTAATTGCTTTAAGGTCAAACTACTCCCTTGACTTTTGAAAATTGTTCACTTTACCTACTTTGAAGTATTAGGTTATAGATAAGGCCTGGAGACAGGTGGAGAGCCACGCCCCTGGCTGTGTGAACAGTCAGGCCTTGTCTTCATGTGAGGCTGATGTCCTAGGCTCCACCCCAGCACACAAGTAAAATCGCTTACTTACCAGGTGTCTCACTAAAAATAAAAGTTGCTAAGAGTTAACATCGTAACATAAAATTAAGATTACTGGAGAAACAGTTTATATATAAGGTGTATAGAGCATGTGTTTTGGTAGGAAACTATAAGAAGGCACAGGAGTCCGGCTTTTGTGAAAGGGAATGTAATCTTGTCTGGTTCAGAGGGTTTTAGAGATTGTCTTTACCTAAAAGAGGAAATGGAACAAAACTAAAGCTTTAAGCAAAGTGAAAAGGGTTTGTAAAGGGTTAATCTTGTTTTAAAATTCTGTGAGTTTAAGCAAGTTGACTGAGATTTAAAATTATTTACCTTTTTTCTGTAGGTTAAAACATTAAAATCATACTAACGTAGGGCCAGAATCTGGGCCCGTGTGTCCGAATAACAGGGTTTTCTTAGAAAATTAATCTGCTGTTTGTTGAAAAATTGTAAAGGATTCTAAAAGTTGATAGAAACCTTACTTTGTGACCAAACTAATTAAAACCAAATAGAGATACAAAATTTTATTTAAAAAACTAGCTTTAACATTAAAATGTACTAATACATGCATGAAATTTGGTTTTCTCTTTTGAAGACAAATGTTATATAACGTTAAAATATAATGAAAGGGTTTTGTTTTCTCCTTTGGGTAAAAGGGAACAAAAGGGAGGAGAGAGAAGAGACAGGTTCAGCTGGCCTCATGCTATCTTGATTGGGTTCTGTTTGGAAAGCGAAGTCTCCTCTATCAGAGTAAAGGGTTTTCTTTTAACATTTTGAAGTTATCATTTTGGCCAAATAAATGAATTATCTGGGATTCTATTTTGTGAAATCCAGTGTTTTAAACCTTTGATATTTGACAAACTCTGCAAAATCAAATGATAAATGATGTCTCTTTCTACATAATATTTAAATATTAGGTCCTTTAAATTCCAAAGTGACATTTGGCTTACTTGGTGTAAAAACCACACAGGAAACATTGTCAAATATAAAATGGTGGTGGCCTTTTTTGGGCTATATTTGTATAAATGTGTTGCTAATATATGTTCCAAAATTATGTAAAACTCTTATAATTCAAATATAACTTAGTATACGTTATCAGCAATAATTATAAATACTGTGTAAAATGACCGTGTGCTACAGAGATGACACATCTCTTTGTCAATTGTGTCTTTAATAGTGGCTATCCTATTCTGTCATCCACAAACATTTTGCTTAGGTCCTTTTCAAAAGGCAGTTTATAATCAAATATAAAACTCTAAGTGCAGGTCTCAGATAACTTTAAAAATTATGCTACTGGAATAAAGAAAAAAAATGAGCTTCTAGAACTCTTACGGAAAGCTAATGTGTTAGACGTTGCTAACCCTTTGTTTTCCAAGTCAAAAGAGCTTATTTCTTTAAAGCTATTTAAATAAACCCTATGGACAAAATTTATAACATGTTTGTTTCTCTCTACCTGATTTCTCCAGAATTTGAAAACTATCTCTAAGTATTCTCAGCTTATGGTAGTATAGTTAATTGCCCAAGTGCAATAAAAATTGGTTTTCTTTTGTAACAGGTCAGAGTTGGAGAAATCGGTCATTTTACCAAGGCTTTAACTGGAATGGTGTCCTTCCTTTAAAGAATCAAAGTTAACTCATAAAGCGAATTAAAGCTTGCTGGGGAATCTTGCCTCATAAGCTTGTCCACACAGATTCCTCGTACAAGGTTCTTGACCTGTGGTAAATAAAAAATGTCACTTTCTAACAGGCCCAGGAACCCCAAGTTACCGTGGGACCTCCAAAGAAGGGAAATTTGCTCAACTCATAACCTTGGTAAAATGACCACTTTCTCCAATTGTGTCCTGTTTACAAGAGAAAACAGATTTTTATTCACTTATGCAATTAACTGTACTACCATAAATTGAGAATACTCAGAAATAGTTACAAACTTACAATACGTAGAAAGGTTACAAACCTGTGGCTGGGTTTGGCTTTTAAAAAGTCTTATCTAAAATGCTTCAAGGAACAAAGTTCCATCAAAGCCAATTAAAGCCTAAGGGACAAGTAATTGTTCTTGCTGCATTTTATGCAATTCATCAAGCCAAGCAAGTACCGTAAGACTGAAGTTTATTCTGTAAACTGTGAATCGGCTCTATCATGATTTGTTTTTTAAAATAATATGGGGACTGGAGAGAGAAAAATTATGCTTCAAGAAAAGCCAACCGTACACCGTTGTTAGCTCTTCTTAAGGTTTTGTTTTTTCTGCAGTTTAGGCTACATTCTGAATTACTTACGAGTTAGAATCCCCAAACTAATGCTTTCAAATCTTTTTCAGTTTTTTAGTTTTTATTTTTTGAGACAGAGTTTCGCTCTTGTTGCCCAGGCTGGAGTGCAATGGCATGATCTTGGCTCACCGCAACCTCCGCCTCCTGGGTTCAAGAGATTCTCCTGCCTCAGCCTCCCTAGTAGCTTCGATTACAGGTGTGAGCCACCATGCCTGGCCTCAAATCTTTGCTTTTAAAATTAAAAATCGTACCCCTCATCCTAGGACTCGTTATTTACCTTACAGTATGCTGTTTACTTAAATACTGTCCTGAGAAAAGGCAAAGTTAATAATGTTTTTACCGTGCAAGCCTTGGAAGCCCAGCCAGGCCCGCATGAGTCTGCTCAGACAGGTGCAAAGTGGTTCCACTCCTCTCACCTTGGGCTTCACTCCATTCCCACTATATTCCCTGTCTGCAGGAAGAAGCCAGAGCGATGGACAGCCTTTTCCCATCTTCAGAGCCTATACCTTAAGATTAAAGTGTTATAAAACTCAAAGGGAGGAATTTAACCACCTTTGCAAAATTATGACTGAGGCAGTGGAAGAGTGATGACTTAACTGATTCCATCTTGCTCCTAACCTCCAAGCTGGTCTTGTTTATTCCTGGGCGTGGGCTGAACTAACTTTGGGAGAAACTTAATTTATAGTTTAAACAAAGACGGTAACAGCCGTTTCCCAAAGCAGACCTTCTTCTTGCCTGGAGACTAGATGGCTTTTGACTAACATTAGCCACAAGATTAGAATGATGGTTTAGGAGTCACGCAGCTAGAGGCTACAAGATGCTGACCCTCCCTAAACTGCCCCTAAGATCACGGCTTGAGATATTTTGCAGCCCCTGCACTTGATGGGTCAGCTGGCACCACCCCGATGGATAAACTGGCTTACCTCATCCTGTGCCCCCACCCAGGAACTGATTCTGCAAGAAGACAGCTCCACCCCCTGTGACTTCATCCCTGACCAGTCAGCCCTCCTGGCTCCTGGCTCCTCCCACCCACCAAGTCATCCTTAAACTGCTCTCTAAATGCTAGAGGAGACTGATTTGTGTAATGGTAACACTCCGGTCTCCCGCACAGCCACTTCGCCTGAATTACTCTGTATTGCAATCCTCCTTTCTCGATGAATTGGCTCTGCCTAGGCAGTGGGCAAGGTGAACCCCTTGGGCAGTTACAGTAGTGTGTCTGCCTGTTTTGTTTTGTTTTGTTTTGTTTTGAGATAGGGTCTCATTCTGTCAGCCAGGCTGGAGTACAGGGGTGTAATCCTGGCTCACTGTAGCCTCGACCTCCCAGGCTCAGGTGATCCTCCCATCTGAGCCTCCCAAGTATCTGGAACTATAGGCACGTGCCACTACACCAGGCTAATTTCTGCACTTTTTTTTTTTTTAAAAAAAAGATGGAGTTTCTTCATGTTGCCTAGGCTGCTTTTAAACTCCTGGGCTAAAGTGACCCAGCAGCCTTAACCTCCCAAAGTGCTGGGACTAGAGGTGACATTGCACCCAGCCTGTGTTTGCCTTTTAAAAACAGTTTCTAAACATCTTTTTGGTGACTCATAACCCTAGAGTTATGATCAGTTAAGTAAAACAAGAGTTTCCTTAATAATTTTTAAGATAACCTATTGAAACAGTACCAAGCACAAGTTCATATGCTTTTGACTTCTAATTTTATATTGTATGGAGAGACTGACTGAGTCTGTTAACTGAAGTTTTTTCCACCCTGAAAAACTATGCTGTACATGAATATGTCTCTAAAAACTGTAAGCTGGTGTAGTCATACACTTTGCCATTTTGTCACAGAATGCTCTATGTGACAGACAATTCACAACTGTCTACATCTAGTGTCCTCTGTGGAACATTGTAATCAACATGTGTAATTAAAACTACTAGAAATGATGAGGGAGAAAAATAAAACGACTTCCTGTGCAAAGTAGAAAGGAAAGTGGGATCTGCTTTTGATAATAAAGCATATGAGTTATAAAGAATGTGTTTTTGTTGAAGAAAAGGATGAGCAATTTTGTCCTAACATAGTTAAAGGTTTTCTCAGGAAGAGAGAAAGAAGGACAAAATGCTAAATGAACACGGAAAGATGGAATCGTTCTCTGAGAAAAAAAGAAAGAAAGAAAAATCTTATGTGGTCAAAATACACTAAGTGAATTTTATTATAAGATTTTTTTTAGATAAGCTTTAGTATCAATAGTGAGCAATGCAGTACTGGAGTTTGATTTTCTCTCTCCAAGAAAACTTCAAGATAAAAGTTTTCTTGAATTATTGGTCTGTTCTTTTTGTTTGTTTGTCTGTTTTTTTGAGATGGAATTTCGCTCTTGTTGCCCAGGCTGGTGTGCAATGGTGCGATCTAGGCTCACCGCAACCTCCACTTCCTGGGTTCAAGTGATTCCCATGCCTCAGCCTCCCAAGTAGCCAGAATTACAGGCACGCACCATCATGCTAGCTAATTTTGTAGAGACAGGGTTTCACCATGTTGGTCAGACTGATCTCAAAATACTGACCTCAGGTTATCTGCCCACCTTGGCCTCCCAAAGTGCTAGGATTACAGGTGTGAGCCACCATGCCCAGCCTGGTCTGCTCTTAAGAGGAGGGACCAAGAAATCCTTGTTTCTTGACTTGCCTCATGCCAGGCCCCTCTAAGTCCTCTCTTTGACTAGGCTTTGACCCTAGCTTCTGTCTTTGTCTGCTTTTTTTCCATTTTTAGTAGGAATCCCATGAAGTCTTTTGGTGGAAATCCCTTCTTGGCCTGTTCACCCTTGGTATCTGATCAAATTCCTCCCCCTCCATCTTTGATTCCCTTGGCCTGCTTTCAGGCCTGGGCTCCTGTAGGTCAATTCAGCAGAGAATTCTCCTACCTCTTAGCAGTGTTCATCCATGGACCCGCCCTGATTCTTGGCTGCAAATCTCCACTCTCCCTGTATTTGGAGTGGAGCCCACTCACTGCTGCTGTGAGACAGCATGGTTGTAGCCCACTTTGAGTAAAGTCCGCCTGCCCAGCTTTAACAAATGTCACATATATATATATATATATATATATATATATATATATGTATATATATGTATGTATATGTATGTATGTATATATATGTATATATATGTGTGTATATATATACACACACACACACACACACATATATATATATATATTTATTTATTTTTTGAGATGTAGTTTTACTCTTGTTACCCAGGCTGGAGTGCAGCTGCAACCTCCGCCTCCTGGGTTCAGGCAATTCTCCTGCCTCAGCCTCCCGAGTAGCTGGGATTACAGGAACATGCCACCATGCCCAGCTAATTTTTTGTATTTGTAGTAGAGACGGGGTTTCACCATGTTGACCAGGATGGTCTTGATCTCCTGACCTCATGATCCACCTGCCTCGGCCTCCCAAAGTGCTGGGATTACAGGCTTGAGCCACCGTGCCTGGCCTCTGTCACAAATATTTTTTAACTGGTATGAGTTGCTATAAAGGCTTTTGGTATTTGTGTTAGTGTGATTATGACACTGGATAATGCTTTCATCATCTCATAGCAAGAAAACGTTTTACATGAAGTGGTAAGACATCTGGGACAGTGCTAAAACACTCCCCAAACAAGAAGTGTGTGTGTGTGCGTGTAGAAAAAACCCAAGATATGCACAATAATTTGAAACTGAGGGTGAATACATGGAGATTCATGACATTCTTCCAAGTTAGACATTTTCCATAATAAATAGTTAAAATAAGTAACATATGCAACTCTCCCACGGACATCTAGATTTTAAAAGGTCTTCAAAGATAGAAAGACTTTTCAGCTACATTCATTCCCCGAGGAATAAATGGTGAATTTGCATAGGTAGGGAATGAGAGGAATCCATGGGAGCAGAGGCAACCGTCCACCTGATTCAGTTCTCTTTCTGCTGAGCCATCCCCGCAGGGCCTTACCTGGAGTCATAGTTCTTGGCCGGAGCTCAGTTTCTTGCCAGCAGCACAGCAGGAGGACAAAGCAGAGGGTCCCAGCTCCTTGGATCACTGCCATGCTCCCTCCAGCTGAAGGAGAAGGACGTTCTGAAAGTCTGCAGTGTCCCACCTTTGGTTTCCAGGACACTATGGAATGTCAGGACCTGTGACATCACAACCAGGAAGAGGGCGGGGTCCTCCTGTTGGGGAGGTCATGTCCAGGGACCAGGAAGGGAACTGGCATCTTCCCTGGGGTGGGCAGAGTTTCTGTCCAGAGTCTGTGATTGGGAAGAAGGGAGGAGGCTGGTGGGGGTCTAAAGGCAACAGAGATCCTCTCCACTCTCTCTGATTGCCTGTTCTGGTGACTTCCTCTGTCCCAAGCACCCTGAGGACCGAAGGGGTAGATACTAATCAGGACTTAATGGGCCAGTGGCCAAAAGTCAACAAAATCTGCTTCCATGGAAAGAAGTGTATTTAAAGGATGCTGGAGAGGTCGTTGAATTACAGAACAAGTGCCAGAACCAGCATATCCACAGGGTCTAATAACTTCTTAAAGGACCCCTGAAGAACAGAGGCCAAAGGCCCCATGTCCCACCTGCTCTCCCCTACCCTCAAAGTTCTGGGGTCATGAAGAACAGGGGACAGTTGACTCCAGGTTTCAGCCTCCCTTCCTCCCACACCTTCTTTCTCAGCATCAGCCCCAATCTCTCCCTGGCAGTCAGACTTTCATCACAAGAGGAGAACATGGCTGCATTCCCATGTTGTCATTTCCCCAACTCAATCTCCTAGAGTTTCTAGAGCTTTCTCCATCAGTGCAGTGACGCAACCCCAAAGGAGTCACACTGATTGGCTCCCCTGGATCCCATCTCACCCCTGGACCGATGCCTACATCCAGGGCTTAGAGTGGGGCAGCTGGTCTAGACTGGGCCATGGATGGGGTCCCAGGTAGATACCCCTCAGATCCCAGCTCTGTGGTAGAGAGGGCTTGTGTGTTTCTCTGTTCTCACACTGCTATAAAGAACTCCACTGGGACTGGGTAATTTATAAAGAAAAGAGGTTTAATTGACTCACAGTTTCGCCTGGCTGGGGAGGCCTCAGAAATCTTACAATCATGATGGAAGGGGACACAGGCACTTTCTTCACAAGATGGCAGGAGAGAGAGTGTACATGAAGGAGGAACTCTCAGACACATAAAACCATCAGCTTTTGTGAGAACTCGTCATGAGACCAGCATGTGGGAATCCACTCCCACGATCCGATCTCCTCCCACCGAGTCCCTCCCTCAGCACATGGGATTATGAGGATTATGATTTCAGATGATGTTTGCGTGAAGATAGAGCCAAGCTGTATCAGCTGGTCCTGGATGCACAAGACTAACAAGTCCCTTGAGGCCTGCTCGGGGACCCCAAGTGCGGCTGGCCCCCCGGGGATCTCTGGCTCTTAACCTTTTTATTGCTGGTCTGGGGAGCCACAGCACCTTTGTTTAGGTTTTCCTCTTGGTAGCTCCAGTGGTAGACATTCTACCTTGAGGCATGGGGAGGATATTTCAGATTTTCAGCATGTCTGTAAAGGCACAAGCATGGCTGACATTTGCAGAAACGCTGTGGGTTCCAAGTCCCATTCTGAGTTATGAATGGTCCAAATGAGATGCTCGCCTATATAACCCAGACTCTTGCTATTCAAAATGTCATCCTGGGGCCATTTGGGCCTAAGAGGCTGACTTGTTTGGTGCAAGAAAAGGCTTGTTGCCTCGGGCTCACTCTCCTTTCTGCTGTGACCAAGCCCAGACTGCCTGCTAGAGGCAGAGAGACAACATGGAGGGAGGCCTCAGCCATCCCAAGCCCAAGCCAGAGCTCCCATGACAGCAGAACCCTGTACCACTGCCTGTCAGACAACACCCACTGCACCAAGGGAGGACATATGGCTATGGCAGGCCAGGGATTTTGACCTCATGGTGAAGGACGAGGAATCTGATCAGGGCTGGGGATGAGGCCTCATTGAGAAGAGGGGTCAAAGCAGCCTGGATGGTTTGGTCGAGGAAGGAGTCATTGTCAAGGCTGCCTGAAGCTTGGTGACTTAAAATAGCCCACATGTGGCAGGGTGTGGTGCTCACTCCTGTAATCCCAGCACTTTGGGAGGCCAAGGCGGGTGGATCATGAACTCAGCAGTTTGAGACCAGCCTGACCAACATGGTGAAACCCTGTCTCTACTAAAAACACAAACATTAGCTGGGTGTGGTAGTGCATGCCTGTAATCCCAGCCACTTGGGAGGCTGAGTCAGGAGAATCACTTGAGCCTGGGGGGTCAGAGATTGCAGTGAGCCGAGATGGTGCCACTGCACTCCAGCCTGGGAAGCAAGACCCAAACTCTGTCTAGAAAAAAAAAAGAAAAAAAAACAGTCCACATGCGATTGCTCACAACCTCTTTGGTCGGCCCTGGTGGCTGCTGGCCTAGTGTGTTCCATGGACATGCCTGGGGCCTCAGCTAGGATGTTGGGGCTTGGGATGGCTGAGGCCTCCCTCCATGTGGTCTCTCTGCCTGTAGCAAGCAGCCTGGGCTTGGTCACAGCAGAGAGGAGAGTGAGCCCCAATGCAAAAAGCCTTTTCTTACACCAAACAAGTCAAGCTAAACCCAGATGCAGAGGGGAGGAACAGATTTGAGCGCTGAGATGTGGCAGGCAGACCAGCTTAGTTCATAGTGCTCTGCCCCTTGTTTCATAGATTTGTTCACTAGACGGAAAGAAGAGGCCAGAGTGTCTGGTATGTTTTTAATCAGTTGCTTTACGAGATTCTAGTTTGAAGAATCTCTCACCAACCCTTGGGAGGTTGATGGCAAATTCTTTTTCCTATTCTTTGCTGTCTTTTAGCAACAATTTTACACATAATTCCCTTTGCATTTGTATTTGTATGCAACATTAAAACCAGAAGGGAATTTAACAGATTAATCTATTTATACCAGTTTCTTTGAATGGAGACTTTGACTCATTTGCATAACTGTCATAGCAGCGGCATATGACTCCCGGAAGTTCTTTTCTCCGTGGTTGCATTTCAGTTGAGAGATTGTCTCTGTCATGTGCCAACAGAGATTTATTCCCTGAATCTTCCAGGGAAAAGAGGAAGGAACTCTTTATGGCTCTTTTTAAATAAACAGACCTTCATTATTATTTTAATTTTTGGAAATGTAACAATTTTATAAATTAAAAATGCAAGGCCAGTTCCAGTGGCTTGCACCTGTTATCCTAGCACTTTGGAGGACCAAGGTGGGTAGATCGCTTGAGCCCAGAAGTTTGAGACCAGCCTGGGCAGCACAGCAAAACCTCATCTCTACAAAGAATACAAAAATTAGACAGGCATGGTGGCAAATGTCTGTAGTCCTAGCTACTTGGAAGGCTGAGGCAGGAAGATCACCTGACCTTGGGGAGGCAGAAGCTGTAGTGAGCTGTGATTGTGCCACCGCACTCCAGCCCAGGCAACAGAATGAGACCCCATCTCAGGAAAAAAAAACACCAGGCATGGTGGCTCATGCCTGTAATCCCAGCACTCATGGAGGCTGAGGTGGGTGGCACACCTGAGGGCAGGAGTTCTAGACCAGCCTGACCAATATGGTGAAACCCTGTCTCTACTAAAAATACAAAAACTAGCTTGGCATGGTGGTGTGCACCTATAGTCTCAGCTACTCAGAAGTCTGAGGTAGGAGGATCACTTGACCTTGGGGAGGCAGAGACTGTAATGAGCCGTGAGTGTACCACTGCACTGCAGCAGGGCAACGCAGTGAGACCCCATCACAGAAAAAAATACCAAAACAAGAAAACGCAAACATAGTCAGTTACATTGTCCAAAATTAGCACTGTCAGCATCTTAGAATATTTGCCTTTGATGTTTTTAATTTTTGAAAAATCATGTTTTTGTTTTTATAAATAGTGTCATAACACGTACTCACTATGGATAATTTAAGCAATGAAACTATAAAGAGGTGAAAACTTAAAACTGGCCCCAGTTCCCCCACAGCCACGACCTCCATGAATATCAGGTTAACACCGAGGAAGATGCCTCTTCGTTTATGTTTACGTGCACAGACTTGGGGGGCGGATGGAGGGATAGACGTGGTGTGAGGAACTCTCCTGTGGGTGCAGACACCTGCAGAGTGGGTGGAATAAGGAAATAAAGGTGGGAATGCACCACCTTGCTCCTGCAACAAAAATAATTCATCGAATTTACTCAGATTTAATGGAGGGAAGAAAGCCTGAGGCACAACTGAAGGAATCGAAGCACATCCAGTAGATCCTCACTGTGAGTCCGTGCTCAGAGCTCTGTCTAAGGACAGGAGGGGACACTGGGAAAAAGTGAGGTATTTGGAGTCAATGAATTCTTAAAACATGCACGAGTGTCACTTTTACACAGGAACAGCCAACTTCCTGATCTGAAAGATGAGAAAGACTTCACTCTCCCCCTTCTTCTCACTTCCCTCCTCCCCACCGTGTGCTGCTTTCTTTTGATTCAGTGTTAATTGGCAATGAACTTTTTATTTCCTCTCAAAGAGCTCAGGGGTGTTCTATCCCAGGACTTCTTCAGACCTGAGACCTTAGGGCGTTGGCTTTAGAATCTAACAATTACTCGGTGGGGAACAATATTCACAGGCAGCCCTCCCTCCCTAAGAGTTTGTGGCAGTCTCTGCATTATACATCCTGAGTGATGTGTGGAGCACTCTGTGGGTCACCTCAGATGGACCCCCACTTGCAGACAATCTGCTCTGGCTGTGTGAAGTATTCTTTTTTTCTCTTGAAATTAAGCAGCTTAATTAGGATTTACCTCGGCGTTTCCGTTCTCGGTTAACCTTCCCAGGAAGAAGGTATATCCTTTTCATCTGCAGACTCAACCTTGATTTGAAGAGGGAGACCCAGGCATCTCAGATCAACTCCACCCCTGCTTTTTTTTTTGAGATGGCGTTTTGCTCTTGTTACCCAGGCTGGAGTGCAATGGCGTGATCTCGGCTCACTGCAACCTCCGCCCCCTGGGTTCAGGCAATTCTTCCGCCTCAGCCTCCTGAGTAGCTGGGATTACAGGCACGCGCCACCATGCCCAGCTAATTTTTTTGTATTTTTAGTAGAGACGGGGTTTCACCATGTTGACCAGGATGGTCTCGATCTCTTGACCTCATGATCCACCTGCCTCAGCCTTCCAAAGTGCTGGGATTATAGGCGTGAGCTACTGTGCCCAGCCCCCTTTTTCCTAAGACTGTAAACTTCCCCTTTTCATTCCTAAGACTGTAAACTGCAGCCCTTTTCGTAAGTAATTCCTGAGACTGTAAACCAAGACCATTTTCATATGTTCAGCTGTAAACCTAAGATTCTTCCACGTGTAACATCTAAAGTATAAGCCTATATAAAGAAGGAACCTTCCTTTGTTAGGTGAGCTTGGCTGTTAGGCAACTATGCCACCCTGCTCCTGGCCAAATAAACTCCTTCCTCCTGTATTTGGTGTCCAAGAGATCCGTTTTTCACGGCTGCTTCTGCTACAGATTCACTTCAGGCACTTTTTAATCTTGTGTTTTTGAATACGTCACAGATCCATCTCTCTAGTTCTCTACCTGGGGCACCTGTTTCCTTACACTGGACCTTCTTTATCTGTCTTCCTTAGCTGTTAGCCTTTCCTTACTTGCTGTAACCCTCTTGTCTTTTTTTTAAATCTGTATTCACTGTGTTTTTATCTGTGGTAATAATTTATAGAAGTATTTATTTTGTTTCTTGCTGTTTATAATAGTTTAGGTCCTGAACGTGTTTCAATGACTTCATTTTCATCCAATTCTATTTTGTGTTTGTAAAAATCTCATCTTTGAGCTTTTCTGCAGCTTGCTGGTTATTCCATAGCTTTCTGCATTTAGAGTTGGTTTGTGTGTGTGTGTGTGTGTGTGTGTGTGTGTGTGTGTGTGTGTGTGTGTGTGCTGTTATTTTGGTGTGTTTTTGCTTGGTATTCCTTTATTTTATATAGATATGTTTCAGGATGTTTGCAGAATTGCCATGTATTTCTTTTCATCTCACTTGTGTTTGGAAGATTCTCCCAATGTTCCAGTTGCTCTAAAAAGTGATGAGCAACCACTTGTCCCTCCTCCAACTGCTCTAGGCCCAGACTGTTTCCTCCTCACTCTCCTACACACCTGGCTCCAAGCAAGAGTTTGAGGGCTGAGCTTGGTGGTGCTGGGATGAGATGGGAAGGAAGAACAAGTGTGAGTGTGGAGAGGAACAATCTCTGCAGGAATGGCTGGGCCTGTCTTCTCTCCACTGGGATTTTGCTAAATGTAGTGAACCAAGGTCCATGCCACAGACTGAGGGCTCAACTCCATTTCCTTGTTTGGTGGTGGTTAAGGGGGTGATACCTCAATCTGTATAATCCTGGATAGAACCAAACATCACCAGAATCAGCCCTTTATGACCCAAGTGGTTCCAGATTGCAACGCTCATGTTATCAAGTCTAGTTTTTTAAACTTTTCTTCTTTCAGAAAGGATCCAAGTTTCAGGTTGCAGTTTTCTAGGATTTGAGTAACTTTATTCATGTTCTTTTTTATTTGAGACAGGGTCTCACTCTGTTACCCAGGCTGGAGTGCCAGGAAAGGGTAAAACTCACAGTGCAGTTTCTACTGAATGTATGTGGCTTTTGTTCAATCATAAAGTCAAACAGTTGTAAGTTGAACTTTTGTACATCAGGACTGCCTCTACTGGTGAAATGTGTGTGTGTGGTTCTGTCCTTTTATCACGTGTAGATTTGTGTAACCACAGCTGCAATCGAGACAGTTCCACATCCATGAGATCTCCGTCACACGGCCCCGCCATCCTCCCCCAGTCAGCACCCATCTGTTTTCCTTGTATGTGATTTTGTCATGTGAGAATATTATACAGAAGGGCGATTTCTCTAAGATGGACTTTGCTTTCATTATGCATAATGCCCTTGACGTGGATCCAAGTTGCTGGCCGTGTCGACAGTTCCTTTTCATGGCTGAGCAGCAGGCATTCCGTGGCATAGCTGCACCACACTTTGCTTATCTGTTCTTACATTGAGGAACACTTTGATCCTTTTTTGTCTGAGGCTGTTTCAAATAAAGCTAATATAGACAACTGTGCGTGGTTTTCTGTGGACCTAAGTTTTCACTCCCCTGGCATTCATGCTCAGCAGCTCAATTGCTGGGTCATGTGGTACGTGTAGGTTCAGTTTTTCAGGAAAGTGCCCGACTATTTCCGGAGTCTCTGTTTCATTTTACATGGCCACCAGCAACATATGCAAAATCCAGCTTCTTGCTGTCCCTGTCTGTATTTGCTTTGGCTGTACTTGCACATTAGCTGTTCAATAGGAGTCCAGTGGCAATTGTGTGTAATGTCACCTTAACTTGCTCATGTCTTCCTGCGTGCTTACCCCCTGTGGACCCTCTGGGAAACATGTCTGTTCACACCTGAGCTAGTTTCCTACTGCTTCTCCAACAAATTACTGCAAATTTAGTGCCTTAAAACAATATTGATTTATTATCATATCAGTTCTGAAGGCCAGCAGTCCAAATTGTGCCTCAGGGCTAAAGCCAGGGTGCCAAGGGGCAGCATTTACTCTGGGGCTCTGGGGAATCTGGATCCTGGTCTCCTCCACCATCCAGAGGCATGCCACATTTCTCCAGTGGCAAAGCCTCCCCATCTCCCGCTCTGCCTCTGCCTTTTCCTTGACTAATAAGGACCTTGTGATTCCACTGGACCCTGTGATGATTAAATTTACGTCAGCTTGGCTGGGCCATGGTATCCACACATTTGGACCAAAATTATTCTGGGTTGGTTGCAGTGGCTCAATCCTATAATCTTAGCACTTTGGGAGGCTGAGGTGGGTGGATCACCTGAGGTCAGGAGTTTGAGACCAGCCTGGTCAACATGGTGAAACGCTGTTTTCATTAAAAATACGAAAATTTGCTAGGCATGGTGGCACATGCCTGTAATCCCAGCTACTCTGGAGGCTGAGGCAGAAGAATCACTTGCACCTGGGAAGCAGAGGTTGCAGTGAGCTGAGATGCGCCATTGCACTCCAGCGTGGGTGACAAGAGTGAAACTCCATCTCAAAAAATATTCTGGATATTCCCTTGATAAGACTTATTAAATTGGTGCTCTGTTCTTCTTCCACTGACTTGCTTTCAGCTTTTTGTTAAAAACCAGCTGGCCACGCGTGTGCGGGGCTATTTCTGGGCTCTCCCTGCTGTTGGTTAATCTGCGTGTTTATGCTTCTCGAGTGCTGCATTGTCCCGACTGCTGAAGCGACATGAACGTCTGGGAGATGGGAAGAGCAATTGCTTCCACTTTAGTATTATTTTTCAAAACTGTTTTGTCTACTCCTCCTCCTTTGGCTTTCCGTGTTACATATTAGGATAATCTTGTCTATATCTGCAAAAAAGAAGCTGGAATTTGATAAAAATTGTGTTAAACCTATGTATCATTTTGGAGAGAATTGTCACTTTTTTTCTGCATAAATTTACAGGACCATGTAATTCTTTTTCTTTAGTGTGCTATTACAGTGAATTACATGAGAAATGTGTATTATTTTATCTTTGCATTGCTGATTATTTTATCTTTGCATCGCTGATTATTTTGTCTTTTTATGCTGCTACTGATCCCATCTAATGATTCTCAGAATTTCGCATGTTGTATTTTTAGATTTAGAATATCCTTTTAGTTCTTTTTATTTTCTACTATTTGCTGAAACCCTTTATTTCTTTGTTGAGACTTTCTATTTCTCCATTTGTTTCAAGAGCATTTGTGAATGTTTGTTGAAGCAATTTTATAACCACTGCTTTAAGACCCTTGTCAGATAATTCTCACGTCTGTGTTATTTTGTGTGGGCCTGTGTGGTCTTTTCTTGTTCCATTTGAGATTTTCCTAGTTCTTGATATGACAAGTGATTTTTTGATGGAAACCTGTTCCGTTTGAGCATCATATTATGAGACTCCGAATCTTACCATTTAGCAGGTTTCTCTGACCTTGGTGAGGGCAGGTGCCGTTGTGTCACTGGCATTCTGGGAGTGGAAGTCCAGCTTCCCTCTCTGCCCTCATTGATGCTGGCACAGTGGAGCTCCTCTTCACTGCTGGCAGGGGCAGAGCAGAAGTGCCTCGTGACTGGTCCCACACGTCTGCAGGTGAAACTGCAGTGGGGATGGCTTCATGACTGCTGGCGGGTGATGAGAGTTTCCACTCTCTGCTGCCTCCCCTGTCACCATCCTGGGGCTGGTTACCACCAGGTGGGGGTGGAAGTCCAAGCCTCCCCCACATCAGCCTGTTCCCATGCCACGCAAAGAAGGGTTTGGGGCATCTCGTGAGAGTGTGCTGAGGGCAGAGGTCCACACTCCCCACTTGACTTATGCTGGAGCGGTGGGGACAGGGCCACAGCTCCGTGGTGTTTGGCTGGAGGAGAGAAGTTACTGTGTCCTGCAGAGCTGCTGCTTCATGGGTCTTGTGGCTGCAGAGGGCAGGCTTTTCCGGAGCCTTTTTTGGTCTGAATCCGTGGCCATTTCTGTGCTGTCAGTTTCTCCAGCACCCACTTGGGAGACATGAAGCAAAAGGAAAACCCAGGGAACTCCTTGCTGGACTCTCCCCCTATTCAAGGTTCCCAGTGGGTGTGCCTTCTTCCTTCCACCTCCCCAAGACTTCTGTTTGTCCTGTGGCAGTGTCTGGGGCTTTCTGTAGTCCTCAGCGGGAAGAGCAGGGAAGCAGAGGCAGCTCCCATTTTCCTGTAGTCCAATCCACGCATCTCTGAGGGCACGTGTTTGCAGGACAGGTGTCCGCGGTGCGTTAGGCTCGGGGAGGCAGTGTGCACTAGGCTAAGCACTCAGCATGGTCACACCAGCCCGTTAGTTCCTGGTCAGCGGCTTACCAGCTGATGGCCTCAGGCAAGTCACACAGCCCTCTGAGCCTCTGAGCTGATAGCACCCACCGGTCTAAGCCACTGGTTTTCACTGTAATGCTGCATGGCAAACCACCCCAGAACTCAGTGGCTTAAGATAATATGTATTTATCAAACTCTGAGTCTGGAGGCCAGCAATATTGGCTAGGATGAGCTGGGCAGTTTTCAGGTCTGGGCTCACTCAGCTATTCTCATGCACTTACAGCAGTTGGCTCTCGGCTGGGGCTGTGGAGATGCAGACCCCGTGCCTCTCCCCGCAGGGTGGTTCGGGCATGTTCTCATGGCCGTGGTGGAACAGGAGCAGGGGCCATCAGGTCTTGGGGGTGAGTGCTTCCCAGCTTCTGATGGTGTGGTGTTTGCTCACAAATCATGGTGTATGGAGCTCAGCCAGGGCTAAGGCGTGGAGATGGGCCCCAGCCCCAAGTGGGAGGACAGAGGTATGGGTGCAGGGAGGGTGGAGTTGAGCCCTTTGTGCTGTGTTCTTACCACACCCCTTTATGGTGTTAGGTGACGGTCTCAGTCATCACAGGCTGTGAGATGAAATGCCACCGGCTATGTGCCTTCATCAATAGACATTGATTTCTTATAGTTCTGGAGGCTGGAAGTCCAAGATCAAGGGGCTGGCAGATTCAGTTCCTGACAAGGGCTCTCTCCCTGATGTACAGACAGCAGGCCTCTCGCTGTGCCCTCACGTGGCAGAGAGAGGACCCTGACCTGTTCCTCTTCTTATGGGTCCCCCACCCTCATGACCTCATCTAAACCTAATTCGCTCCTAAAGTTCCAGCTCCAAATACCATCTCACTGGGGGTTAGAGCGGCAGCACGTGAAATTGGCGGCACAGAACCCGGTCGGTAGCAGTGAGGTATCGCTTGGGAGGGAGGCATGCTTCTTTATGGTCTCGGCTTCCTTTCTAAGCGGTTAGACCTGGACTAAACCTCTCCCTCAGCGTCATCCTTCCCTGGGACATTGGGAGAAACTGGGTTCTTTGAGCAGATCTGTGAAGCCCTGGTATCCCTCAGCGTCAACTGTCCCTGACCTGGAACTTGGCTTTCAAAGCACAACCCCTTAGCCCTCTTTGGGCCTGGCCCCTCCTCTGTGGCTTCCCTGGTAGCAGCACTGCTGTGTGTGGCCACGGGGCCAGGCCCTCCCTAGGTTCATACCGACTCCACCCGCCCCACCAGACCTCAGCTCCTCCACCTAGAACCAGAGCTCAGGCTGCACCTGCCTGGGGCGGTGCCCTAGCTGTGCCCACCTCTCTGCAGGTTCACTTCCCTGTTGCCCACCCTCTGAAGGTTTGCTCCAAAATCAACTGACAAGAGGAGAACTGATCAGAGAATAGGCGCATGCAGTTCATGACTGTGCCTGGGGAGAATTTTTCCTAAATGTGTCACACAGTGCAGGGGCTGATAGGCCCTTTTCCACAGCGGAAGGAGGGCTTGGTGGGGGTGAGCAGTTCTTCAGAGGGAAAATAAGTCATCAGAGAAGAGCGAATAGCCCCCGGAGGTAGAGGCGGGAAGGTGGGGGATGGAGCTGCACCAGAAGAAAGGTCACCTTGTTATGCAAATCCATCCCCCCAAACCTCTCTTGAAGGTGCCCTTGGAAGGACAGATGAGAAGTCTGGGTGTGGGGACCCCGTCTCCTCCCTTCCCAGAGGGTTGATCTGTCCTGGCCATGGATGAGATGCCCAGGGAGGGAGATGTGAGACAATTGCATTGAAGCTGGCTTGGTAGGCAGATGACTAATTCCAGAGACAGCCCTCCCAGCACCTGGGAGGGACGGAGACCAGGCCAGAGGGGCCTCTCAGCAGGTCCTAGCCAGGTTGAGGTGTGGCTTCGTGAGCCCCAGCGCCGCCCAGGCTCCTCCCGCCTCCACCTGGAGTTTCCTGTTGCTCCCTGCTGGGCATCAGCGCCTGGCTTGCTCTGGGCCTGGTGTGGTGTTCGTGCTCTGTTGCTGTTGCTGACCACACCTTGGTTTCTGACACGTTTGGGTCCCAGGGGACACCCTGCGAAGGTCAGATGCTGAGCTGGGTGGGACCAGCAGGGTGCTGGGATTTGGGTAGGGAGGGTGTGTTGGAGGTCTTTGCCACAGAATAGCTGGTGACAGTCCAGCACGCAGCCCCCGATGGGTGTGGTGGCCTGGGAGGACTGCGCTGCTGGACGGAGCATAAGGGGAGCAAGGGGGGAGCTGGACGGGCCAGCTGTTGGGCTTTCACGTCTGCGAGACAAATCTCTACTCACAGAAAACTAGAGAGGGAAAAATGGGCTGTTCAACCCACTGGGAAGCATTGGCACAGTGGGAAGGGACGGCCGTGCGTCCCTACGTCACCAGACTCCCCAGTTAAAGACCCTCCCCAAGCATGCTGGCAATTGTTTTCTCTTATGAAAGTATCCCGTAGACCCATAATTTGGCAATATACATACAACCAATTGTTTTAAAAACAGAAGTGATGTTGGCTATTATAATGTAAACGATTTTCTAAATGAAAGCATTAAAGGAATGTAATTGGGGAAGTGTACAAACAGTGCTTACTATGCTGCTTCTTGCAAAGGCGTATTACAACTTATAATCTTGCTTTATGCGTGTACGTTGTTAGTGCCTAATCAGGCGTGTGGATGTATTCAGGTGTTAAACCGTTCTATTAGCTGGGAATTGCACTATTATTTGCTGAGCTGTTTGTGTTATATTGTTGTTGGCTCTCTGAATTTCTCTTTATCTCCAGCTCCTCTTACTCTGGTCTCTGCAATCTGTATAATTGTCTTCTTTACTTTTGTCTTTAGAAAGCTTTAAATAGAGATACTGGGAACGATTAACTGTGTCGGAATCACCAAGTTCTGCTGCTTTACAGATTAATTGTAGAGACATTACGCCAATGCCTTAAAAGGCAGAAAGAACCATGGATGCCACATGGAGGGTCACGGCAGGGTTGTGGCCAGTGGCACTTCCTGCCCAGGGAGAGTCCGCAGAAGTCTGTGAAGAACAGCAAGAAAATGCAGGGTGCCTTCCTGGAGGCCTCAACCTTGACCCCAATGTCCATGTTAGCTCTGCATTACAGAGATCCCTCTTCTAGAAATTCTAAGTGTTGGTGACAAAACTGAAATGCCACGGAGCAATGCTGTCTCTGGGGAAAGCAAAAGATTTGCTTGATTAAGGGGATCTCCTAAAAAGCTTTCTATGCAATCCATCCATCCATCCATTCATCCACCTTTCCTTCCTTCCTTCCTTCCTTCCTTCCTTCCTTCCTTCCTTCCTTCCTTCTTCCTTCCTTTTCGATGTCTTCTTATGAAGTATGCTTGCTGAGGGTATCAGATTACAGGGAATCAGATTAATTGCAGATTTCTGTCTGTGATAAAATCCAGTGTATTGGCCACCATTGGCTGTGAAACCAGTAGCACAAAATGGCAGTGCTTCCTGCCACAGCCAAGACTGGCCTGCAAAATCCGGGCAGCTGTGTTCACTGAGACCAGTTCCATATATTCTGGCTCCATTTTGTATTAATTTCTTAAACACAAATAAAGAAATCAATGTTGCTTTAAGAAATAATTTTGGCAAAATCAAATATAATATACAAAATACATTGTATGAGGATGAAGTCACATTGCGCTGAAAGAAAAATATTTGCTTACATAGAATTATTAATTGGAAAACTAGGAGAAAAGTATTGATCATGAGTTAGATGTAAAACTGCGCTAGAAATGTTTATCAAGACCTAGTATTTATAAAACACATAGGCAGGCCGGGCGCGGTGGCTCACGCCTGTAATCCCAACACTTTGGGAGGCCGAGGCGGGTGGATCACAAGGTTTAGAGATCGAGACCATCCTGGTCAACATGGTGAAACCCCGTCTCTACTAAAAATACAAAAAATGAGCTGGGCATGATGGCATGTGCCTGTAGTCCCAGCTACTCAGGAGGCTGAGGCAGGAGAATTGCCTGAACCCAGGAGGCGGAGGTTGCGGTGAGCCAAGATTGCGCCATTGCACTCCAGCCTGGGTAACAAGAGTGAAACTCCGTCTCAAAAACAAACAAACAAAATAAATAAATAAAAATTAAAACACATAGGCTCTGTTAGCAGAGTTTAAATTCAGGATTTTTCTTTCAAATAATATCATTAGCTGGCAGGACAAACAGGGAAGCAGAGTTAAAGAAACTTTAAAGATGTTTCCCAGCCACATTTCCACCAGTACATTTGCTCAGGTCTAACAGCTGTTATTCCTGCTAGCTACTGAATGCAGACAGCGTGGTTAAATGCCTACGTATTCTTTGGGGATTACAGCCATAAATTCACAGTTGTCAGTCTGACAACTGCTGGAACTAAGAGTGACTAAGAATTAAAACTGGGAATCCCAGAAGTCCTAACCAGAGCAATCAGGCAAGAGAGAGAAATAAAAGGCATCCAAACAGGGAGAGAGGAAGTCAAATTGTCTCCCCTCATTAATGCAATTCAATACCTAGCAAACCCCAAAGACTCTATCAAAAGGCTCAGAACTCATATATGACCTCAGTAAAAAGTTTCAGGATACAAAATCAATGAACAAAATTCAGTGGCATTTCCAATAATGTTTGAGCTGAGAGCCAAATCAAGAACATAACCCCATTCACAATAGACACACACACACACACACACACACACACACACGCAAACCCACAAAAAACAAACAAATGAAAACAAAACCGAGGAATACATCTGACCAAGGAGGTGAAGGATCTCTACAAAGATAACTACAAAACGCTGCAGAAGGAAATCACAGATGAAACAAACAAATGGAAAAATATGCTCATGGCTTGGAAAAATCAATATTTTTTAAACGGCCATGATGCCCAAAGCAATGTGCAGATTCAATGCTATTCCTATCAAACTAGCAATGTCATCTTTCAAAGAATTAGAAAAAAACTATTCTAGAATTCATGTGGAACCTAAAAAGAGGCCAAATACTCAAAGAAATCCTAAGAAAACATCTCACTGGAAACATCACATTAACCTGACTTCAAACTATACTGTAAAACTACAGTAACCAAAACAGCATGGTACTGGTACAAAAATATACATATGGACCAAAAGAACAAACAGATAACCAAGAAATAAATCTGCACACCTACAGCCATCTGATCTTCAACAAAGTTGACAAAAATAAGCAACAGGGAAAGGACACCCCATTCAATAAATGGTTCTGGGATAGCTGGCTAGCTATATGCAAAAGAGTGCAACTGGGCCCCTACCTTTCACTATATACAAAAATCAACACAAGATAGATTAAAGATTTAAATGTAAGACCACAAACCATACGACTCCTAGAAGAAAGCCTAGGTCTGGACATTGGCCTTAGGGAAGAATTTATGACTAAGTTCTTAAAAGAAATTGCAACAAAACAAAAATTGAGGAGTGGGACCTAATTAAACGGCAGAGCTTCTTCACAGCAAAAGAAATTATCAACAGAAGCCTACAGAATGGGAGAAAATATTTGCAAACTATGCATCCAACAGAGGTCTAATATCCAGAATCTATAAGAAACATAAATAATTAAACAAGCAAAAACCAAATAACTCTATTAAAAAAGTGGACAAAAGACATGAATAGACCTTTCTCAAAAGAAGACATGCAAGTGGCCCACAAACATGTCATGTGAAAAAATCCTCAGCATCACTGATCATTAGAGAAATGCAAATCAAAAGCACAGTGAGATGCCATTGCACGCCACTCGGAATGGCCATTATTATTATCATCATTGTTTTTAAAGTCAATAAATTGTTATTCAAGGGGTTCCATGTTGTGATTTACTCCACTGTTCCTCGAGGTCACCTTATTTAGAGAGCTGGAGTCAAAATTTATCTTCAAAAGATTTATCTTCAAGTTAGCCCGTTTTAATGACACTGATGCTTATTTTAATCCAGCTGTCCTGTTAGCACATAATTCTTTTATGTTGGCTTCTGCCATCTCCTTTTAATATGGATATACTGTTGAAGACTTCAAAATTCACCTGTGAAAAAATCAAGAATCTTTGGGATCTAATTTCTTCAACTGATCCACTTTAGGGGCTATTTTTAGTATAGGTAGATCTGAGAATGGCCACTATTAAAGGAAGAAGCAACAGATATTGGTGAGGCTGCAGAGAAAAGGGAATGCTCATGCACTGTTGGTGGAAGTGTGAGTTGTTTGGCCACTGTGGAAGGCAGCTTGGAGATTTCTTAACTTGGAATAGAACTATCATTTGACCCAGCAATCCCATTACTGGGTATGTATCCAAAGGAAAACAAATCATTCTGCCAGAGACACATATATGTGTGTATTTATCGCAGCATTATTCACATAGCAAAGACATGGAATCAACCTAGGTGCCCATCAGTGGTGGACTGGAGAAAGAATGGAATCCACATACATAATGGAATACTATGCAGCCATAAAAAAGAACAAAATCACGTCCTTTGCAGTGACATGGATGCAGCTAAAAGTCATCACACTAAGCAAATTAATGCTGGAACAGAAAACCAAATACTGTATGTTCTCACTTATGAGTGGGGGCTAAACTTTGGTACTCATAGACATGAATATGGCAACAATGGAGCCTGGGGAGGACTATAGGTGGGAGGGAGAAAGTGGGGCAAGGCTGAGAAAGTAGCTGTTGGGTACTCTCCTCAGTCCCTGGGTGGGGGGATCATTTGTACCTCCAACCTCAGCATCACACAATATACCCATGTGACAAACTTGCACATGTACCCCGAAATCTAAAATAAAAATGGAAATCATTAACACAATGAAAATAAAAACAAACTCAGGAATCCTAAATATCTGGGTCACATGACCATCTTTAAGATTGTAAAATCGTGAGTTGAAATGAAATCACTATATTCACACATGGTTCAAACAGTTGTATACCTTGCATAGTCTGAAAAAATACATTTTTCCCGTACTTGACCATTTCAATTACTCACTACTGTTACCCACAGACCCAGGTAACAGCCTCCTCTGCGTGAACAACTAAGACCGTGGCCTTGGAAATGGAGCTCAGGGACCGCTGCGTGACAAGCAGAGTGGAAGGCGGGCGGATGTGGGCACCACTCACCCTGGTGGTTTGCTCCATGAAAGGGGGACAGTGCTGGCTCATGACAAAGAAGAGAAAATTGGTACGACACCCCATGGTTAACGTGACGACACGTGGCTAATGAGCACTTAACGATCCCTCGCCTGCATGTTTCTGTCAACCATTTGAGAATGTCACTTGTTTTATACTTAGCCCTACAGTGCGGGATTAGCTTCTTGCTAAAGTGAATTAGTCAAGGTTCTTTAGAAATCCGAACAAAAGTGCTAGAAGATGTGTATAGATCTGAAGACTGAACATGTACACACTGGCTCAGATAATATATAATTAACTTAAAGGAATTTTTGCCTGGGACGTGGGAACTGGCAGTGAGATGTTATTTCACATTTGCTGAGACCTTCACCTTGCTATGGTTGTGTTTTTTAACCTGAAATTATTCTTGGAGAAATATCAGGTTGTGACAGACCCATCACTGTTCCTGGGGCACAGAAGTCCTGATGTTCACAGGAAGAACATCATTTCCCAAACAGAATCAAGGGATCCTGTTTCAAAACATAGAGATGCAGTCATTTGGTTATTTGTTATAAACATACACAGATCGTACACACATACACACCACAAGACACATGCATATGCACGCCACTCGTACACATACACATGCATATACACCCCAACACACAGGCACATCCTACACGCATACACAAATATACACCCACACACATCACACACACATGCATATAAATACCACACACAACACATAAACATCCTCCCCTACATAGACACTATACACATACATCACACATCACACACATATACACACCACACATCACACTCCCCCCACATAACACACAGGCACATCCTATACACATACACACATCACACAGACACATGCATGTACATTCCCCCAACACACATGCACATTCTACACACGCATATACCCAGACACACAACACATGCATGCATGTACATTCACCACACACAACACACATGCAGTCTACACACATACACACATATAGCACACACATGAATGTACACTCACTACACATATAACACGTGCACATTCTACACACATACACACATATACATCACATACACATACACATTCATGTACACTCACCACACACATACAACATGCATACACATACCACATACACATACACACACCGCATACACATACACCCACAACACACACACTCGCACACACTTTGTTCTTTTTGACCCCAAATTCTCCATTTACTCTGACTCCCCCACGTCTCCCAAGCTCTTTTCTAGTCTTCATTTAGACAGGTGCATTCAAGAACTCCGAGGTTCCAGATAAGAGGTAGGGATGTATCAGTTTTGTGTGTTATTTTAATGTTCAAAGATCTCTTTCTATTATTCATGTTTTACACATAAGGTCAACTTAGCAAAAAAGGTTCCCTCTGACTAGTGCTGAATTTTGTGATGAATGAGTGAAGACCTTTTTCTCACTTGCTGTGTTTCTGAACAGCCCACCTTAGCCGTGGAACAATTTCTGAGCTACTGTTTCCTTCAACCCTCAAGTTAAGCATCCAGTGCCCACTCGTCCAGGCTTCAGCTTTGCTGTAGGCAAAACTCGTATTTCCTGCAATGCAGGATAAATAAAAGCCTACAGCTTTGGCGCTTTGATCTGTGAATGTCTGGGATAGAATGTTAGTGCTGCCATCTCGTATGGGCTCCCGCTGACCACTGGAAATTTGGCAGCGGTCCAGAACCAACCAGAGATGTCCATCCAGTTGCAGCTCCTTACAGCCGGAGGCACAAGGAAGCCTTCTGATTGGCTCAGGTGGCCGCATTTTTACTATCAGAAAGTTCTTTGCTTAACGTGTTGTATTATGGGGCTATGCTGAAACATGAAACACTCTTGGAAAAAATGCTGTGCTAATAATTTACCAGGCATTGGTGCCTAAGAGGAAATTAAAGACTGGTTTTGCAGATGAGGTAGTGGGTTGGCAGGTCCAGGGCTTAGCGCCAGTACAGGCTGGCGAAGGTGGCTGGTTGGTCCCTCCCAGAGGTTCCAGGCCAGAGGAACCTCCAGAGTTTTTGGAGCCATTGTACTTGGAGGGAGGAAGTGCTGGTGGTCCCGAGAGCTGGCTTCTACTGGGCTCCAAATGTGCCTGTGGGTCTCCTTGCATATCCCACTGTTTGAGAATGCAATGCATGTGAAATCCACCTCGGCGTGAATGCCTGGGGTGGCCTGAGTCTGGAGAGAGCGTAGGCAGAGGAGAGGCCTGCCAGCGTAGCATCTCTTGCGGTTTAAAACGGCACACTTGTCATTCCGAATTTTCTAATTTTGCTATCCAGCAGCTCTTGGAGGTGAATGGGTCAAAATCATAATTCCATTTTAATGGATCTTGTGATTCATCTTTGCTCATCAAAGCTCCTCCATTACATTCACGTACCTGAAGCTGGAAGGCGGAGCTGCTCTGGGGTCACAGGTGGTCCCGGGTTCAATGCAAACCTATTTTGTACAAAGAGATCTGCAAAAACAATCCAGCCTTTTAGTTCTGATTCCCTTTCTATTGATTTACACTTAGGTATATTTAATTCCAAACCTTGGAGATGTCAGGCAGGGTCATTCAATTGAGCCTTTGTAGTGAAGAAAGCATTAAGGAAGTGGAGGGGCCGGAGCCGGGCAATTTCCACTGGGCTGAGGAATCAAAGACTGATTTTATTCCGGGATCAAATTTGTGCCAAGCGCTTAGCAGGGCACGGGCCAGAGCCATCATTTCAGCATAAGGAGCCTGGCGTTTGGGCTGTGAGCAGGTAACACACTCTGGGTCTCCGTCCACACAGCACACGGAAGCACCACGCTCTGAAGACCACGGGAAACAGGTGTCCCAGTGGCTGGACTGAAAACGCCCTCCTTCTCTAAGACGCACCGAGAAACAGCCTGGGGGGCCACGTGCACGTCCCTACACGTTTTTATTTGAGATAATTTGATTCAATTTAAAACTTAATTTTGACCTTAAAAAAGCTGTGGAGTAGAGGTGAACCCTGATCTGGCCCCCACAGCATGGACGCTCTGCCCCGGTCATCGTCCCCTGGCACGGAGACGAGGCGGAGGTGGAGAAAGGCCATTGCTGGAGCGGGAGGGCCGGCTGCACAGGGGGCATACCAGCATAACGGGCAATATCTAAATTAATAGACACAAAAGCCTCCTACATGTACTTCCATTGGAAAGATTTCCAATTTTGTCTCACTTTGGAGGTGATGTCTCATGGAAGTTTGGTTCTGTTTTCAGATATATTTCCCTGCTCTGTGAGCATCACGGAGGACATTACATTAGGGAAAGCTCTAAGGTGCCCCGTGCACCAGGCCCTCCCAGGGCTGCCTGCCCTGCAGGACCATGGCGTCGCTGTTCCTAGCTTGGGGTGGCTTTTGTGCCCCTGCGTGGCTGCCCGCCTCCCCTCCACACTGCCAACTCTTCTCTCTGCCTGTGTGTGTGGAGTAGAGAAAGGGAGAACAGGCAGGAGGGGCTCCGGGAGAGCAAGGAGCCCAGAGCAAGCTGCGGACAGGAGGAGGAGACTCCAGGGGCTGGGAGCAGGCATGCTGGGGACTACCATACACTTAGTTCATGTCCCCCCAAAACTCATGCATTGAAATGCTCAGCCCCAAGGTGATGGTGTTCAGAGGTGGGGCTTTGGGAGGCCATCAGTCCAGATGAAGTCATGAAGGTGGGGCCCCCATGAATGAGATTTGTGCCCTTAGGAAGGAAGCCCTGGAGAGCTCCCTCACCCCTTCCCCCATGTGAGGAACTGGTGAGAAGGCCCCGTCCACAAAACAGGAAGCCCTCTCCAGACGCCAAATCTGCCCTTGCCTTTATGTTGGACTTCTAGCTCCAAACCCGTGAGAAATACATTTTTGTGACAAGGAACTCAGTTTATATTATTTTGTTACCGCAGCCTAAATGGACTGAGACAGAGGCCAAAGGGGACAGCAGCTGTCTCCAGCTGGCAGAGCCCCCAGTGGGGTGCGCTCACAGCTAGTGCCTGCGTTCCTTCTCACTTCCACTTGGACCTTTCTGCTGGCTTAGCCTTGAATAATACAACTGATTAGATCAAAGTTAATTTAAATACAATATTGATTTAATTTGAGTAAAAACACCTGTGGCTTCTGAGGGCACCACACGTGATCCCCATGGCTGGCTGGGTGGCTCTCTCCCTTCCGTCTCCCTTTCCTCCCCTACAGCCCTCCCCGGGCTGGAGCTCCTGCCTGGCAGCCCTGGGGCAATCGCAGGCATGGCATCTGCCCGCACAGGAGAGGCAGGACAGCACCCTGCCTTGGGGTGGGGGTCGGGTCCCTGGCATCACTGTGCCCTCAGAGGCCACCTAAGCTCCGGTGCCTCCATTTCCTCATCTGTAAAGTGGAGTCCCCAAAGTGGAGGATCAGGCAAGTGGGCTCTGCGCCTAGTGCTGGGTGGTGGGTCACTCTGTGGCCCTGGACTCTGGCTTCCACCGTCACAGCTTCTCCCCATGCCAGGCCCGTTTGATGAGTCTGAACCCTCCCAGCTATCAGGGAGCTTGAAAGTCCCTCAGGGAGACAGGGTGAGACAGGAGTGAGGGCACCCAGCGCCCCCTCCCCTCCACAGTTCTTTGAGGCTGGCCCAAGGGAGGGAGGCTGGGTGGGAGAAGGTTGAGCTTGAAGAGTCCCTAAAGGGGATTTAAGAGTATCATCTCTGGGTAGCCATGGCGGGGAGCCCTGTTGGCAGGTGGGGCCTGGGGTGGCCCCAGAGGTCCAGTGGTGGGTCAGGGGCTCAGAGGTGACAGTCACATCACCCAATGCCATTTTGGCAGCTCAGTGAGGACTGCTTCCCCCAGGACCCTCGGAGGCTGTGGGGCTCTGGGGCCCAGTCTTCATTCCCCACCATCTCCCCCAACACAGTTTCCTGACCTCCAGGCCCTGGGGCCCCATTTTCCAGGACCTACCTGGACGGGGCTGAGGGTTTCCTTTGCTGAGTCTGGTCTTCCCTGTGTGTCTGGGCTGGGTGTCTTCCTGGTAGCCCAGCTCCTGGGTGCACATCCAGGGAGGTCCCAGGGTCCCGGATCCTCGGTTGCTCTCAGCTCACAATGTACCCTTGCGCTGCCGTCCAGTGGGCCTGGAAACCGTCACCTCCAGGGAGGTTTCCAGCAGATTCTGACATTTTCTAAGCTCACTGTCCCCTCCGTGTGTCACCAAAGGCATTGTTTCCTCGTCACCTTGCCATTCTTCCCCGTCCCCCTCATTCTTAATCCCCCTGACCACCGATTTGACACCCGAAAGCGTTTTAAGATGTTTTTCTTCTGAGAGCTCAGCAGAGAGCCTGCCTTGTTTTCCTGCGAGGCTCCAGCCGCTGGGCAAGGTCCTCTGGCTCCTCCTGAGTGTCTGGGGGAGACAAAGTCAATGGAAGTTTTGAGGTGAAGTGTGCTCCGGAGATGAGGCTGAAAAAAATTTCTGAAATAACTTTTGTTATCCTTTGGCTGAAAATAATGAATGTTTTTGGGGTTAAGCAACAAGATTGAGGCCTCCTTTCAAAAAGCAAGTCGCCCTTGTGCTGTGATGGCGAATGTCTGGCGGGCGTGCTGCCCAAGGACAAGAGTGGCCGGGGGTGCTGGGCGTCGAGGCCTTCGAGAGCTCCTTGTTCTTCAAATGCTGCAGCTTAGATTAAAAGTCAGAGTTCTAGCTATTCACTGCCTTTGTGGGGTCAGAATGTGAAAACTGATGGCTTTATTAAGCTGGCAGCTTTGCAGTGGAGGCAGAAAGCTGTCGAGAGCCTTCACGCTTTATCAAAGGGATTATTTATTTATTATCTTGAAACACACGTGTGTTTTCCACTGCACGCAGAGAGCTGCCTCACTGAACACAGCTGTTCGCGTTCATCTGAACGTGGCAAAGCAGGGCGGTGTCCCCAGCGCTGTGGTTTCCAACCCCATCGAAAACCACAGCCACCGGCTTTCATGACAAACACGTTGTCACTTCCCTTTACTTGTAATGAAAGTCACAGCTAGTGTGAGTAATCCACACCCCTGAGAAATGATATTATACCTTAAATTTAAGATAGGAGATTAATTAAAATAAACTGTAATAAAAGGACGTTAACCTACAATGGCCTATATCTCAATGTGTGAACACCTGGGCGTGACAGTCTGAACAGAGGAACTAGACAAACACCTTCCGTCCTTCACACGAGCCTGTCGGGTGTCAGAGGATCGAGGCAACGTCCAGCTGCCTGTTGTGAAGACTTTGTGTTCAGTGTTTTGAAATAAAAGCTACCTAAGAATATTTGGATCTACACATCCTAATGCAGAGGATTTCCATGAACGCAACAGTTCCAAATGCAGACCAACGTACCAAAATTCTATGTATCTTGCATCAAATAACACCAGCAATGACAGGATTTCCTGTCTGCGGTGTGATTTTCCTCAGTGATAAACAAGACTTGACAACATTCTGAAAAAATAAAGTAGTGACTTCTCTTGATTTTCAACGTAGTTGCGTTACTGGAGAATTCAGTATGTACCGAAACCATACAACAAGCACGGCTGTGTTGACAGAGGAAAACAGAGTTGGCCTTGGTAGATGGGAATGGGCTTTCCACCTGCAGGATGGTTCTCAATGGAAGTCTGCAGTTGTGAGGTCTTCCCTGTAGCTTGGGACCCTACAGCCCCTGATCCTCAGCTCCCCGGGTGCTGAAAAGGCTTCACCTTTGCACTGCGAGGGTCCCAATAATCCTTTCTTGAGCAAGACTCAGAGGCCCTTAGTCGTAGCCAGCTTAGCATGAGCTTCTCAAGCACTACTCCCATTCCCAAGATATTTCTCAACATTCGCTGGATTTTTTTTTTTTGCACTATTAAAATGTATTTGAAAAATACCATGAACATTAAGAAACTCAAATGCTTCACGGATGCGAAGGTGTAATGCCTGCGAGAAGCACGACACAGTGGTTCAGCCGGCTGCTCTGCAGCCGGACGCCTTTCCCCAGATTCCTGCTGGAATTCTCACTGGCTGTGCAAACTCACCTATAGAATCACAGCAGTGCCCACCTGACCATGTGCTTGGGATTAGATGAGAGAACCAGAGTAAAGGGCTGAGCCTCACACCTGTTCCCCAGAGCGCTCAGCGCACTTTAGTTAAAAACAAACCTTGTTTATTTCCCCTCAGTAGTTGGCAGCATGTATCCAATATGGAAATCATCTCTAGCAGAGCTTTTAGCAAAAGTTCTTGTTTTGTTTCAACTGAACCGGATCCCACAACATCTCTGCAACTGGAAGACACCTACGGCCTCTGAGACTGAGCTTTCATTAAGTTACAGACCAAGGTACACATGCTTTCTGTCTTTTGTGGAGAGGCAGAAAGAAGGAGAGAGAATGAGAGACAGAGAGAAAAGGAAGAGAGAGATGGAGAGTGTAAGGTTTGTGATGAACATATGGCATATATTATGGAGGATGTGATGAAAGGCAGTGTTTGCAGAGCACAAACTCCACTCGCACAAGGAGAATGTTAAGACAGTTCACAGCCACACACAACCATGCACAAACACAGTCATACACAGTCATTCAAAGCTCCACAAAACCAACCATACACAACCATACATATTCACAGCCATTCCCATCCACACGCAGACGTGCAACTGCACACTCACAACCATTCACCATGCACAGCCATGCACAGTTATGTACAAGCACTCCCAGTCATGCATAGCCATGTGCAGACATGTGCAACCATGTACATTTGCAACCATTCACAGTCATGCAAAACCGTGCAGAGCTATGCACAGCCAGGCACAGTCATGTGCAACTATGCATATTTACAAGGAATCATGGTCATGCGCAGCTATGCACAGCCATGTGGAACAATGCACAACTATGCAGAACTATGCACAATCAGTCCCAGCCATGCACAGACACGCACAACCGTGCACACTCACAACCATTCACAGTGATACACAACCGTGCAGTCAGGCACAACCAGTCCCAGCCGTGCATAGACACACACAACTGTGCACGCTCACAACCATTCACAGTGATACACAACCGTGCAGTCATTCACAACCAGTCCCAGCCGTGCACAGAGACACTCACAACCGTTCACGGTAATACACAACTGTGCAGTCATGCACAACCAGTCCCAGCTGTGCACAGACACGCACAACCATTCACAGTGATACACAACCGTGCAGTCATGCACCACCAGTCCCAGTCGTGCACAGACACACTCACAACCATTCACGGTAATACACAACTGTGCAGTCATGTACAGTCCCAGCCGTGCACAGACACACTCACAACCATTCACGGTAATACACAACCGTGCAGTCATGCACAACCAGTCCCAGCTGTGCACAGACATGCACAACCATTCACAGTGATACACAACCGTGCAGTCATGCACAATCAGTCCCAGCCATGCACAGACACACAACCATTCACGGTAATACACAACCATGCACACTCACAACCATTCACGGTAATAAACAACCGTGCACAGTCGTGTACAACCAGTCCCAGCCATGCACAGACACACACAACCGTGTGCACTCACAACCATTCACGGTAATACACAATGGTGCACAGTCATGTACAACCAGTCCCAGCCATGCACAGACACACACAACCGTGCGCACTCACAACCATTCACGGTAATACACAACCGTGCACAGTCGTGTACAACCAGTCCCAGCCGTGCACAGACACACACAACCGTGCACACTCACATTCACCAGAAGCCATGCACAGCCACATGCAGACATTCACAAGCATGCAGACATGCACAGCTCTGCACAGCCTCTGAACACCGATCTGCGACGAGCGCTACCAGCAAATGGAACACAAAGGTGCTACTCGGTGAACACTACTTCGGAGACGGTTTAAAGTAGTGACAGTTTTTGATCATAGAATTTAAATGCTGGAAGAGATTCTTTCTTCTCAGCTCCTCATTTACAGATGAGAAAACAGGCTGTTCCTGAGAATCTGCGTGTTTGTGGCAGGTTAGGAGCTGGCTCTGGCTTGCTCGGTGGAGCTGCTGCTCCCTCTGCACTGGTGACCACCAGGGGTCAGTTGCAGTTGCTTGCTGCTGCGCTGGCTGCTTCAGCCTATCCTGTGGGCTGAAGCCAGGGCTCAGGCTGTTGGGGAGCCTGCCTGGGAGGTGGGGGGAGGTCAGGCCCTGCTCTCAGGCATTCTGTGAAGACATGCCCAGCAGATGGTGACACGCATGAGAGACACCCAAGAGGCACTTGAGACAGAGGGGCCATGACAGCCACAGGCTTCCTCCTCCACCTATCCCAGCATGCATGGCTCATTGCAGCCTGCAGAGGGAGGGAGGAGTGTGGAGTCCGTTCAGGGGAGAGGCTATAGATTCCTGAGGCCACAGCCAGGAGGTCAGGACCACAGGACCCGCACACAGTGCAAAGGAAAGACCAAACACTTCACTTACCAAATGAACCCAAAGCTGCCTCTGGTTTGTTCTCAGGTGGGACCTCAGCCGAAAAAGCTTCTCCCATGTAGTCTTGAATTTGGTGAAGTTAGAAAGACGAGCAGAGCAAGTGTCAGTGAGAGGTAAGGTCAGTCCTGCCATCAGGCAGGGTGGCTCCAGGGCCACGTCTTTGACCTAGTGTCCCTTGTTCTGGAGCCACAAGTGAGTACTGTATTTTCCATTCATTTAAACAACACGCACGTCCTTGCATATGTATGAGGGAGACAAACACCTGTAGAACCCACCAGAGTCTGCGGGTGCCCTTGTCAAGGGTGACGACTGCTTTACCTCCACTCTACCGAGCTCAAGTCTTTGGGGCTGCAGCCTGGGCACCCGCATCACTAGCAAGCTGCGGGCTTGTGACGACCTCAGGGATAGGTTCACGGCCTCTTCTTTGTTGTTCTCCTACCACAAACAGAAATTTGCAAACACCCTCACTAGCCTTGGAGTGCCTTTAGGACAAAAGTCACCTTCTATTCCTCTTTGCACTGGAGGACACCTCCCCGCAGAGCTTGAGCTCCAGGAAGATCATCGTTAAATACTGCTGAGCTCCGGCCCACTGGCCTGTTTGTTTGGCTTGCCTGCTACTCAAAAAAGATAAGATCCCACTTAAAAATCCAGCTTCCCATCCCTTCTCAAAAAATCTGGGAGCAATCATGCAGAGCCCACTCACCGGAGCAGGAAGTGAGTTCTGAGTCCTCTCGAAATCCTATCAATAAAACTCATAGGCATAATTCAACTCTCCAGCACAGGGGCTGTCTAAAAAAATGGGGTTGCATGATTTGGCCATAAATGTCTTCATGTTACTCCCTAAAGGGCTTAGAATTCTGGAGCGGTGGCTCCCCTCTGCTGATTGGCCTCCGTACGGTCTGTTTCAGGACCGGGTGTGGGTTCTCACTCTCCAGCACCACCCTCTTGCCAGCCGTCGGCCGGTGCTGACTGCACCTGCTCGAAGTCCGGCTGGAGGTGCCTTCAAGGACACACGAATGAGCTCAGGACCACCTGGGCATCTCGTGAAATCACAGCTTCACACTCAGCAGGCCCGGGCAGGCCTGAGACTCTGCATCCCTAACAAGCTCCCAGATGGGTGTGGGGCTGCTGGTCAAGGACTTCACCTTAAAGGTCAGAATGATGAAACTCACGCCTTTTCCTCACTGAAGCTCACTGAGAAACCAGGACTTGAAAGGAGACAGACAGAAGAATTCCCAGCAGGGGACAGTCACACTCAAGGCCAGTGGGGCTCCTGCCCCAGGTGTTCTCATCGGGGGCTCACACACTGAGCCATGTGGATGACCCCGGGGTGAGAAGGACATAGGGGAAGCTTGGGCTGGGCTAGGCTAGGCAGGGGCTGCACTGGCTGCCAGACCTGTGGCCCACAGGAGGAATCGCGGAGATGGGGCTCCAGGCATTGCTCGCTGGTCAGCAGGCGCTGCACATTGCTCTTCAGGTTTCTCGAGAATGGATGGGAAGCTGGATTTTTATGTGAAGTCTTGTCTTCCCTGAGTAGTAGGCAAGCCAAACAAAACAAGCCAATGACCTGCTCAGGTCCCGGAGCCACCCTTACAGCAGAAAGTATTTGAAAAGTTTTGAGCATCAGCGGCTGTTTGTGTCTGTCACCAGAACCACAGAGTGTCTGCCCGAGACCCAGTGCACACACGGAGACTCAGGAGACACAGCAGCCAAGGGGGCCGGCGTGGGGAGGCTGAGACCAGGAGTGTCACAGGCACAGGGACAGGGAACGGGGTCCTAGATGCAGGGTCCTTTTTCCTACATTTGAAAACCTCCCATCCCTGTGACTTCCATTCACACAGGGCCAGCTGAGCTGTGACTGACG
>CM052648.1:192702936-192716366 GCA_028533165.1 Leontopithecus rosalia
AAAAAAAAAAAAAAAAAAAAAAAAAAAAAAAAAAAAAAAAAAAAAAAAAAAAAAAAAAAAAAAAAAAAAAAAAAAAAAAAAAAAAAAAAAAAAAAAAACACCAAAAACAAACAAACAAAAAAACCAATCATTAGAGTGAACTGTCAACCAACAGAATGGGAAAAAATTTTCGCAATCTACCCATCTGACAAAGGGCTAATACCCAGAATCTACAAAGAACTAAAACAGATTTGCAAGAAAAAAAACAAACCCCATTCAAAAGTGGGTGAAGAACATGAACAGACAGTTTTCAAAAGAAGACATATATGAGGCCAACAAACATGAAAAAATGCTCATCATCACTGGTCATTAAAGAGATGCAAATCAAAACCACATTGAGATACCATCTCACGCCAGTTAGAATGGCGATCATTAAAAAATCTGGAGACAACAGATGCTGGACAGGATGTGGAGAAAGGAACACTTTTACACTGCTGGTGGGAGTGTAAATTAGTTCAACCATTGTGGAAGACAGTGTGGCGATTCCTTAAGGACCTAGAAATAGAAATTCCATTTGACCCAGCAATCCCATTACTGGGTATATCCAAAGGATTATAAAGCATTCTGTTTTAAAGACACATGCACACATATGTTCATTTCGGCACTGTTTATAATAGCAAAGACGTGGAACCAACCCAAATGCCCATCAATGATAGACTGGATAGGGAAAATGTGGCACATATATATCATGAAATACTATGCAGCCATAAAAAAGGATGAGTTCGTGTCCTTTGTAGGGACATGGATGAATCGGAAACCATAATTCTCAGCAAACTGACAGAAGAACAGAAAATCCAACACTGCATGTTCTCACTCATAGGCGGGTGTTGAACAATGAGAACACATGGAGACAGGGAGGGGAACATCACACATAGGGGTCTGTTGTGGGGGACAAGGGGAGGGACAGTGGGGTGTAGGAAGGTTGTGGAGGGATAACATGGAGAGAAATGCCAGAGACGGCTTCTTTCCTTCAACCTTATGAATTAAACCCTGGATGGCTTCCAACTTTTTTCCTGCAGCTTTCTCACCTCTCAGCATTCACAGAACCGCAGAGAGTTGGGGGCTTGCTACGGATTAGGCTGTGGCTTAAGGGAATGTGCTGTGCTGGTTTGATCTTCTGTTCAGACCACTCATAATTTCATATCAGCAATAAGGCTGTTTCACTTTCTTATCATTTGTGTGCTCACTGGAGTAGCGCTTTTAATTCTATTCAAGATTTTTCCTTTGCATTTACAACTTGACTATTTGGTGCAAAATGCCTAGTTTTTACCCACTGTTAGCATTTGACGTACCTTCCTCCCTAAGCCTGATCATTTCTAGCTTTTGATTAAAGAGACATATGTGTGACTCTTTTACTGGAATACTTACAGGCCATTATAAGGTTCTTAATTTGCGTAATTTCAATATTGTTATGTCTCAGAGAACAGAGAGGACTGAAGAGAAGGAGGGAGGTGGGGAAACAATTGGTTGATGGGAAGGTCAGAACACACACAACATTTCTCAGTGAAGTTCACTGTCTTATATGGGCACGGTTTGTGGCACCTTAAGACAATTACAATAGTAACATCAAAGAAGACTGATCGCAGATTACCATAACAGATGCAATCATGATGAAAAGGTTTTAAATATTGTGAGAATTACCAAAATGTGCCACAGGGTCTTGAAGTGAGCTCTGCTGTTGAAAAAGTCATGCTGGCAGTCTTATTCACCACAGGTTGTCACAAATCTTCAATCTGTAAAAAACAAACAAAACCCCAGAGTATCTGCGAAGCACCATACAATGAAGTACAATAAAACGAGGTGTGCCAGCACAGGGTTCCATAGGAGCTTTGGCTTCAGGTGTTCACTGGGGTCTTGCAGTGAGTCCCCATGAGTATGGGGGATGCTGGACACAGAGGTACCATGGAGCCAGGCAGCACTGGCAGCATATAAGGTGGGTTTCGGGTCTGAATTTTCACTTAGTCACTTCCTGGCTTTTGGACACTGGACTTCACAAGTCACTGTATCTGTTTTGACCTATAAATTGGAGACAGCAACATTTTCCTTGATGGATCTCTTTGGTGGCAGAGATAGGCCGCCAGCACTGCCTTGGCACATGTCCCCAACCTCCACCGGCAATGCCCAGCAGACATTCTTCGCTCCAGGGACTGTGCTCATCCTCAGTTTTCCCTTTTAAAGTTGTCTAAAGTCTTTGAATTATTTTATTTTTTAAAATTTTAAACTTTTAGTTTTATTTTGGTGTTTACATTTTACCAGTTTGAGTGAACTGCAGAAATCTTACATTCCTGTAAGTTAATTATCACCCCCTGTCTTAGTAAAATTATTGCTTTGAAGTTTCCTCTGCATACACTGGGAATCACAACATGATAATTTTTGCTCCAACTTCCAAATAAAAGTTAGAAAACTCAGAAGGAGGCTTGAGGCAGTGGCTCATGCCTCTAATCCCAGTGCTTTGGGAGGCTGAGGTGGGTGGACCCCTTGAGGTCAGGAGTTTGATACTAGCCTGGCCAACATAACGAAACCCCATCTCTACTAAAAAATACCAAAATTAGCCAGGCCTGGTGGTGCATACTTGTAATCCCAGATACTCGGGAGTCTGAGGCAGGAGAATCGCTTTAACCTGGGATGTGGAGATTGCAGTGAACCAAGCTTGCACCATTGCACTCCAGCCTGGGCAACAAGAGCAGAACTCCATCTCAAAAATAAAATCAAAAAACAAAAGCAAACAAACAAAAACCCCCAAAATCTCAGGAGGAGGAGGAAGGACTATTGTGTCCACCAGCATTTTCCTGCTTTCTGTCATTCTTCTTTTCTTCCTGGCCTTTAGAGATTCCCTTTTCCATCATTTCCCTTCTGTTTAGAGAACTTCCTCTCTCCATTCCTTTAAGGAAGATCTGATTGTGATACATTTTCTCCGTTTTCCTTCATCTGAGAATTTCTTGTTTTTTCCTTAAGTCTTGAGAAAATCTTTGCTGGATATAGAATTCTGGGCTGATAATTCTTTTATTTCAGCCCTTGAAGAATTTGTGCCCTTATTGGGACTGGCCTCTAGGGTTTCTGATGAGAAATGTACTGTCTTTTGTATTTGCCTTTAGCTTCTGAAGTTTGACTGGGATACGGGCTCTGCTTTGGCTTTATCCCTCTGTGCTCTGCTCAGTTTCTTGATTCTGAAGTGTACGATTTATCAAACTTGGGATATTTTCATCCATTATTTTTTAGATGCTTTTCCAGCCTCATCCTCATTCTCCCATTCTGGGATTCCAGCAATACAAATGTTAGGTTCTTGTTTTACTTTCAAAATACTGAAGCCATTTTATTCTTTTTTTAAAAAAATGTTCTTTTTATTTATTTATTTTTTATTGCATTTTAGGTTTTGGGGTACATGTGAAGAACATGCAAGATAGTTGCATAGGTACACACGTGGCAGTGTGTTTTGCTGCCTTCCTCTCCTTCACCCACATTTGGCATTTCTCCCCAGGCTATCCCTCCCCTGCTCCCCCCGCCCCGCTGTCCCTCCCCTATTCCCTCCAGTAGACCCCAGTGTGTAGTACTCCCTTTCCTGTGTCCATGTGTTCTCATTTTTCATCACCCGCCTATGAGTGAGAAAATGCGGTATTTCTTTTTCTGTTCTTGTGTCAGTTTGCTGAGAATGATGTTCTCCAGATTCATCCATGTCCCTACAAAGGACACGAACTCATCGTTTTTTATTTATTCTTTTTTTAACCTGTCTCCTCTCTGCTGGTCAGATTGGGTAATTTCTACTGTTCCAGCCTCAAGCTTTTTGGCTATTTTCTCTGTCTTCTACATTTTTCTGCTGAGCCCACCCAGAAGGTTTGGTGTTTTAAATTTTTTTTTACTTTTTACTTTTTGAGATGGAGTCTTGCTCTGACTCCCAGGCTGGAGTGCAGTGGTGCAATCTCAGCTCACTGCAGCCTCCGCCTCCTGGGTTCGAGCAATTGTTCTGCCTCAGCCTCCTGAGTAGCTGGGACTACAGGTGCACACAGTCACGCCTGGATAATTTTTGCATTTTTAGTAGAGATGGGGTTTCACCATGTTGGCCAGGATGGTCTTGATCTCCCAGCAGGTTTTTGATTTGCATTATCATACTTTTCAGTTCTAACATTTCCGTTTGGTTCTTTGCTGTACCTTCTATTTCTTTGCTGATGCTTTCTATTTTCACATGTGTTTCCAGCAGGTTCGTAATTGGGACAATTGCTTTTTTGATAGTTTCAACATCTGTGCCATGTCAGAGTTGCTGTCTGTTGCTTGTCTTTTCTGATTTAAGTTGAGGTTTTCCAGATTCTTGGTATGAAGAGTGGTTTTTATTTTATTTTTAGTTCTGGGATACATGTGCAGGAAGTGAGGTTTGTTGCCCAGGTGAATGCATGGAGGTTTGCTGCACCTATCAACCCATCACCTTGGTATTAAGCCTGGCATGCATTAGCTATTTTTCTTGGTGCTCTCCCTCACCCTGTCCCCCTGCCACAGGCCCCAGTGTGTATTGTTCCCTTCCCTGTGTCCATGTGTTCTTGTCATTTAGCTCCCAGTCATAAGTGAGTACGTGGTGTTTGATTTTCTGTTCCTGTGTTAATTTGCTGAAGATACTGGCTTCCGACTTCATCCATGTTCTTGCAAAGCACATGATCTCACTCTTTTTATGGCTGCATAGTATTCCATGGCATGTATGTACCACATTTTCTTTGTCCAGTCTATCACTGATGAGCATTTGGATTGATTTCATGTATTTGCTATTGTGAATAGTGCTGCGGTGAACATGTGCTTGCGTCTTTATAATAGAATGATTTATATTCCTCTGGGTATATGCCCAGTAATGGGATTGCTGGGTCAAATGGCATTTCTGGTTCTAGGTCTTTGAGGACTCACCAGGTGAGTGATTTTTAATTGTATCTCAACACCTTCAGTATTACACCTTCTGCTTTAGCAGGTCTCCTTTGATAGCGCACTGTCAGGGGAGAAGGGTGTTGCCCCTTTACTGTCAATTAGGGGCAGAAGTCCAGGTTCCTCACTAGGTGCCCTGACACCTGTGGTGTTGGGAGGTGCCTTCTGAGTGCAGGGGGTGGAAGTCACACTCTCCATCAGGTCTCTGCTGATCCACCCATCAGGAGTGTGGGCAGGGCCACAATCTTTCCTGTGGTGCTTGGCTGCAGGAGGCTGTAGTTGTTGAAAAGTTTACCCTCTTGCTAAGTGGCCCCATTCCTTTGACCTAGAGAGAGGATTGACTTTTCTTGGGCCTTTTTTTGGGTCTGTGTCTGCTAGTGTTTCTGGGTTGCTGGACTCTCCAGGCCTCAGTGAGGATAAAGAAAATGCGACGTGTTTCCTCAGGTCCCGCTGTATCTAGCCTGTCTGCTTTCTCTAATTTTCACAGCTTTTTCTTGAGCGTTTGCTGTATAATACACTCAGTTCCAACTGTTCTTAGTGAGAAGAATAGAGAGAAATGGGCCCACTTCATGTTGTCTGGAAGTTCCTTATCTGTCTTTGTGGCTGATATGCAAAAAATCACGTATCTCCTGCAGCTCACCTGCACCACCTCAGAGACCCCGGTGCTGTTCTTTGCCATGGCTGTCACCAAGGAGCTGCTTGAGCATCCTTCTGAGAGCCAGGCCAAAGCATCTGGGCTGATGAGAGGCTGGTGTCTCAGCACTGGGTTGAAACAGGTACACAGAGGAGGCAGTGATCGTGATGGTGGCAGCTCCTTTGGATCTCATTCCAAAGGCTTCCAGCTTCCAGGGAAGGCAAGTCTCCAACTCGTGTGTCAGGAGCTTCCTGAATCCTGGCTTGCCTTTGACGTGGCTGCCTTCGCAGCATGGATGGGGAAAGGTAGAGGCGCTGTTCTCAAGTGGCCTAATCTCTGGGCAACTTTGCACTCTTTACAATAATAGATATGAAAACTAAGAAATATAAAATACTAAATACATTCTGTGTAACCTAGCATAGTTTTATTAAAAGTGGATATTTTCCAACCAAAAAACATTTAATGAGAAGAGTGGTCTTGGTGTGTATACCTTTGCTGATCTCTTTCATGCCTGGCTCAGTAGGCGGTAGTGGTTCTCAAGTCTCTTTCTGATGGAAGTGGAAGAAGAAAAGTCCATTCACTCAGATGCACACGTGGTGAGAGGAGCCTTTCAGTGGCCTTTCCAGTTACATTTGGATCTGCTTCGATGCTGCACCAAATTTCAATGACTGTTTCTTTGAGGTTAGTTTCAACATGGAATCCAAAACTACAGCCATGCACCACTTAACAACAGGGTGCTTTCTGAGAAGTGTGTTGTTAGGCAATCTCATCACTGTTTGGACATCTGGAGCAGGCAGGGGCCGCATATGGCCCGGGACAGCTTTGAATGTGACCCAACACAGATTGGCAAACTTTCCTATAACACTATGAGATTTTTTTGTGATTTTTTTTTAAACCTAATTAGCTATCATTAATGTTGGTGTGTTTTATGTGTGACCCAAGACAATTCTTCCAATGTAGCCCAAGGAAGCCAAGAGACTGAACATCCCTGACATGGACTGTGCTGATACAAGCGTGGATGGCAGAGCCTGCTTCACACTGCAGCTGTATGGCACAGCCTCTTGGTTCTGTGCTACTAACCTGCAGAGCGTGTGACTGAACTGAACACCGCAGGCAACTCCAACACAGCGGTAAATATGTACACATCTACATACATCTAAACATAAAACTACGGGGAAAATACAGCAGAAAAGGTGAAAACGGGCACACCTACCTTGGGCACCTCCCATGCCTGCAGCTTTCAGGACTGGAAGGTGCCCTGGGTGAGTCGGGGTGGGTGGGGTGACTGTGGAGGCCGCGGACGTGGCTATGCACTACTGGTGACTTCACAAACGCTGTACGCTTTGGCCACACTGCATTTGTCAACAACATTCTCACTCCGACAGTGAGTTACACTTAGCTTACTTTAACCTTTTTGCTTTTATAAACTTTTATCTTTTTGACTCTCTTGTAATAACACAGCTCAAAACACACATTATGCAGTTGTACAAAAATATTTTCTTTTTTAATGTCTTTATACACTTTTCTTCTATTTTTAAATGTTTTTATTTTTTACTTAAAAGATTTTTTTTTGTTAAAAACAGAAACATAAACACACACATTAGCCTAGGCCTGGTCCTGGGGTGAGGGTCATTATCATGTCCTCTGCCTCCACGTCTTGTCCCACCGGAAGGTCTTCGGGGCAGGGACACACCTGGAGCTGTCATCTTTGACAGTGCCATCTTCTGGACACCTCCCGTGAGACCTGAGGCTGTTCTGCAGTTAACTTACATATATGTAGAAGAACCACACTCCAAGACAATGATAGGAAGTACAGCATGAGAAATACATCAACCTCTGACACTTCTGTCATTTGCTACCATGACCAAGTCTGACTGCTGTTGATAATTCCCATCACACCCATCCTGGGGTCACACAATGCGTGACTCACGTGGGTGTGGTAATGCTGGTGTGAACAAACCTGCTACATGGCCAGCGTGTAAGAGTCTAGCACAGACAGCTGTGTACAGTGCATAATACTTGAGAAGGATTGTCAGCCATTATGGTACCAGTTTATGTATTTGCTACATTGGAAGCAAGGGTTGTGGTGAGGTCGCAGGTGTGGGTAAGAAGCCCAGAAACCTGTTAGGAAGAAGGGAGGAGAGTTGGGGAAGGAGAATAGACAGAACTATCAAGTCCAGGCTTGGATAAAGGATTCAGAAGAAAATGCAGGGTCCCAGTGCCAAGGCTAATGAGGAAGCCAGGCAGGGGCTGGAAGGGCCAGGAAGCACCTCCAGCAAATGCCTCCTGACCCCTGATCAGCCCTGCAGTGGGGCCAGCCCTGAAGTCCAGTCTACTCATTCTGGACAAATGTGGTGTGGTTTTCATCCCAGTTCCCCAGTACAGGGATGAGCAGGCCTCTGGGGGTCTCAGCAGCCCTGTTCTCTGGAGCCTGTGTCCGGTAGTCCCCGTTCTGTGCCGGGGGAAGGTAGAGGTGCCCAGCTGCGGCATGGGGGCAGAGGCCAGGTGGAACATGGCAGCAGCCTCCAATGTGCCTTTTACTGGTTTCCCAGAGGGATCACTGTTACCTTTACATGTTGAATTCAGAAACCAGCCAGTGCAGCCCAGACACACATGGACAGTAGACCTTGGCAATGACTGTGGCTTTGGCAAAACTTTCACTGTGCCAGGCTCCTTCTCCCCTTGTAGCAATAAGGCCAGACTGCACTGAGGCCTCAATGCCCACTGAATGCCACACCCAGGTTGCAGGGAGACAGAGGGGGAGGCCAGGACAGGGTGAGCAGGAAATTGACACACACGGGGTAAAGCAATTCATTTTATTCACTTTATTTCTTCATAAAGAACCCAAGGCCGATGCAGAAGATGATCATCCCCGATCACAGCCCTTGCCCGCAGCGCGCTTCCCGCATCTGGAGCCACCGTATCTGTCCCCTCTGCAGTCTGCCGGGAATTGGTCTGAAATCACGCGCGTCCCACTCAGCTACATTTACATTTCCTTCTTTTGCTGTTTTTGTATCCAGAGCAGTTGAAACCACTCCCAGGATGAATTTCTAAACTTAGACCATCTCGTCCTCAAACGGCAAGAAAGAGTGATGTGTCTGTGAATCTGCTGAATGGGCCGAGGGGTGTCTTTAAAAGATTGTATGGGGGGAAGAGGAAGGCCCTGCAGAAACCTAGCGACTGGGCTGCTAAAACGTACGAGCTTCCCAGGAAGCCACCTTTGGGAGCCTGGACTGTCCCGGAACCTTTTCTGAGTAGCAGCTGACAACCACAGTCTCTCCTGTGAGCCCACGTCAACCCGGCAATGGAAGGGCACTTCTACACTGCAGCAGCAGGAGCAGGAAACCCACCATCTCTACAAAACAAGGCCTGCACATCTAAGATCCTCTCAGCGGACGTTTTCCAAAATAACATCTTTCATTTAGGCTTGAGCAGGGACAAGAGTCATTAAAAAGAACAGATTGTTAAAATCTCTGTCCAGTGCTTTTGGCCAGCGAGCCGCTCAGGACAAAGGGCTGCCTGGTTTTGGGCCCTAATTATCGGGAGGCCAAGGCCCGGCTGCGGGTGATGGGGCTGCGGGCTTCGGAGCCAGCACCGTCCTCCCCATTGTTGGTGAATTTCTTGTTCTTGGCACTTTCTTTGGCAGCCTCATGGCCAGCACCTGTGCACTCAGACCTGGGGCCCGCCCGGGACGGCCATGCAGATGTCACGCCGCTTTTGTTGATTTCTTATTAGTGGCACTTAATAGGCAGGAGCCTGGCTCCGGGAGGGGCTGCAAACGCTTCTCCCTTGGTGGGCGAAGGGTCAAATGGTTTCCAAAGCTCAGCCAGATAATTGCTGGTGATTAGCAATTTTAATTACCAGGTGCGAGGGGTCGGGACCCCCTTCCCTGTAATTGGACAGGTTGTAAACGTCCATGGAGTTGTCACCAGGGAGTATATTTTACTAATACTCTCCAGGTCTTTTAAAGTTAATTCAATTAAAGCAGCTGAAACCACCAGAGATGGCCTGAGATCTGATGAAGCACATTGAATAAGTTTTCGGTAAAACTTGTCTCATTGGAAAAAAAAAGCAAAAAAAACTTCGAACATAGCCATGAATCCCACGTGAACACCGCACGCCCTGTGCCGGCCCTTCTGTGGCTGTGGAAGGTTGGGACCGTGAGCAGTGTTCTGCTGGGTGCCTCACACTGGGACTCAGCCCGTCAGGGGTGCAGCTCTTCTGTGTGCTGACTCTTAGGGGCTTTGTACGGTCACATCGAGCAGAAAACCAGTATCTTCCTGGTGCAGCTTTGGAAGGGGCTGGACACCCACTCATGGCCACCGAGCACTGCTTCTGGGGGATGCTCCAGCTCTGTGCCTCCAACTCCTCACTGATATGGGATGTGTATTTGAAATTGATCGATGTCCCCCTGGTTCCTTTCACAGTGGCCAGGAAGCCTGCGAATATACTTCACAGTCTCTGAGTAAGTGCAGGAAGAGGGCATGGCAGGAATTTCCTGGGATCCCAGGGCCAGGGATGGTGACTGCAGCCCATGCCTCTCTAGGTATGTGGGAGGCTGCATGCAGCCCATGCTGACCTAAAGGCAAGCAAGAACTGATACAGTCACACGGCCATACTGAGCATGAGGACGGGGAATAGCTTGGCTGACACACTCAGGAGCGGGGACTCAAGCAGCTAGGAACACGAGCTTTGTGTCGGACTTGGAGGATGGGCATGGGGAGAAGAGAAGGCACCCTTGGGCAGCAAGTTCAGGCAAGAGCAGCAGCGATGGCAGAGTCTCGTCCTCCGCCCCGAGATCCTGGGGCTGTGCCTGGCTGGGCAGGCTCCGGAGACGCAGAAGGCAGGGCTGTGAGGGCCTCACCCATGACCTTTGGTTTCTTGACCCTGTGGTTAGAGGCTTTAATGAAAAGTCTTTTCTTTCCACGACACATTTCTAACACTCTTTGCCCACAATACAGACAGTTACTTGAAGGGCCAACAGGAATAATTGGTTCATGATGTGGTTTCTGAGTGCTGCATTCTGAGCTCCCGCAGAAGGATCTGTGTGCTTCCAAAGAGTTTGGACATATGTTTAAAGGAGCTTGGAAGAGGATTGCCCCGTGGGGTAGATGGGTAGGGCCTCGTGGCCTGGGGACAGTGACCCAAGGAAGCTTCTAGCCAAGGGGTGTTGCTCACATGGAGTGTGACCAAGTGTGAGCTGGCTGTGGGTGGCTGGGTCCCAGTGGGCAGCAGGCTGAGGGTGAGGTCCTTGGTCAAGCATGAGGCTGAGGAGGGCTGGAGGATGTGCTGTCAGGGCGGCTGCTGGGATAAGTATGGAAACGTGTCCCTGACCCCTTTCCTTGGTGATTTAAAAAACATATTTTGGTTCCATGCGGTGGCTCACACCTCTAATCCCAGCACTTTGGGAGGCCAAGGTGAGCAGATCACCTGTGGTCAGGAGTTTGAAACCAGCCTGGCCAACATTGTGAAACCCCATCTCAACTAAAAATACAAAAATTAGCCAGGCGTGGTAGCATGCACCTGTAGTCCCAGCTACTGAGGAGGCTGAGGCAGGAGAATCACTTGAACCTGGGATGTAGAGGCTGAGTGAGCCAAGATAGCGCCACTGCACTCCAGCCTGGGTGACAGAGCGAGACCCTATCTCCAAAAGACCAAAAACAAAATAAACAAAAACCGTACTGTAAGCATGTTCACAATGGCGTAGTTACCCGCATACCTTCTCCCCACACCTGATCCACCTGTAGTCCTCCATACCTCTAGAGAGCACTGGCCACCATGCCCTGGGTGGCTGTGTACGTGGCCTGCCCCAGCCCCTTATCCCCTGATGGTCTCCTGAGTGACAGGACCGAGCTGGGGGAGTACACCCAGGAGACTCTGAGCCCCAGCAGAACAAAGCGAGCTCTGCCTTCAGCCCTTTGGCCTTGGGACTTGTGCCTGAGAGCAGGAGTGGGACCCTTTGTGCCCAGGGTAGGCTAGGGCAGCTCCTGGGGTTCATTACCTTTGTTGAGTGACTACGGGCAAGTCCATAGAGAATGTTTCGTCTTTGTTATGCTTTCACTCCATAATCTTTAAAATAAAAAACATCAAAACACCTGGTGTGCAAAAACATCAAAACCCGTGGCTCTGAGCTCAGGTCTTGGGAGCTCCTTCCAGGCTGTTTGGTGGAGGCTGCAGGCAGAGGATGGGATCCCCTTGGAGGAGGAGGAGGAGGAGGAGAAGGAAGAGGAGGAGGAGGAGGAGAAGGAAGAGGAGGAGGAGGAGGAGGAGGAGGAGAAGGAGGAGGAGGAGGAGGAGGAGGAAAATTAGATGAGTAGGGTGGTCACCATCATAGTTTTCTGTGAAGGTTATGCTCCTGTGTGGAGCAGGGCAGACAGAAGGACCCAGAGGCTGGTGTAGGGCAAGTCGCTGATGCCCTTAGTTAATGGGGTCCTGAAGAGGAGGAATTCCTCACAGTAGATCCCTGTGAGGTCCCTGGCCAATGGAGGTGCAGCTAGGGGCTGAGAAAGGACTCCATCTATGGATGAAACCACAGAAACGACAGCATCTCTGCTTGGGGGTTTGGCTTGGGCAATGCCCTTGGTTAGATAAATCCAGAGCGAGGACAGTGAGGACACCAGTTAGTCAGTGGCCTTCTTTTATCTTTTATCTTTTCCCTTGTGATATGGTTTGGCTCTGTGTCCCCACCCAAATCTCATCCTGACTAGAAATCCCCATGTGTCGAGGGAGGGAGGTGACTGGATCATAGGGGAGGTTTCCCCATGCTATTCTTGTGATAGTGAATTCTCATGAGATCCAATGGTTGTATAAGTATTTGGAAGTTCCTCCTTCACGTATCTCTCTCCTGCTGCCTTGAGAAGAAGGTGCCTGCTTCCCGCTTGCCTTCTGACATGATTGTAAGTCTCCTGAGGCCTCCCAGCCATGCAGAACCGTGAGTCAACTGAACCTCTTTCCTTTATAAAGTACCTGGTCTCAGATATTTCTTCATAGCAGTGTGAAAATGGACTAATACACCTTGGAAATAATCTTTCTTTTTTTTTTAAGAAAAAAAAGGAGTGAAAGAGAGGAAGAAAGAGGAAGAAAAAGAGGAAGAGAGAACAGGAATGTAGCTTTATTCTGAAAATGGGTATTAATAATGGTCGATCAGTATTTTGTGTATTTAAGGTGGAGAATGTATATTTTGTGTATTTAAAGTGGAGAGCTCTATAAATATTTATTAAGTTTACTTGTTCCAGATCTGAGTTCAAGTCCTGGATATCCTTATTAATTTCCTGTCTCGTTGAGTCTAAATCCCTTTATGAGTCTTATGCATCTGGGTGTTAGGATCATTAGCTCTTATTGTTGCATTGATCCTTTTACCACTATATCTTTGTTGCTTTGAAATCTATTTTATCAGATGCAAGAATTGCAACTCCTGCTTTTTTATTTATTTATTTTTGCTCTTCATTTGGTTGGTAAATCTTTCTCCATCCCTTTGTTTTAAGTCTTTGTGTATCTTTGGATGTGAAATGGGTCTGGAGGTAGCATACCGTTAGGTTTTGGCTGTATCTTTTGATAGGGGATTTAGTCAACTTAAATTTAGGGTTACTGCCATTTGATGTTAACTGGCTATTTTATCCATTCGTTGATGTAAATTCTTCTTTATGTTGGTGCTCTTTACTTTTTGATATATTTTTAGAAAGGCTAATACTGGTTTTTCCTTTCTATGTATAATGCTTCTTTCAGAAGCTCTTGTAAAGCTGGCCTGGTGGTAATAAAATCTCTGAGTACTTGCTTGTTCATAAAAGATTTTATTTTTCCTTCAATTGTGAAGCTTAGTTTGGCAGGATATGAAATTCTGGGCTGAAGGTTCTGTTCT
>CM052648.1:192716866-192738120 GCA_028533165.1 Leontopithecus rosalia
CTGATCCAGAAACCCTGCTCAGCGTCTATAATCCAGAAACCCTGCTCAGCGTCCGTGATCCAGAAACCCTGCTCAGCGTCTGTGATCCAGAAACCCTGCTCAGCGTCTGTGATCCAGAAACCCTGCTCAGCGTCCATGATCCAGAAACCCTGCTCAGCGTCTGTGATCCAGAAACCCTGCTCAGCGTCCGTGATCCAGAAAGCCTGCTCAGCAACAGTGTCTAAGATCTAGAATGCCTGCTCAGTGACGGCTTCTATAATCTAGAAAACCCACTCGGTGACGGCGTCTATGATCTAGAAAGCCCACTCGGCAACAGTGGCTATGATCACCCATGACTCTGGCCCCTGGCTCTGTTGGTCAAGGCTTTCCATAGCCCAGAAGCCTCCGCAGCCTCCCTGTAGCTGCTGAAAAGGATACCAGTTGGGGAAGAACCCAAGGAGGCACCAACAGATTGAGACGGGCTCAGGGACGACTGGCACCCAGGCTGCCCCTGGACCCTGCTGTACCAGCGCTGCCTCTGCATCTGGTCCTGTCTCAGACCAAGGTGAACAGCAGGGTGGGAGTGAGGAGGACTGGCCCACCCACTCCTGTTGGCCACTTTCATTTCCCCACAAGGCAACATAACCTTTCAATACTGGGTAAGGGCTGTGTGACCGCAGAGCCACAGATGTAAGGCCCCTCCCACTCTGCCAGGAAATCCCCCGTCAGGAACCTGAGGCTGCCCTGCCCAGGTCAGCTTCACTCAGGTCCACCCTGTGTACCCCCACGGGGTGGGGGCGGCAGGCAGCCACTCAAGGTCAGCTCCCCATGCCCTCCCTGCCTGCCTCACCCTGCCCTCACTGGGCATTCGCAACCCCCCGACCTGTACAAGCTGAGCCCCTCTGCCTCCACCCTCGGGGAGGTGGGCTCCCTGTTAGGGACTTGGAGCAAGGTCAGCCCCTATGTCCCCACAGCCCACCATGATTTCACAGTGAGAAGCTGGGCTGGGGACCCGCTGCTACTTACTAAGGCTCACTGTCACTGTCTTGGTGTTGGCATCTGCTTTGTTTGATTGAGGACTCACCTCAGTCTTGTACCTGGACACAGTAGGGTTCATGGTCTTTTGCTGAACGAAGTTGAACCAGTACTCCAAGGAGCATGTGATGGGAGAGGCTGGGAGGAGTTGGGAGGAGCAGCTGAGCACAGAATAGAGACACAGCACACTCAGGTCCAGTGGTCAGAGGTGGGGCAGGCCCAGCGGTCAGAGTGACGAGAGTGCCGTGTCCTGGGGAGGCTCGACCCCACCAGCGTCCCACCCTGTGCAGGCAGCAGCTTCCCAGTGTTCCTGAATCCCCTCTTACCTTTAACCAACTCCCAGCCACACGATCTACTCGCGCCACTCTGTGTGTGTGTTCCTACTGAACGCTGATGGGGACCACTGCAGAAATATTGCTTCCGACCTCAGGCCACAAAACAACTGTGGCTTCCATTTCAGGGCCTCTCATGCTTTCTCTCTCTTATGTGCTCAAGGCAGGTAGCTGGCAGGCCGTGGCTTCCCTTCAGAAAGCTCACGTGATGAGGAACAGAGGGATGCCCTGGCCACAGTCCATGGGAGCCCAGCGTGGAAGGGGATCCTTTTCCCTCTGAGCCTTCTGACGAGACCTTGGCCCGGCCACAGCTTGCTGCCCTCAGGAGAAGCCTTGGGTGGGAGGTGCCCAGCAACAGGCCCTGGATTCCCGACCCCACACCCTATGCCGTCGTGTGTGCTGTAAGCCATCGCATTTTGGGATAACTTGTTACACAAAAGCAGACCTTCCTGGGCCCACGAGGAAAGCTCACTAATGAGGGCTGGCTGTGTCTGGAACAATTGTGTCCCCTGCCATTCCAGCAGCAGCAGTGTGTCCAGGGCAGGAGGCTGGGACCCCCGAGAGGCACTCCTCCTCCCACACCTCTCCCCACTGGGCATGGCTATCCATGGACACCAGGTGAAAATCAACATCACAGAAGCCTTGAAGGAGGCCCACAGCTCCAGAGGGCTGAGGAGCAGGGGCAGGGACCACTGAATCCGAGCAGGGGCAGGACCACTGAATCCGAGCAGGGGCAGGGACCACTGAATCCGAGCAGGGGCAGGACCACTGAATCCGAGCAGGGGCAGGACCACTGAATCCGAGCAGGGCAGGGACCACTGAATCCGAGCAGGTGCAAGACCACTGAATCCGAGCAGGGGCAGGACCACTGAATCCGAGCAGGGGCAGGGACCACTGAATCCGATTCAGGAGCATGCATTGTCCCTGGTGGGGCCACCCCCTCTCCGGCCTGGACCCCTGCCCAACTGCACCCTGGGAGGAGAGCTCTCAGCCACGCCTCTGCTGCACTATGTCAGGAGTTTGCAAGTGATTTGTAATCAACAGTAAGGTGTGAACTAAGAACATGAACCAGTCAGGGTTTGAGGCAGAGAAGGGAAGATGCTCCAGGCATCTTCAGCAGGAAAGGAGGTAATGCCAGTGTAACTTCCCTGAAAGTGACTGGGAGGTTGAAGCAGGTTGTCACGTGGCTGGCTCCCTGAAACGACTTGCAGGACAATACAGAGCCCACCCAGCACGGGGCCACCGTTCCTCGTGGGTTTACCTCGGCCAGCTGAGGGCCAGGAGCAGAAGCCAGGAGCCCATGGGGTTGCGGCCATCGTCGCCTGCATCTGGGGTTTGAAGAACAGACACCACACAGAAAGACCCACCTCTCGACAGCCGTGCTTTCCAGCAGAAACAGCACAGGATGGCACAAGACGGGCTCTTCTCCCGCCTGCCTCTGGTGGGCTCCACCTGGCTTGCGGAACCCAGCTGCCAAGCATCTCGGAAATGAGACGCTTGGTTCCCCGTTTTCTCCAGTCACAGGGAGGGTGGACGGAAGGTTAAATAAGCCAGCGCGGTGCATGCACCACAGAAGGCAGAATTTAAACCGCTGGACGGCTTCAGGGCAGCTCTGCCCCAGCCTTGATGTGCTTCTTCACGATGAAGACGAGCTTGGAGCTCCAGCCCGGAGGCACCAGGAACGCGGCCTCGGAGGCATACGTGGGCACCGTGCTTCACCGGGCGAGGGCTCTCCCACCACTGGCTTGCCCACAGCACGGCTCGGCTGGGCCTGGCAGCTCCCACTGACTCACCACTGTGAGTGAGTGAGTCTCACATTTTCCATGCACCTCATGAAGTGAGACGCCGGCCTCCCCTCCATTCTGGGCGACCTGTCAAGGATACCTGAAAGCAGATAGAGCCTTGGGAGGCAGGGGCAGGGCCTTCCTCCATGGCAGGCCACACGGGCTGCTCTCCCATAACCCAGACTCGGTGTGTGGGGGCAGCACTGGTCCCTTTACACACAGGGACCTGCGGGTCCCCAACAAACTGTCCTCCCTCCCTGAGCCCAGAGCCCCATATCTCCTCCCAGCACCCATGCAGCTGCGCAGGTTGTGTTAGGTTACAGGTAGATGACATTCCAGAGCCGTCAGTCCGGGACACCCGAAAGGGACATCGTGCATGAGAGGCAGTGGTCACGGACCAGCAAAGAGACCAGGAGAATGACTCTCCCTCTTGACCCAAGCTGGGAGTGTCCGGCCACCTAGAGAGAAGGTGACGGCTCACTCCAGGCTCCAGGGGCCCGTCTTGCGCCTGAAGCCCATGGTTCAAACCTTGTTTCCTGCCTCATAAACCCTTAGGAGTTAAAAGTGTCCAGACCCCAAAATGCCACGTCTTTTTGTTTAACTCATAAAAAAACTCCTGACTATAAACAAGTCCAGACTCATGTCTCGATATTCAAAGCCTCTCGCACACGTTCCGTCCCAACCCGCCTTTGCCATCACCAGGGTCTCCTCCAGAATTAGGGGCATGTCTCGTCCTCCCCAGGCACACATCACTGTTCCCCAGGCGCCTTTCTCGCTCCTTCCATGGGGCAGCCCCAACCTGGGTAGACCCAGCCCCCCCGCCCCGGGGACCCTGCTCGGAGCCTCTGCCCTGCTTTGCGACGCTGGCACTGTGCACGCCTCTTCATCGCCAACGCCACACTTCCCAGCTCTCCCAGCGGCCTCAGGTCCCTCACAGCGGGGCTGGGGCTGCTTCACCCTGCACCCCCAAGCCCAGGACAGGGGCCTGGATTTGAAATGCGATAGTCCTACGACCTTTGGATAAGTTACTAAATGTTTACGAATCTCAGGGCGTTCAAATATGTACAAATAAAATTACGAAAATGAAAATGTGTGGATTGTAACAATTGCTATTTGTTGATGAGAGATGATCGGTTTCCACAAATGCAACCCCAGGCAGCCCTTCAGTTGGAAGTCATGTTCACCTAGCCATGTCTCCAGGCTCTGCCTCTAGCCGGGGTCTGGCCTGGCCCAGCCTTCTCTGACCACATCGTCCCCTAAGTGCAAGTCCAAGCAGCTGGAGCTAATCACAGCTTTAGGGAAGGGACTTCTCTTCTCAACTGACCTAGATGCTGTTAACAGGAGCCTTGTTTTGCAAGATGGGTCCAGTCCAGGGCCTTCCTGCTGCCCAGGGCTCGGTCCCGAACGCTGCCTGGGGCCTCCTCACGCAGGTGTTTCTCTTTCCTTTTACCAGCACCAGAAAGATCAACGATAGCAGATTCTTTCATCTGAAAGGATTTTTTAAAGTAACTATTTAAAAATGGTGTTTCCCTTCCCGTCTGTATTCTAAGTGCTGGCTCCTCTGGCCAGAGGCCTCAGTGAGAACCGAGCTGTCACGCGCAGGCTGTCCCACGCCGTTCCCGCGCCCGGGCCGGCCCCTCCGCCTGGCAGCACCGACACTCGATGAGCACACGACATGCTGGGCCTTGCGATGCTCTTTCTATTTTTAAACGCTTGATTTATGCCTTTCAGTTGGATCTTATTCAACTAAAAATGTACTGTGTGTTCAGCTGAACAACAGTAAACATTTTCCGTGGCTGTGGCAATATGTTTGCACAGACCTCAATTACAAAATTAACAGGGCAGATTCTGTTGTCTTTGTTGAGCCGAAGAGATTACAATGAAACCCTCTAACGAAAGCAGACATGAGAAATCAGACCTGAAGACAATGTGAACAAGAACGGCTCGTTATCCACTACGTTTGATTTACTGACCAGCTGTGTTGCTTCACTTTTAGAATTCAGCAAGTAAGAACGCCATTTCTAAATTGCAGCAAACCCGCTAAGTCCTGGGTGAGAGCCAAGGGCGTGTGGGTCGGGGGTGGACGGGGTGGATGGAGGCCGTGAGGAGAGGTGGTGGCCTCCCCGAGCTAACCGCACCATCCTCGCTCCAGAGTCACCTGTGTGCCCGAAATGGCACAGTAAGAATCTCGTCCAGGGTGTGACTCCACGTCCTGGGACTGGCGGAAGGTGGGAGGTGGGGGCTGTCTGCCCCCAGCCTGGAGGAGAGACGCACTTGGGGCAGCTGCCCCTGGCCTGGAGGGAGAGGTGCTCAGGGCCGGGCTGTCCCGGGGCTGTGCCAGGGGCTGAGCAACCCAGCAGAGCCCTCAGAGCTGTGCCCTGCAGCCTGGGACAGGCACAAGTGCCCTGAGGGCAGGCATCACTTTCTTCCCCCGGCCCGAAAGGCCCCTGCCCGCCTGGACAGCTTCAGGAGGCTGGCTGTCACACGGGACGGGTGTCACAGGAGGGCCCTGGTTGGCACTGGAGGTGAGCACCCCAGCCCACAGAGGCTCTCCTTGGCCCACACTCAGTTGGCTCCTGAGCCCTTTCTAATGAGGCCTAACCTGGGGCATCCCGGAGGCTGGGAAGGGTGTGGAGAGGGCGCTTTGGGGTTCTGGAGCCCACCTCACAGCCCCAGCCACCCAGCCACACTGGTCACTCCACTGCAGGCCTCTGGGGCACCAAAGGAAGGTGGAGACCAGCCCCCGTCAGTACTAGGAAGCAGGGGGCTTCCCAGAGCCTGCAATGGGCTCGAGGCCAGGCTTGACCACAGCCGTCTGCAGCCCACAGCACACCCCTGACCCCAGCAGCGCCCTGACCCCAGGCTGTCAGCCCATGTTCCGGTGCTGCATGCACGTCAGTGAGGCAAGGAAGGAACACGAGGCCAAAGCCAGTCATGAAACTGTCTTGAGAAAACAGAGAGAAGGCCCTTCATTTAGGGGGTTCCATGCCCAGGAGGTGGCATCGAAGAAGGACCGCTCAGACGTCGGGACCCCCGAGCGTCTCCCCAGCACTGACAGCGGCAAGCCCGGCCACGCACGCCGCACGGAAGATGATGTCACGTCCATCCTCCACATAATTCCGTGCCAGCTTTTATTTACCTCAATCGTGGTTCACGTTTCAAAGGTTGGGGAAGAAGACACAGAAGTCGCACTCGGATTGCAGAGGCCTGAGTGTCACTCTAACCGCAGGTGATCAGAACGTTGCATCGGGCGGGCAAGATTCCAGCAGGAAGCAGCAGCCGCCAGAGGGACAGGCCGGTCTGTAAAGGCGGGGACACAGGAGGCAGATCACAAGCGCAGGAACTGGGGGCCCTGGGCAGGACAGGGAGGTGACCAGGCCTGGCTGCTGGGATCCATGTGCTGCCCCACCCCTGCCCCAGTCTTACCCCCACTCCTGCCCCAGTCCTGCCCCACCCCTGCCCCAGTCCTACCCCACTCCTGCCTCACTCCTGCCCCAGGCCTGCCCCAGTCCTGCCTCACCCCTGCCCCAGTTCTGTCCACAACCTTGCCCCAGTCCTTCCTTGCCCTGCCCTGACCCTGCCCCATTTCACCCTGCTCCTGCCCCCGCCCCTGCCCCGCCCCAGTCCTGAGGACTTGCTCCAGCCCACGCCCTGCTCCTCGACAGTTTGTCTGCACATCCGTCTCACACACACTTTCTGGGAGCCCACCCTGCAGCACTGACATGGGAATCTGTGTTGAGCCCAGGACAGTGCCTCGGCTGCCTCGAGGAAAGAAGGGCAAGGTCAGACCCCAGGTCAGCAGCGCGACCCATTCTGCGGGAGCTGGGGCTCCAGCAGGCAGCAAGCAGAGGTGCTGGCCCGACCACCTCTGGCCATGATCTGCTGAGGAAGGGCTCACCCCCAACCCACAATGAACCCGCATCTCCGAGCCCCCGAGACCCTGACACAAAAGGCGTGAAGCCTTGTTTGAGGACGTGGGCGATACGGTGTCAGCGTGGGTGTGGCCAGGCACAGCCCCAGCCCCTTGGAAGTGAGCCAAGCCTCCATCCCCCTTCAGAGGAAATTAATAAAGCTACCTGCAGATGATTATGGAAAACAGATTAGCTCCCGCTGCGATGATGTAAAATAAGTTCCATGCCAGGACTTCGCTGACACAGGACAGATGGAGCTGGCCCTGATGGGGTGGGTGGAGTGGCCTGGCGTCTACAGGCCCAGCCCAGACCGTCTCCTGGAAACCAAAGGAGACATGTCCCAAATGGCACAGCTCGGGGCCAGCAAGAGGAGTTCAACTTCCGCGACCACCCTCATCTTCATTCCTAGTGTATTTATTTTTCAACTAAAGCAAACAAAAGATGCTCTCCAGGGATGGCGTGTTGGAACTCACCTTTGTGCTAAGGGGACAGCCAGGCTCACTAAGGTGGGGGTGCAGGGGCTGCCGGCGGCCCCCAGGAAGCCTCCTCTCTGCAGCCCAGACTCCCATCTTGACCCCCACCGGCTCAACCCACTTCGAAACCACACTCCCTTCCACCCAGCTTCTCTCCCTGTGTACACCACACACAGACACTTCCCAGAGGCCAACCTGGTCTGCCCAGGTGGGTTTCTGACCCAAAGCTGAGGTGATGCTCCACCCCCTGGCCTCTGCCATGTGGCCCTCGCCTGGAGCTTCCCAACTCACCCACAGAGGCCCAGGCTGGGCTGCACTGGGCTCAGCGGACACGCCACCAACCACCTCCTTCCTGAGGTCCCGAATCCCAGGAACAAAATTATACAAAAAGCAGATGGACGCACAAGGGGATCTCAGAATCTCCTGATGTCTGCGCGGAGAAGAAACCAACGCCATGAGCGGCTCATCTCCTGTCCCCATCCCAACCCCACCTCCATCAAAAAGGCCCTGCTGGAGTCCACGGATGCCACTCGATGCTGGTCTCCGTCACACATTAGGAAAGAAGGTCACAGTGAGGTGGGCAGTGGACCTGGGGGAGCAGGGGGAGCCACTGGAAATGGGCACGTGGCTCCCAGCAGCCCAGGCAGGCAGCCCAGACAGTGAAGCCACCTGGCAGGCTCAGCCCGGGGCATGGCTTGTGGTGCGACTGAAACACCCAGGGGTTCAGCCCATCTCCACTCCGAGTGCTTGAGTCAGGAGATTAACTATCCGAAGTCTGACTGTCACAGATGAGCAGGGAACAGGGGTTTGGGGGGACACACACACCCAGGGCTGCACCCTGACCCCAGGCAGGTCTTCCTGATGTCTGTGAAAAGGGGTCTTCCCACTGTGCAGAAATCCAGCACAGTGGACCTGCAGGGGGCACCACGGCTTCAGCCCTGACCAGCTGGACTCCGTCTGAAGGAGCAGATCTCGTGTCTGACTCTGTAAGCAGCTTCCAGCTGTCCCTCCAAGGAGCTCCTCACATCTGATCGATCACAGCGGGAAGCCTGCAGGCACAGTAAACATCTGCCGAGCACCCTCTTTATGCCAGCCTGGCCTGGCACAGAAAACATGGTAGTAACCCTAAGTTCTTGTCCCCAGGGAGCCGGCGGTCTCACGTGAGGACGGGTGTGTCGGCAGACGGATGACAACAGGCAGCAGTGTGCGCATCTCAGAGGCAGGGGTGGTGCCCGCTGCAGCAGGCGAGTCACTGCGTGGGGTAACCGTGGACACCTTCCCTGCAAGAGCCCAGACCAAAGGGCAAAACACTCAACTCTGAGTTGGCCGCATAGAACAGGGCTACCCAGGTAAGCAGTCCCCGTTTCTCTCTTGTGTGAAAGCAACCAGGGACAGGCAGGCCAGGCACACATGAGGGCCCCATAGCCAGTGCAGCCAAGGCTCCTCACATCACAGGGTGCCCCCCTCTCTGGGAGTGGCCTCCTGTGCTCAAGAAGGCTGCCTAAGCTCCAGGCTCACGTCCACATTTCCAGCAGCTGGAGGATAAAGAGCATGTCCCACCCACTAGAGAAATTCCTTTGCACAGTGTCCAGTTACCACGTGCTGTGAGTCATGCAGCAATACTGAGATGGGAAACAGATTAGAAAATCAGGCTTTCACTGGGGCTCACTGCTGCCCCAAATCAATGCACGTTCTGCTACCAAAAGAGGAGGGAGAGCAGCGAATGGGGCGGGACACAGCCCCCTCCACTGCAGATCCGTGAGGGCCGGGCTCCCAGGCTTCTCCCTGGCACCCTGAACTTCATCAACAAGGATGTCAAGGGAAAGACAAAGAGGGGAGGGGTCTGTAGGGCACAGGGACAGGCCAGGGGCAGAACGAGAGGAGGGGACATTTCTCGAGGTCCACCCGTCTTGTCTGCTTCAGGGGGAAAGAGCTCTGGTGGGAGGAACTGCATGAGCCACAGACACAAGCCACAGTGTGCTAGAGCGGGCCTAGAGTTAGAGCCAGAGCAACGGCATTTTATAAGGCAAAGCTGTTTTTCCGAAACTCTGCCCCATTCTCCTCGCAATAACAGCTGACCTTGGCTTCTGTAAACAAAACTGCTAGCTTGCTCTAAAGAATGAACTGTCTGGCCTTTGCTTATCAGTAGTTACCAAATAAGCATCTGTAAAGTTACTTGTCCTGCGTCCACTCAATCCTAGAACCAGGATGTGGTTTTTCAGCTTAAATACCCTGCTCCCCCGAGTTCGGGGCCACGGGTTGGAGGGACGTGAGTCCTCCGTGGCCGCTGGCAATAAAGACCCTGCAATTTGGCACACTTTTGTCTTCGTTGATTATTTCAATCTCGCATCCAATACTTCACATGGAACTGTAAATGTTTTAGTAGTTTTACATTTTTAAAAAGCAAAGATAAACAGCAGAATTTTGTTTTACTATTCTATTTAACCTAATATATCTAAAACATTGCCATTTCAATGAGTAATTAGCAGAAAAACCAGATTAATAAGTATTCACTTTTACACCCACAGCATGTCTGCCTGGAGCGGCCGTGACCGTGTGGCCAGCGCTGGCTTCACTGGGCCATGAAGCTCGAAACCACTGGAAAACCCCCATCTGGGGCACCCAGGAGCAGGCACCAAGACAGTCAGGAAGGTGTGTTTAGGACACAGTGCCCCAAGTCACACCCATAAACACACGACTATCACCTACACACTAACACCACTCTGGCCGTGGGACTTCGTATGCAGAAAATAAATCTGGGAACAAAAACACATTTGCTGCCCAGGTGGCCTTGGTTGGGCAGGGCCGGCCAGGCAGAGCTGGTCCTCGAAGCCCGTGCCTGCCCCAGGCCAGCCCTCCCAGGTCAGGGCCACAGCAGGGCCCCGAGCCCCAAGGCTGTTCGGGGAGTGCCCCCTTTCCAGTCACACACCTGACACTGAGGGCTTGGCCTGGCCCTTGTGGCTAACACGAATCTTCAGCCACTGGCCAGCAGGTGTGGGTTTGAAGGGTCCATGTAACCGTTCTTGCTGAAGCCTGGCCACAGGGCATGGAGGCTCCAGAGGGATGGCGGTGCTACCTTTCAGAAATACAGACTTTCCAACTCCACCCAACCTGCTGAGCCAGAAGCTCTGGGCGGGGCTGGGCATCTGAATTTAACAAGCCCCCCCCCCAGGTGCTGGGGCTGACTCAGGCTTGAAAGCCACGGTCTTCAGCTTTGGTGCAATGAACACACATATGCGTATGTCTTTATGACAGAGTAATTTATATTCCTTTGGGTATATACCCAGTTATGGGATTGCTGCGTCTAATGTAGTTCTTTTCTAGCTCTTTGAGGAATCGCCACTCTGCATTCCACAATGGCCGAACTAATTTACACGCCCACAATGTGTAAGTGTTCCTTTTTCTCCACACCCACGCCAGCTGGCGTGATCGCCATCCTGACTGGTGTGAGATGACATCTCATTGTGGCTTTGATTTGCATTTCTCTAATGATCAGTGATATTGAGAATGTTTTCATATGCTTATTGGCCAAGTACATGGCTTCTTTTGAAAAGTGTCTGTTCATGTCCTTTGCCCACTTTTCAGTGGAGCTGCTTGGTTTTTGCTTGTACTTTTAAGTCCCTTGTAGATTCTAGATATTAGACGTTTATCAGATGCCTAGTTTGCAAATACGTTCTCCCATTCTATAGGTTCTCTGTTTATGCTGTTGGTAGTTTCTTTTCACTGTACAGAAGCTCTTTAGTTTAATTTGCTCCCATCTGTTTACTTTTGCTTTTGTGCAACTGCTTTTGGCTTTTTTGTCATGAAATCCTTGCCAGTTCCTATGTTTAAAATGGTATGTCCTAGGTTATCTTCCGGAGTTTGCTTGTAGGTGTGTGGTTTTCCTTCTGGGCTCTCTGTGCTGTTCCATTGGTCTATGTATCTGCTTTTGTGCCAGTTCCATGCTGTTTTGGTTACTGTAACCTTATAGTATACTTCGAAGTCAGGTAATGTGGGTCCTCCAGCTTAGTTTTTTACTTAGGATTGCCTCGGCTATTTAGGCTCTTTTGGGGTTCCATATGAACTTTAGGATAGATTTTCTAGTTCTGTGAAGAATGTCATTGGTTGTTCAATGGGAACAGCATTGAATCTGTAAATTATTTTGAACAGTGTGGCCACTTTAATGATATCGATTCTTCCTATCCAAGAGCATGGGATGTTTTTCCATTTGTTTGTGTCCTTTCTGATTTCTTGCAGCAGTGTCTTGCAGTTCTTCTTGAAGGGATCTTTCACCTCCCGGGTTAGCTAAAGTGTTCCGAGGTATTTTATTCTTTCTGTGGTGATTACAAATGGGATTGCACCACAATTGGTTCTTGGCTCGGGTGCTTTTAGGAAACACTTGGTTTAACACTTTGCAGTGCAACTATCTGAAGTGACATTTAAGTTTAGTTAATGCTGATACTCAGTTTTAATGACTATCATGACATCTCAAAAATGATTCCTCAAAAGGACACATTCATCAAAATGGAGAAGCTCATGATTGCCGTATTTCTAAAGAGTGTTGTGTATTATTCAATGCCAGTGACGAACTCCAGCCAGGGTTTTGTTAACATTTGGGCAGTACGTTTCTATACTTCAGGATGACAATCAGCTGTTCCTCCAGGCTAATTAGGATGTATTGAATTTTAATAATTTTAACAAACAGGGCCAATCAACTGAAACCCTTTCTTGGTATATTTTTAAACAAGTTCTAAAACTATTTTTTTCAAGCTTCTCAAGGATTTAAGTCAAATGGTTTTTAAAAAGTGACACATCACTCTTAGCCACAAAATCACATAATAAAACCACATTTTTGAACATTCATTTCCAAAACATTTTCTCCATAGACACATTTCTTTTGAAAGGTAGCTGCTTCATTTATTGTCAAAACATTATTAGTGAGGTTCTACCTTGAAGGGACTGAGCATTTTAATATTTTTGAAAATATTTGATGAGTCATATAGTACAGATAGCCGTTTATCATCACAGGGAATACTGGCAAATTTGCAGCATTTACTGTTTTGTGAAATAAAATGTGTAGCTGTTGAATAGCTCAGCATCTATTTACAGTGTGTGGCCATGAGTTGACCTTCAAACCTCTGTGCTTCACAGAAGAGCTTCAGGACCATCCCATCTCCTCACAAGATCCTCTGAAGATGCTGCCAGCTGAAGGAAGACACTGATGCTGTGTTCTCACTCGGGGTGCAGATGGCACAGGAAATGTGGCTCCCACCTTAAAGTGAGAAAAACTTAGATAATTTAAAAACGGTCATCTTTTAAAAGCCTATTAGAGAGCTAGAGCTGGACAGAATCCCAGTGAGATGAATCCACAGATCAGCAGCCTCCCCAGGACAAAAGTGCCCACAGCTGCCGTCAGCCATGGACCAGCCTTGGGGGAAGCAGAAGCTTCCAGGGACACAAATAAGAAGAAAACAGATAAGCTTCTGACAAATATGTAAAGGCTGAGTGTGGGGAGGCATGAGTGTTACAGCACCTGTGAGTCTGCACAGAAGAACCCATCCCCACCTCCAGGGATTTTTCTGGGCCTTCTCCAGGTGCCCTTGAGAAAGATGGGGTACATGGTGGAAGGCTGAGAGACACCCCCCCCGAGACAGGGGGGTGAAGGGCCTACTAAGAAGCAAGGGTCCAGCAGAACAGAGACAAGCCTGTGAGAAACTCCATGCCTTCTTCTGAGGCCTGCAGAGAGATAGGGAAGCAGAGGGCCTCACCCCTTGGGCACAGGCACATGAAGCCTGCTGCAGTCTAAGGGCAGGGACCAAGGCTGAGCAAAGCCCCAAAGGCACCCGAGGGCTTGCACTAAGTACAAAGCAGAGGGCATTTACCATGGAGAGGGGTGGAGGATGGAGGGCTGCCCCAGGTGCAGATGCCAGGAGCCAGATGACACCCAAGGCAAGGCAGGGAGCTGAGACAGAACCCACAGCCACCTGAGTCCAAGGAAAAGAGAGCTCTGACCTGGCCTTCAAATCACGTGAAGGCTGTGGTGAACAGAATCTTACTAAATTAACAGTAAAGCCCACACCCAGCTCAGCTGCAGAATGTGCTGACCAAACCCACTGCAGTACAAACTGGCAAGAAGAGGCCACAGCCTGGGTGTGAGCAGCATACGCATGCCAACAAACAGGCTTCCAGCAGTCAGCAAAGCACTACAGGACACATCAGAAAGCAGGAAAACACCACCCACCATCAAGAGAGGAAACAGTCAACAGAACCAAACCCAGAAATGACTCAGATACTGGAATTTCAGACGAAAACCTTAAAACAACTATGATAAATATGTTACAGAATTGGGGGGCGGGGAGGCAGACACCAGACACACAGAAATGCCAGAAGTTAAAAATGTTGTATCAGGTCAGAGCTCTCTTTATGGGCACCAGACTGTGCACAGCATAGGAAAGAGTCAGTGACCTTGAAGATGTGAATAGAAATTACCCCAGCTGAACAAAAGGAACAAATAGAGTGAGGGGAAAATACAGAGCATCTGAGGCCTGTGGGTGAAGAGGAACAGCCAGTGCACAGATTACTAGAGTTCCCGAAGGAGAGGAGAAAGAGAATGGGGCATAGAACTATCTGAAAAAATAATGGGCAAGGACATTGAAAAAATAAGAGAACCACAAATCCAAGAAGCTTGGCAAACTCCAAGACGAAACTACAAAGGAAACCACTCCGGGGCACACTGCAGCCAGACTGCTGAAGGCCACCCAGAAAGAGCAAGTCTTGAAAACAGCCAGAGGCAAAACGGCACGGTGCACACAGCGAGACGAAGGTGACAACACCACCAGCTTCTCACTGGAAACAAAGGAGGCCAGAGGATGAGAAAACATCTTTAAAGTGACAAAAGCATCAACCTAGATTTCCATATCTAGCAAAAATATTCTTCAGAATGTCCTCAGGTAGGTGAAGGCTGAATGACTAGGTCTCCAGAATAGCACTATCCAAAACGCTAAGAGAAGTCCTTGAGTCTGATGAGAAGTTATACCTGACAGATAGGATAACACTCACAAAGGTATCATGTTAAATACAAAATACCTTAAATATATCTACATGGGGGGTGTTCTCTATTTCTCTGTATTTACATTTTCTCCCAAACATATACGTGTATGTTGAATATGCTGTTGTTTAAAGTAAAAGTAATAAAAAATAAATGTGATTTGCTGTTTACAGTATCTGTAGAAATAAAATAAAGACAAAAATACAAAGGGGAAAGGGTGGTGGTCGCAACAATGATGTTGGAAATTTCTCATGCTGTAAAGTAGTGGATATGTTTGAAGACGGAGGTTTACAAAGATGCACGTGTTAATATCTGGAGCAAGCACCGAGAAAAGGATGACGCAGAAACACCAAACCGATGGAGGAGATAAGATTCGACGCCAACCAGAAGTACAGGATCCACTCTGGCAGGGAAAAGGCACAGATAAAGAAAGGGCAGGAGAGGTGAGTTGAATTAAACACAGACGTATTGGTACTGTGTGTGAGTAGACCGAATGCACAAGCTTAAAGGTGGGTATCATAAAACTGATAAAAACAAAGGCAGGCCAACTCTCTATTGTTTACTGAAAACACCGTTTAATCCTAAGGACACAAAGAAGTTAAAGGTAAGTCGATGGAAAAAGATACACCCTGTATGCACTAAGTGAAAGAAAGCCACCGTGGCTTTATAAAACCAAGGCAGACCTTCAGTCAAACAGTGTAAGGGAAAGAGGGACCGCTTGTAATGATAAAAGGGTCAATTCCCCAGGAAGACATAATCATCTTCAATGTGTGCGTCTAATCGTAAAGCTCCCTGACACTTGGAGCAAAAACTGTCCAAAGATGGACTTAGAGCAGGGCCCAGGTCTTGGGTGCCAGTCCCCACTACAGGACCCAAGGCTCTTTGGAGAAATGGCGGCTCCCAGGGAAGGCACAGGGAACCCCAGAATACTGTGTTTCATCAGAAGTGAGTCAGGACTCAAGCAGCCACAGTGTCATGGGGAGAGGACATGGAGGCAGGCTAGCAGGGCTCCTGTGGGCCAAATTTTGGAGAATTTCAGCATAAAAAGAAATAGTGAAAGTAACAGATTGTATCCCATTGAATCAAATGGAAAACCATGAACTATGCTGATAAAAATAAATACATACACTGGGCGTGGTGGCTCACGCCTGTAATCCCAGCATTTTGGGAGGCCAAAGTGGCTGGATCACTTGAGCCCAGGAGTTTGAGACCAGCCTGGCCAACATGGTGAAAACTAATCTCTACTAAAAATACAAGAGTTAGCTTGGCATGATGGCGTGCCCCTGTAGTCCCAGCTACTCAGGAGGCTGAGGCAGGAGAATCGCTTGAACTTAGGAGGCAGTGAGCTGAGATCCTGCCACTGCACTCCAGCCTGGACAACAGAATAAGACTCTGTCTCAAAAGAAAGAGAACGGAGAGAGAAAAAGGAGAAAGAGAGAGGTGGGGGGTGGGTAGGGAGAGGTGGGGGAAAAGAGAGAGGAGAGAGAAGAGAGAGACAGGAATAATTGGAAGGGGTGATGAAGAATGGAATATTTACATATTCTCAAAATCCACCCCCAAATGCTGGGAGTTCCAAAGAGGGAAGGACTGAGCTCACAGTGGACAGGTCTGGCAGGCGCCTCGCTGGGTAGTTGGAGCTGAGCTCAGGCACCCCCAACAGCAGGGCACAGGAAGGACACCGCATGATGTTGGCGATTTTGCTGCCACAGGTGCATAATTTGAATGTCATGGTGAGGAGACACTGGACAAATCCAAGCTGAGGGGAAAGTTACAAAATAACTGTCTATCTTCTGCAAAAGTTTCAGGGCCAGCAAGCCAAGCAGACTCCAACACCTCCAAGCTGAATGAGAACCAGGCCCTGGCGACTCGCTGGTGTGCGATCTGAACTGACCGCTTCCATCTAGACAGGAACTTGCTGGCGCAGCAGGAGGAAGCAGAGTGAGGTCCGGCCGTCAGGGACGCAGCTGATTCGTGTTAAAGTCTGAGTTCTGCGGGTCGTGTCGTGGTTACAAAGGAGAACATCCTTGTTTGCAGGGAATAAAACTAAAAAACGTGAGGGTGACGAGGTGACAGGGCTGCAGCTTACTATTAAATCCTTCCAGAAAAAATTATTTTACTGTACTTGCCACTTTTCTGTAAGTTTGGAATTGTTTCAAAGTGAGGAAGCTTTTAAAAATTAAGTTAGTAAGCCATAAATAGGGAGGAAATATTTGCAGTTCGTCCCTGACAGAAGGCTTGCAGCCTGAATCTATGACTAGCCCCTATGTTTTTCCTTGGAAAAGGAAAAACAGCCCAATTACAGTGGACGACACACCAGAAACACTTCACAGAGGAGACGAGCAAACGGCCGGCAAGCCAGGAAAGGCATTCAGAGCCGCAGCCACCGGGTGGGCGCACAGAGCGCCAGGCGTCGCCTTGCACCCCTGAAACGGCCAGAATGAAAAAGGCCGATGACTCCAAATGGTGGCAAGGACGTGCCGCTGCCAGAACCCACAAGCAGAAAGCTGTGAGCTCTTTCCACACTGGCTTGTCAGTTGCTTATAAAGTTAAACATACGCTTTGCACATAATCCAGAAACTCCACTTCAAGCATTTATCTGAGATGTTCAAACAGTGTGCACACACAACTTGCACACAAATGTTCATGGCATCTTTATAAATAACATATTAAACAATAGCCAGAGGCTGGAAACAGCCTGGGTGTCCGGCAAGAGAGGAGCAGAGAAGCTGTAGTACCTTCATTATGGCGTTACCCGGCCATACGGACCCGTGAGTGGAAACATGCAGCACCAGAAGGACTCTGAAGAGCAGAGCGCCAGGCACAGAGGGCACGTGTGGCAGGCTTCCGTCCATGGGAAGTTCTGGGATAGGCAAAGCTCCCTGTGCTGAGACGCCAGCTCCATGGTGGCTCCGGGGAAGGGGACAAATGGAGCTTTCGGGGGTGAGGGGAAGTGGGTTGCACAGGCACCTGCATCTGTTAGAACAGCCCCGTGCCTTTCAGATCCCTGCGTTACTCATACCCTACTTTTGAGAAGCGTAAATTTCAGAGCAGGCTTGCACATGTGAATGCACACAGACACAGCACCTCGGTCCACGTGCACACACAGGTGAAGATACACACATGTGAAGATGCACACACATGAGCATGCACACAAAGGTGAACATGCACACGCATGTAAATATTACACATGAACATGCACATACGTCAATGTGCACACACAGGTGAACATGCACACACGTAAATGTGTACACACATGTGAACGTGCACATGTGTAAACATACAAACACACGTGAACACGCAAATACAGTGGACATGCACACATGCACACATGTGAACGTGAACACACATGAAGAGCATGTGAGCATGCATACACGTGAAGGTGCACACATGCGAACATGCAAGCAAACGTGAACATGCACACATATGGGAACATTCACACACGTGAAGATGCACACACGTGAAGTTTCACATGTGCGAGCATGCACACAAACGTGAACATGCACACACATGTGAACATGAACATGTAAACCCTTGTGAAGATGTGCACACATGAACATGCAAAAATACAAGTGAACATGCACCCACAAGAACATACAGGCGAACAGACACACACATGAAATTGCACACACACGGGAACATGCACAAATACACGTGAAGATGCATACACACGTGAATGTGCACACACGTGAACATGCATACACGAGAATATACACGTGTACATGCCCACACACAAGATGCACACACATAAACATGCACACAAATGTGAACATACACATGAAGATGCACACACGAGAACATGCAGACGTGTGAACATGCTCACAGGGGACTGTGCACACACACGGACACATGGACACGTGAAAATGCACACACACCCCAAAGGATGCCTATTGAATCAAGCACAGAGAAAAGGCCACACTGAAGCATGCAGAAAGCACAGTGGGGCAATGCCCTGCTCCCTCAGAGGCACAGGAACATGCACATACACGTGAACACACACGTGTACACATGGACACACGTGAACATGCACACACAGCAAAGGACGCCTATTGAGTCAGACACAGAGGAAAGGCCACACCGAAGCATGCAGGAAGCACAACGGGTCGAAGCCCTGCTCCCTCGGAGGCCGCAGGACCCCACTCTCCCTCGGGTCCCCTCCCAGCATGTGCACCTCACATCCCTCTGACACCCAGACTGCACCACAGCACCGGGCCCTGCTCCAGAGACCACCAGGCTAAAGACAGGCAGCCCCCAGGCTCCCCGTCGGGAAGATCTGGACTGCGCCTTGTGGGTGCTGAGGGCCCAGAGGCTCCCTGGCCCCCCTAAAGCACATGGCTTTGACATTACACTGTCTCCCAGGGGCCACATGGGGACCCAAAGTGAAAGGGCCCCAAGGAGAACCCTACACCATTATTCAGAGCTGCTTGCTTCCACGCGGGTTTCTAACTCAACTCAGCCCCTAGACACGCAGGCGTGGGGTGCAGGCTTCACCCCGGAAACACCGCACACCCTTGCTTGGTCCCACAAGCAGCGCCTCCTCCCAGCACCTGCGTGCACAGCGCCATGTGGAAGCGGGGGCTCCTCTCCCCAGGACCCCGGATCCCAGCTGCAGGGCGCGTGGGGAGGCTTTTCCTCTCCACCTGGTGGGTGGGGCGACCAAAAAACTGGGAGGTTCGCAGAAGCTGAAACACACCCGCTTGGCCTGGAGGCCCCCAGGGCGCCCGGACCTCCTCCCCCAGGACACCTGCCCAGCGCCTCCCACACGGGTGGATGGGATGCCAGACACGTGGTCTCCGCCCCATCCCAGGCTCGGGAAGGAAGGCTGCCTCTCCCCGGGTCTCTCGGTGTTGGGGGAGCCGGCCCCGCTGCGCCAGTGGAGGGCGGCCTGAGGCCCCGGGAACAGGGATCTCGGCTCCTCAGCTCCGGGCGAGCTGCTGTGCCACAGCCCCCCAGTGCGTTCTTATTAAAACCTTAAGCCCAGCGTCAAGGCAGAGAAATAAAAATTTATTTCTCTTCTTTATGAGACACCTGGCAACATGTCCACAGAACAATAGCATAATCACTTAGCCAAATTTCCGTCCCATTTGACTCCATTTTCTGGAAAGCAGAGGTATATTTTTGGAGCAAAGAGATCTTGGTGCAATTTTCCCTTCCCTTCCTCTTCCTCTTCCCGGCAGCCCTAGGCGGGAACTGGGTTCGAGTCAACCTCCCTTCTGGAGCAGGTTCATGCTTAGGCAGCCCCTCTGGGCACTGGCGGGGGAGGGCTGAGGCTTCCAGCAGAGGAAGAAGAGGTGCTGGAAGCTGCCAGTCCCTGCGTGGGCCACCTTGGTGGGGTCCAGGCAGTGCTGTGCAGGACACCGTGCTGGCAAGAGGAGCTGGACAGCGTCCACCTGCCCTGTTCAGCTGGATGCCCCAGGCAGGTCACAGCCCCACCTGGGTGGCCTCTCTGGCTGGACTGGGAGAGGGGCTTTGGTGCCTGGCGCCTTACACCGCTCTGAAGATGGGTGACTCAGGGCAACTTCACTCCCTGAACCTTGGTCTCCGCAGATTAAAAAGAAACAATATCCTAAAAACTCTCTAGGGTGGCTGTTAGACCTAGAGGTAAACAGTAGGAAGTGTCTGGTGCATGTCACGTGTTGATAACGATTTTGGAAATTGGCCCCTACTGCAGACAGGTCACAATGACCACACACACCTCCAGGGTAATGACACCTCTGTACTCTTGGGAAACTCCTCCAGGCACCAGCTCTCCAGTCCAGGTGAGGCTGTGACCCCACCCAGGTGACACTGTGGAGGCCTGCAGGATGTGCAGGTGTTTGGCCATCGATCCAGCAGATGCTTGGATCCGACACCGATGTCCGTGCCAGACTCCACAGAGAGCAGGGGACACGGCTGGGGGGAGGGTGTAAGTCAGGATGCCAGGCTCCTTGCAGATCTCCACGGCAATGCACACGGTGATTGTGGTGCAAAGCTCACAGAACAGGCTCTCCAAGGCTTCCAGTGTGTCCTGAAAGATCCCAAAATTGCCTGTGCCGCACAGAGGAAAGTGTTTTTCAACACCAGGGAGGTGAGAGTCTGCAAACACGCAGTGATGAAAGCACGTGGCTGGTTCTTCAGTGCAGCTCAAGGGACACCACGTGGACTGAGGCACACACATCACTCTCAGGCGTGGTGACTCAGGACATGGACACCCGCCAATCTCAGGCGTGGTGACTCAGGACATGGACACCCGCCAATCTCAGGCGTGGTGACTCAGGACATGGACACGCATCACTCTCAGGCGTGGTGGCTCAGGACATGGACATGTGTCACTCTCAGGCATGGTGACTCAGGACATGGACACACATCACTCAGGCGTGGTGACTCAGGACATGGACACGTGTCACTGTCAGGCGTGGTGACTCAGAACATGGACACATGTCAATCTCAGGCATGGTGACTCAGCACATGGACACACATAGCTCTCAGGCATGGTGACTCAGGACATGGACACGCATCGCTCTCAGGCATGGTGGCTCAGGACATGGACATGCATCACTCAGGCATGGTGACTCAGGACATGGACACGCATCACTCAGGCGTGGTGGCTCAGGACATGGACACGCGTCACTCAGGCGTGGTGACTCAGGACACGGACACGCATCACTCAGGCGTGGTGACTCAGGACATGGACACGCATCACTCAGGCGTGGTGACTCAGGACATGGACACGCATC
>CM052648.1:192738620-192772409 GCA_028533165.1 Leontopithecus rosalia
AGGCGTGGTGGCTCAGGACATGGACACGCGTCACTCTAAGGTGTGGTGGCTCAGGACATGGACACCCATTACTCCCAGTGACGCTCCCTGCAGTAAAGCCTTCCAAAGCGACTGCTTTCACTCCTAGCTTCTCTGAACCTGTACATTAGTTCTCTAATTTTTTTTAGCTTACAAAAGCAATTCATCATAAACTATAAAACTTTTTAAGTACAAAGAAGAAAAAAATTCCCACAAATTCTATAATCAGAGACAACTCTTGCTATTTTGGGGCATATTTTCTAGTCTTTCTATTTTGATTGGTCAATTCAAAGGTGAATATATTTATGTATGATATAAAATTCATATATTTTATATGTAATTTTACATATATGAAGTAAATACACTTTTTAAAGGCTCCCTGTTTACTGAGAGATACGTAGCACACTTCCTGTATGAAGTCTGTTTGTTTAGCCATTTATGTACCTGTCACCCTGCGTATCACCATAAGATGGTCCCTGGTGTAGGATTTCTGTCCTTACCACAATGCAGAGGGATGAGCAGGCAGAAGGAGCCGGCCTCTCGCAACGCTGGGCAGCCCCCGGGAAGCCATGCATTTTTCTTCTTCCTTGTTTGTTTGTTTTTCTGTAGAGATGAGGTCTCACTCTGCTGCCCAGGCTGGTTTCAAACTCCTAGACTCAAGCTATCCTCCCACTTCAGCCTCCCAAAGTGCTGAGATTATAGGTGAGAGCCAGCGCACCTGACTGGGCCACACGTTTTCAACTTAGGCGAGTTTATTGGACGTGGCCCCACGGTAAGTCTGGGAGCAACTGGATTCTTCCAGAACTTGGCCTTTACTGTCCAACTCCTGCAATTTCTATGTGGTGGTGCACGTGTTTATTAAGCAAAGCCTCAGTTGCTGGACATGGGAAGTTTCCGGCTTGACCCCTGAGGATCCTGAACGTTCAGTCAATGTGGTCAAGGCCTTGGAGAGACACACAAGCTGCACAGGCTGGGAGGCAAGTGACCTGTGAGGATGCAGGGGCCAGTCCCTCCAGGCCGGGTCCCACGGGCACCACCCAGAGCATGGGCCAGGTGACTCAAGGCCCAGCTGAAGCCTCTCTCCAGCACCTCCTGCAAGGACAGCGCCACTCCTCAGGTCTCTGTGTATCAGCTAAGAAAGGCTCCTCCATACCATGGCACCCCCATGAGCCAATCACCTCCCACCAGGCCTTACCTCCAACATCGGTAATTACAACTGAACATGAGATCTGGGTGAAGACACAGATCCTAACCAAAATACCAATTTTGTTGTGGGGCGTTGGGGGGGGGGTAGGTAGAACTAGATTCTAAAATTTATATGAAAGAGAAAAGGTCAGATAGAATCGTTATTGAAGAATAAGAGCCGTACAAATTGAGATAGCCTTGTAGTTATGTGGGGTAAGACAATTTGATCAATGGAACAAAACACGCACACACAGAGTCACACTTTATGACAGAGACAGCACTCTAGATCCAGCTTTTCAATCCGTGGTGCTTGGAAACTGGATACACTTATGAAAAATGAATGAAAATGGGCTCCTGCCTCATACTATGCGTGAAAATTAATCTTATGTAGATTAAAAACAAAATTGAAAGACAAAACTATAGGTTGAGCAGCTCGGATTGGAAAATCTAAAGTCTGAAACTTGTTGAGCACTAACATGGTGCTCAAAGGAAATGGATATCAAAGTATTTCAGATTTTTCAATGAGGGAACCTGGACAGGTAAATATAATACTAATATTCCAAAATCTGGGGGGGAAAATCCAAAATCTGAAACACTTCTGGTCCCAAGTTTATTAGATAAGGATACTTTTTTTTTTTTTGAGACGGAGTTTCGCTCTTGTTACCCAGGCTGGAGTGCAATGGCGCGATCTCGGCTCACCGCAACCTCCGCCTCCTGCGTTCAGGCAATTCTCCTGCCTCAGCCTCCTGAGTAGCTGGGATTACAGGCACGCGCCACCATGCCCAGCTGATTTTTTGTATTTTTAGTAGAGACAGGGTTTCACCATGTTGACCAGGATGGTCTCAATCTCTTGACCTCGTGATCCACCCGCCTCGGCCTCCCAAAGTGCTGGGATTACAGGTTTGAGCCACCGCGCCCAGCCCTAGATAAGGATACTTAACCTGTACTAAATTTTTAAAATAAAATATAGAAGGCTATCTTCCTTGATTTCAGCGATGGGAAGTGTATATTTAAGGCATCAAACTACCTGACTTGAAGCTGTGCTACAAGCCGACAGTAACCTAAACAGCAGAGTACTGAGCTAAAAACAAAGAGACGCATACACCAATAGAACAGGTAGAGAACCCGGAAGTACGTCTAAAGCACCTGACCTTCGACGAGGTCAGCCATAACAAGCAAGGGGGAAAGGACTCCCCTCATATGCAGAAGATTGAAGCGGGACCCTTCCTTTCACCACATACGAAAATCAAATCAAGGTTAATTCAAGACTTACATGCAAGACCTAAAACTAAAAATCAAGAAGAAAATCTAGTAAATAACGTTCTGGAAAGGGGCAGTGGCAGAGAATTTATAACTAAGTCCCAAAAGCAATTGCAACAAAAACAGAAGTTGACAAATGGGACCTAATTAAACTAAGTTTCTGCACAGCAAAAGAAATCATCAACAAACAGACATTCTACAAAATGCGCTAAAGTACCAGCAAACTACGCATCTGACAAAGTTCTAACATCCATCATCCATAAGGAACTTAAACAACTCAACAAGTAAAAACAACCCCATTAAAAAAATGGGCAAAGGACAGGACAAGACAGTTCTCAAAAGAAGACACACATGTAGCCAGTAAACATATAAAGACGTGTTCACCAACATTAATCATCAGAGAAGTGCAAATCAAAAGCACAATGCGATAATATTTCACAGCAGTCAGTAGGTCATTGTTATAAAGTCAAAGAACAACAGATGTTGATGAGGTTTCGGAGAAAAGGGAACGCTGATACACTGTTGGCGATCATGTAGATTAGGTGAGCCATTGTGGAAAGCAGTTTGGAGATTTCTCAAAGAACTTAGAACACAACAGCCTTTAAACCCAGTGACCCCACTCCTGGGTACACGCCAAAAGGAAAATAAATCCTTCTACCAAAAAAGCAAAGCAAACAAACAAAAGCACAGGCCCTCAGTGTTTATCGCAGCGCTATCAAAGCAGCAAAGATGCAAATGAACCTGGACGCCCATCAACAGTGGACTGTCGTGTACATAGAAAATACGGTACGTATACACCATGGAATATTACGCGGATTCAAAACAAAACCATGTCCTTTGCGGCAACATGGGTGTAGCTGAAGACCATTATCCTAAGCAAATTCACACAGAGACTGAAAACCATGTGTTCTCACTTATAAGCGGGAGCTAAACATTGAACACACAGGGACACAAAGATGGGAATAACAGACACTGGGGCTACTTGAGGTGGGAGGGTAGGAGGTGGGGTGGGTTGGTCTGCTATGCTCACTCACTCCCTGGGTGATGGGGTCATTTTTATGCCAAACGTCTGCGACACACAATCTACCCATGTAACAAACCTGAACGTGCACCCCCTGAACAAAAATAAAAGTTAATAAAAAAGCAAAACTACACAACATTTGCTAACCATAATATTTTTAAAAACCATAAATATAGGTAGGTCTATTTTGAAGGTTAAAATGCCTGTTCACAAAAGGACAACGCAAAGAAAGTTAAAATCTTGCTAGAAATTGAAAGATATGTGCAATATATGCAACCAACAAAAGATGAGTAACAACCTTCCCAAAAGCAGAAAACACTTGAACCAGGAATTCAAAAGTGAAAAAGCTCAGGTGGCCAGTGAATACGCAAAGGCATGCCTAACCTCATTGGTACTTAATAAGTAAAAATTACAGCCACGGTGAGATACCACCATGCAGTAGCCAGATTAGCAAAACTTGTGAAGCCTGGCAATGCCCAGTGTTCCAGGATGCTGTGCGATGTTGACTTTCACGCACTGGCGGTGGGAACATAACTTGGCACTTTGTAAAATAGCCTGGTTCTACATGGTATGTAAAACAGCATAGCTCAATGCAGTCAAGTTAAAGATACCCTGTGACCGAGCGATTCTACTCTTGGGTGTTTACCTAGAAAAACTCTTGAGTATTTGCCCAAGAGATGCTCACACCAGCAACGTCTGTAACAGACAAACACTGCCAATAATCCAAATATCCATTAACAGTAGAAAAGCTGAAGCAGCTGTGGTATGATACACACACACACACACACACACGCAGAATAGCACCTATCAGTGAGTGAATGTCGGTTGCAGCTGACATGATAGCAACATGATATCTTCAAATTATAGCTATCAGTCTGACCTCGGGTATAAAATGTGAGTTAAAGATGGCACTAACATAAAATTCAAGTGTAGGCAAAATGAATCCATTATCATGAGGAGTGTATGCACAGGTGGTAAAATTATAAAGAAAAGCAAGAGAGTGAATGCCTCAAAAGAGAAGATAATTTACCGGCACAGAGAGCAAGAAATATAATCAGAAAGAGCCAGGACGCTTTCAGGTTACTAGAAATGTCCTGTATTTTAAACTAGGAAGGAGAAATCATGGCTGCTGGCTTTATGATTAAACTTGAAACTATACATGTATGGAAAAATTGTGTAAATCCATATACTCAAAAGCTACTTATTTAAACAAACAATAAATCCAGAAAAGCAGCACTCCAATAAAATACCTCTTGTCAAAATCATCGTGCCAGACACAGTCACCGATTTTCTATCGTCATCTCATTCTGCGTTTCCGCAGCATCCGCACGAGCTGACACGAGCTCGTGTGTTTCCTGCAACTCCGTTCTCTTGGCTCCTGAGACTCTCCAGCTCTCCTGTTCCACCTCTAAAAGCTGGGAATACTTCAGGGTTGGTCCTGAATTTCCTTATCTGTACTTTCTTTCGGGGAAATCTCATACCCTCAAGTACTATTTATATGGTGATGATTGCCACACGTGGAGCTCTAGGCCTGACCTCTTTTCTGCTCAGTTAAGGTCTCTTAGGACATTCTGTGCTGTAAACTCCAACCGCCTCAGCTTCCCAGGACAACCAGCTCCATCTCAACTCGGAGAAATCGCCGCTGCGCTCTGCTGGGGCCCTGCTCCCTGCTGCAGACCGTCAGCTTCCTCCAGGTGGTGAGTCAGGGCACCTGCGGGACTCGCCTGGGTTCCTCCAGCCTCAGGTCTCTGCCCTCCACCGTCAGGTGCACATGAGACCCACTGTTACGTTTTGTTTGGTTTCTTCGAGACTTTTGTTTGTACCAGGCAGGAGGATAGGTCTGGTCGCTTATTATTCCATTTAAGCCAGAAGTGGAAGTCCTCCTTCTCTAATAATTTTAAAAGTGCAGATTAACAGAGGCACATCATAGATACTCAATATTTGTTGAATCAATTACCTAATTTTAAATGAGTACTAAGAAGGGTCTTGTCTCAGCAGTAAAGAAAAACAAATACAAGATGGTAGATGTAAACTCAACCAAGTGAATAATCACATTAAATGTAAAATCTAGAAATTCCAGATAAAAGGTAAAGATTGCCAGATTAGATAAAACACACACACACACCCCAACTATGCTGTCTACGAAATACCATTATAAACATGAAATCACAAATAGACTGAAAGAATGAAAAAATATGTATATATCATGCTAATACAAATCAAAAGAAAGCTGGAGAGGCTAAAAAAACAAAGTATATTTTAAAGCAAAGCATATTACCAGGAATTGAAAGTCTCTTTATAATGATAAACAGGCCAATTTATCAGGGAACATAGCCATTCTAAATACCTAATAACAGAGATTCAAAATGCACGAAGTAAAAATGAGAGAAGTGTAATGAGAAACAGACAAACTCCTAACTATAGTCAGAGACTTCAACAACCCTCCTCAATAGTTGACAGTAAAAGTAGACACAAGTCAGGAAGGGTGTAGGAGACCTCAACAGTACTGTAATTAATATCAACCAGCTTGCACTGGACTCCACAGGACACCCACCACCAAACGGGAGAGTAAGATTCTTTTATCCTGCGCTCACGGAACATTTACCAAGACAAGCCTTCCTCGGGGTCAGAAACAAGTCTCAATAAATGTGAAAGAATTTACTTGACACAATGTTCTCTTGCAGCAGGAGCAGTGGGGAACGAACCTCCCAAACACCGAACTGAGGAAGGAGGCTGAGCCGGGAGCTGCAGTGGGCAACAGCCTCATTCACCGAGCTCCCTGAGCTGCAGCTTCTCACCCCTTTTATAGGCTTACAACGCTAAAGGGGAAACTGAGGCAGAACTATGTCATTGTCCATTTGCTGGACATCTGACCTTACAATCTTTTGGCTTCACTGATTTGCTAATTCATATGCAGCACGAGCGGGAATGAGCAAGTGCAGGGCTTACAGAGACCAGACAAAAGCAACAAGCTGTTTGTTGGCAGAGGTGTTTCTAGGAGGGAGCCTGGTCCACGGAGACGTGGGGGCGTGACCCAGTGCCGGGCTTCCGCCGGCAGGGATAACATTCATTTGCAGCTCTTTCAAGGTTAACAGATAGCAGAGATGCTGGGAACCGAACAGATCATCATTTTCCCAGCTCTTTGGCATTTTATTTTATTTTATATCCTTCTTCACTCTCCTTCCTATCTGGTCGTGGGGGAAGAAATGAAACTGAAGGAGACGACGGGGCCTCCCCTCTCATTCTGACCACCATGAGATTGTGCCGTAAGTCAGAATCAGAAAGATATCTGAAAAATCCACAAACATTTGAAAGCCAAATAACAAACTTCTAAATAACCCATGGGTCAAAGAAGAAAACAAAAGAGAAATTAGCAAGTATTCTGAAATGTCTACAAATGAAAGCACAGCATACTAAAATTTGTGGGTCAGACATGGTGGCTCACACCTGTGATCCTAGCACTTTGGGAGGCCCAGGCGGGTGGATCACCTGAGATCAGGAATTTGAGACCAGCTTGGCAAACACGGCAAAACACTGTCTCTACTAAAAATACAAAAATTAGCCTCGTGTGGTGGTGGGTGCCTGTCATCCCAGCTATTCAGGAGGCTGAGGCAGGAGAATCGCTTGAACCTGGGGAGCAGAGACTGCAGTGAGCTGAGATCGCACCATTGCACTCCAGCCTGGGCAAGAGAGTGAGACTCCATCTCAAAAAAAAAAATTGTAGAATGCAGCAGAAAGATTTTAAATCAATCACCTTACTCTCCATCTCAAGAAAAAGAAAAACCCAGAGTTGGTAGAAGAAAGGAAATAAAGATAAGCGTGGAAATCATGAGATCTAAAGCAGAAAACAATAGAGAAAAATCAATGACAAGAGCCACTGTTCTGAGGTCAGGAAAAGTGATTGATCTCTATGCAGGCCAATCAGAGAGAAAGTCACAATTTACTCATATCAGAAATGACATTACAGTAACGCCATCACAGTTTCTACGGACAGGAAATGAATAAGAAAACACCTAAACAACACTCTGCCCATCGATTTGACAACGTAGATGATCGATTCCCTGGAAGACACAAGCTACCAAAACTCAAGAACAATTCAGAACCGTGTGAGCAACCAAAGGATGGGCCCATAACGCACAGCAGACCGTAAATCCCCGACGTCCACACTGGACGACAGATGCTTGAGTGAGCTTGTGCAGCAGACACCATCTCCCACGCAGACTTCAAATCACATTTGCACATAGTCCACTCTCAAGAAGCTCCTGGACCAGAAGGTTCGGGCCGCGCAGTGGCCCCCTCCGAAAGCAAAGCACAGGAAAAGGAGGAGAAAAGCAGCGTGTCTGCAGTGGAGAAAACAGGACCTCAGCCGCAGGGTCAAGGTCAACACCAACAGTGCAAGGTCACGCTTGCCCCCGTGTGATGGGAATGGCATTTTGCCCTGGTCTTCCTCCCAAAAACCCATACTCTCCAGTATAATCACGAGAAAAATATCAGACAAAACCCAACTGAGGGATATTCTATAGAATTCCAACCACAAATCCTCAAAATTCTTGGTGTCCTCAAAAATGAAAATCTGAGAAATGCCAAAGCCCAAAGGGGCCTGAGGAGAGGAAACAACCCAATGTGATGTGGTGTCCTGGATGGAATCCGGGACGGGAGAAAGGGCGTATTGAAAAAGCACTCTCTTGCCAGGCTCAGTGGCTCACGCCTGTAATCCCAACACTTCGGGAGGCTGAGGCAGGCGGATCACCTGAGGTCAGGAGTTTGAGACCAGCCTGGCCAACGCGGTGAAACTCTGTCTCTACTAAAAATACAAAATTAGCCAGGCGTGATGGTGCATGCCAGTAATCCCAGACACTAGGGAGACTAAGGCATGAGAATTGCTTGAACGCAGGACACAGAGGTGGTGCAGTGAGCTGGTATCACTCCACTGCACTCCAGCCTGGGTGACAGAGCGAGCCTCTGTCTCAAAAAAAAAAAAAAGAAAAGAAAAAGCAGTCTGACAGAAATATAACATGAGCAACATCTGTAGTTTAAATTTTCTAGCAGCTATGTTTATAAAAAGGAAAAATAGGTAAAACATATTTTTATGTTTTTAACATAAAACATATTTTATTTAACCAAATACAAAATATATCATTTCAACATGTAACCAGTATGAAAAAAAAACTGAGATAGTTTACATTTTTTCATATTAAACATCTGAAATTTAGGATGCATTTTACACTTACGCTTATCCCAGTTGAGACTAGTCGCATTTCAAGTGCCTGGCAGCCACCTGTGACCAACAGGGCAGACCTAAATAAACAACCTTGATCTAAAGCCAGCAATTGAAATTATGGTCATCACAGCGAGGACTCTGCATTAACTATAGGCTGGTATGTAGACATTGCTTCCTCTTAGGAGTTCCATTTCGTGGTTAAAATGACAGCAAAGGCTAGGCATAGTGGCTCACGCCTGTAATGCCAGCACTTTGTGAGGCCGAGGCAGGCAGATCATCTGAGTTCAGGAGTTTGAGACTAGCCTGGCCAACATGGTGAAACCCTGTCTCTACCAAAAATACAAAAATTAGCCAGGCATGGTGGCAGGCATCTGTAGTCCCAGCTACTCAGGAGGCTGAGGCACAAGGATCGCTTGAACCCAGGAGGCAGAGGTCAATGAGCTGAGATCAGGCCACTGCACTTCAGCCCAGGCAATAGAGTCGGACTCCATTGAAAAAAAAATGGGCTGGAAGTGGTGGCTCATGTCTGTAATCCCAGCGCTTTGGGAGGCTGAGGCGGGCCGATCATGAGGTTGGGAGATGGAGACCATCCGGGCTCACACGGTGAAATCCCATCTCTACTAAAAATACAAAAAATTAGCCAGGCGTGGTGGCCCGTGCTTGTAGTCCCAGCTACTTGGGAGGCTGAGGCAGGAGAATAACTTGAACCCGGGAGGTGGAGGTTGCCGTCAGCCGAGATTGCACCACTGCCCTCCATCCTGGGCAACAGAGCAAGACTGTCTCAAAAAGTAAAAATTAAAATGACAGCAAAAATGCAGCAGCAGCTGTGCCGTAGCTGCCTGTACATGCTGGCGTTTGTGTTTCTTTAATCCTGTAAACTTTACCCCCAGGAGACTCTGTCCACACCATGGACTTGGCTAAAAATCTCCATGCTGATGAGCATAGAATCCAGTAAACACTCAATTTTAAAAAAGGGTGCGCCACAGACTGGAAGAAAACATTCGCAAGTCACCTGTCTAATAAAAGACTTTCTCAAAACTCAGCAACAATAAAAATGGGCAAAATACTTTGACAAGTGAGGTTTCACAGCAAATAAGCACATGAAATGAAGCTCAATAACATCAGACGTTAGGGACACTGGTGCCATTTACAAATTGGAGCAATTAAAGCCACAATGAGATGCCACTGCATACCTATCAGAATGCCTGAAATTAGCAGTGCTGACCACACAGAGTGGACAAGGACTGGAGCCCCTGGAATCTCACGCCTTATGCTGAGAACATCAAATGTTTAACTAACATTTTGGCAGTCTCTTGCAAAATTAAATGTAAACCTATCACGTGATCTAGCCATTCCTAAGAATCGACTCTAGAAAACGGAAAGCGTTTCTCCACATAAGTTGTGCACACATGTTCACAGCAGCTTTGTTGGTCATGTGCTGGTAACCACTGGCAACAACCTAAAGAGGCCTCCACAGCAGAAGGGATGAGCCACCGTGAGGCAGCCACAGCAGGGGCTGCTCTCAAAGAAAGCAGAGCTGACTTTTGGTGCGGGAACAACATGAAAGGCACCTGGACATAATTAGGGTTACTGAAAACACCAGACACACAGACAAGCCAAACATAACAGAATTCTAGAAAATGCGAGCCATCTATGACAGGAAGGGGGCCAGTGGCTGCCTGGAGACGGGACCATGATGAGCGGTGGGAAGGGGCTGCGTGCGCGGGTGGGGTTGCGGTTGGACTCCTGCTGTCCACGCCCATCAACACACATCAGATCACAGACTTGAATCCTGTTAATATTAGCACAATAATATAGACTGTCACAACAACCTAACGGGGGAGGCTACGACGGGGCATATTTGTGTTTTATGTTTTTGTGTGTTTTGTAAATTGCTCATGGATATGCTTGGAATTATTAGTAGACATTATATTCATTTACAAGGGCCTGCTATAATTGAGAATATAGATTTTATTGTCAATGTGGTAATTCGATTTTCTGAGTCTGTCATTTGTCCTAACTGTTGTAATGTTGCCTTTCACTGGGAAACAGTTTTCCATTTTATGTAGTTAAATCTTTCATCATCTTCCTTGGTGTCGTAAGTCAGAAACCCGGGATTATAAAAATACTGCATTTTTTCTAGTAATTATGCTTTCAATCATTCATATTTACCCTATCTGAGTTTAATCTATCTGAATTTTTCTTCTGAGTTAAGGTCTTTAATTCTCTCCAACTGGTTTGTGCCTGAAACAATTTACCCCAAAGCATTTGTTCAACAATCAGACACTTGACATATTTCTGTAGTGAACCATCATCGTATACTAAAGACCCCTGAACACTGGCAATTTTAGTCACTTAATCCACTTCATGGATGTTTCTTTCTGCTCCTATACCACACTGCTTTATACACTATAGGTTTATAATATAATTTGATACATGTTTGGCAAATTTCCCTTTTTCTTTTTCTAAAAGAAAAAATTGAAGGAAAATAAACTTCCTGGAAATTTTGAAATGTCAACTATATCCAGAATTAAGAAAAATAACAGAAATTACATTGTAGTTAGGTATTAATAACATTGAAAATAAACTATATATGTAAAAACCTGTGATACAACTAAAGTTATATGCAGAGGACAACTCACAGTTGGAAATGCTTATTAAACAATGACACAATAAATTCTATAAGCATTCAATTCGTGAAACATTAAACCAAATATAAAAGAGTAATTTATGGCTGGGTGTGGTGGTTCACACCTATAATCCCAGCACTTTGGGAGGCCAAGGTGAGCAGATAATCTTAAATCAGGAGTTTGAGACCAGCCTGATCAGCATGGTGAAACCCCATCTCTACTAAAAGTGCAAACAGTAGCTGGGCGTGGTGGCACATGCCTGTAGTCCCAGCTACTTGGGAGGCTGAGGCAGGGGAAATGCTTAAATCTTGGAGGCGGAGACTGAGGTGAGCTGAGATTGCACCACTGTGCTCCAGCCTTGGCAACAAGAGCAAAACTCCATCTCAGGAAAAAAAAATAGTAATTTATAAATAAATCAAAAGAAAAAAAAAGTGTATCTATAGTAAAATAACATCCACTCCCAAGAAAAGATAATTCATGAAAGACACAAACTATAAACAAAATTTGGTTAATGTGACCAGCCAGGAAAAAGAGAAACATGAATACAAAATATTTAAGAAAGGAATATAACTCAAAAATGAGTATTTGAAAAATTATGAAGGAATCTATGTGAAAATGAATGCCAAGAAATTTGAAAACCTAAATGCATAAATTACCTCAGAATTAGGGTATCTGGGGTGGTAACCACAGCAGAAAGTGGAGACGTTATATGCGACCCTTGCACAGTCCAGTCCAGTTCTCCAAATACAGACGGAACCTGGCTGCACCTACCATTTACGTGCCCAGTTCCATCCTTTCGATCACTATTTCCCCACAGAAGAATATGGCGGACCTCAAAGGCATCTTGGGTCTGCTTGCAGACCACAGGAAAGCGAGTATCACAACAAAATGAGTCACAAACATTTTTTGGTTTCCAAGTGCATCCAAAAGTTGTGTTTGCACTATATTGTACTTTACATTAAGTGTGCCACAGACATGTCTAAAAGACCAATGTGTACACTTAAACAATACTTGATTGCTAAAGTGTGCCGATGGCCAGCTGAGCCTTCAGCAAGTTGTAATCCTTCTGCTGCTGGAAGGTCGTGCCTAGATTTGGCTGACTGACCAGGGTGGTGGTTGCTTATGGTTGGCGTGGCTGTGGCAATTCTTGAAAAGAAGACAACAGTGAATTTGCCACATCGGCCCACGCTTCCTTTTACCAAAGATTTCTCTGCAGCACGTGATAGCACTTTACCCACACAAAACTTCTTTCAACGTTGGAGACAATCCTCTCAAACCCGGCCACTGCCTTATCAAGGGTTGATGGAGTATTCCAGACCCTTCGTTGTCATTTCAGTAACGTCCACAGCATCTTCACCACGAGTGGGTCCCGTCTCAGGAAACCACTTTCTTCGCTCATCCATAAGCAAAGATGACGGACAGATGGATGTCGCCACTAGATGGCTGGATGATGAGCACCTCCTCCACTAAAGCTGGATCATAAGATTGCAGCAGTTCAGTCACCTCTCCCGGCTCCACTTCTAATTCTACTTCCCTTACTAGTCCCACCACATCAGCAGTTCCTTCCTCCGCTGATGTCCCGACCCCTCAAACTCATCCATGAGGACTGGAGTCATCTTCTTCCAAACTCCTGATAATGCTGGTGTTCTTACCTCCTGCCATGAATCACGCTCATAATGGCATCTAGAATGGTGAATCCTTTCCACAAGGCTTTCAGCTGACTTGTCCACGATCCATCAGAGGAATCACTGTTTATGGCAGCTACAGCCTTACAAACTGTATTTCCTAAATAACAAGATGTGAAGCTGAAATTACTCCTTGACCCTGTGGAACGAACGTTGTGTAGCAGGCATGAAAACAACATTCATCTCCTCGTACATCTCCATTGGAGCTCTTGGGCAACCAGGTACACTATCAATGAGCAGTAATATTTTGAAAAGAACCTTTTTTTCTGAGCAATCGATCTCTAGGGGGGTTTAAAATATTTGGTAAACCAGGCTGTAAACAGATGTATCGTCATCCAGGCTTTCTTGCTGCATTTACAGAGCACACAGTAGATTTAGCATAACTCTTTGGTGCCCTAGGATTTTCAGAATGCTCAGTGAGCACTGGCTTCAACTTAACATCACCAGCAGCATTATTAGCCCCTAGCAAGACAATCAACCTCTCCTTTGAAGCTAGGCCCTGACTTCTCCTCTCTAGCTATGAAAGTCCTAGATGGCATCTTCTTCCCATACAAGGCCCTTTGGTCTACAGTGAAAATCTGCTGTCGATGCTGCCAGCTGCATCAATGATCTCAGCCAGGTCTCCTGGATACTTGCTGCATCTTCACCACCAGCACGTGCTGCTTCACCTTGCACTTCTATGTTACGGAGATGGCTTCTTGCCTTTAACCTCAGGAATCAACCTCTACTAGCTTCAAACTTGTCTTCTGCAGCTTCCTCACCTCTCTCAGCCTTCACAGAATTGAAGGTAGGGCCTTGCTCTGGATTAGACCTCAGCTTAAGTGAATGTTGTGCTGGTTTGATATTCTATGCAGACCACTCCAACTTTGCCATAGCAGCAATCAGGCTGTTTTGCTTTCCTAACCTTTGTGTGCTCATTGGAGTAGCGTTAATTTCCAATTTCCTTCCAGAGCTTCTCCTTTGCATTCACGACATGACCAACTGTCTGGCAGAAGAGGCCGAGCTTTCGACCTGGGTCGGCTTTGAACATGCCTTCCTCGCCAAGCTTAGTCATGTCTAGCTTTTGATTCAGAGTGGGAGACATGTGACTGTACCTTTCACTTGAACACTTAAGAGGCCATTGTAGGGTTAACTGGCCAAAGTTCAAGACTGCTGTGTGTCCGGGGATAGGAAGGGCCATGAAGAGGGAGAGACGGGAATGGTCACGCAGTGGGCCACTCAGAACACTCGCATCGTTTACAGATTGAGGCTGCCGCCTGCACACGCCTCAGCTGCACCACACAGCTCTTCCACAGGTGCCTCGTAGCGCAATCCGAGCACACCTGAGGCTATTTCATAAAAGTACTCTCTTCCTTCAACAAGGCTGTGTCCTTCTGTCCTACATTTTAATGTCTGGAGGCACTTTTTCCAGAGGTACTTGAGAATCATGATACCATGACAACCTGCAGGCCAGGAAGGCAAGAAGACTCGTCTCTCCAGTCAAGCTTGCCCATGCAGCAGGACCTGAGGCGGCCAGCCCTTCTAACCAAGGACAGCTGTGCCCTCGGCTGCAGCCACCACACTCGCTGGTAAGGTGTCCTCACAGATGGAGCCAGGTGGCCTGCTTGAGCTGCCCGGGACGCTATGGATACAGCATCACTAATATTTACAAGCGTGACAGGTAAGAGTGGTTTGCATTTTCTGGATAAAGACATGGCCATCTTAGAGCTTGCTGCGGGTGCCCACACTGTAGGCTCTCCTTTCTACACAACCCCAGTGTGGAGTCCCCAAGTCATCCATGCTTGGCTGATGCTGGGTTTTGGGACCCCAGCTCCCTAACGAGCCTGGCTGTGTGTCCACCATGATGGGGAGTGAGTCCCACGCAGCTCATCCGAGGCCTTGCCCCATCCCAGCTCCCACCCTCCAGACCCAAGGGACCCCCCAGGACTGCACCGCCCGAAAGCCCTCCACAGTCCACAAATCTGACCTAAGTCTTGGTGACTGCTACACTCCAATGCAGTCTTAATCCCTAAAATCGAGGGGGGAATGTTCTAGAGTGGTTTCTACGGAGGATTAATCCCTGGAGCAATGCTGGCTCCAATAAACTAAAAGCTGGCTGCATGGTCAATAACCCTGGGAAATTTCTCTTGGTGATACACAATACGCCATTGTGGGAAGTAGAGAAGTTTCTTTTTAAAGTTTCCTTTCTTGTTAAAGAGTAAGTGTGCTAATAACTTTGTGAAGCCCTATCCTATATAGCTATTAGACATGCCATGCTTACAGGCATGTAGTGCATGCTATGTCCTTGTACTGTCACCAAGATACCTGTGCTGGACGTGTCCACAGGCATGTCCCAGCTCTCCAATGCTCTTACCTGTTTAGAAAAGTTTTAAGTTGTTAGCCAATCGGGTTTTAGTTTACATTGTAAAATCTGGCTCCAGCCAATGGAGATCAGACACAACAGTAAGGACAACCCCAAATGCATAAGGGATAAATTTGTGTGTTTTCCTTTGTTCACTGTACTCTCACGGCAAGATGGCTAGTGAAAGTACCCTTCCTGCGGTCCAGGAAGTAAAAACTGCGTTGCTCAAAGATCCTTTGTCTCAGTGCTGATTTTTCTTTGCAGCATCAAGCATCTATTTCCAACAACCATAATTTTTAGAAAACCTTGCAGTAGAAAAACCTGTTTCAAATTTCTGATTTTATGAATTTTAAAACTAAAATTACATTGAATTTCTGGCCTTCGCCATGGATTCAATTCTGCATGGCCAGGATTCCTGATGGCCCCTTTAAAGGAAATCCATACCTAAAGGAGTCAGAAGTAGATTAAGGTAACTAAAGCGCCGAGCCTGCCACCTGAGCCGTGGCACTGCCTTTGCTTCTACACCAAAAGCCGCACAGTCTAACCTCTTGGTTTCACTGACTGAATAATTCCTATGCTGTACCACATTAAATTGAATCCTATCAACCCTCACCCCCCAAACCCGCAAGTAAACTATCCCTTCATACACTATTCAAGAAATAACAAATGCGTCTGAAAGATAAGTGCTTTTAATTTTCTAAATTTTCACTTATGCAACATAAAGGCAGATTTATGTGACCTGATAATGACATTTTTACAAAAAACAATCCCCCCCACCCACCGACATCTTGGTCAGTAGTATATAAATATTTACAATGAAAAAATAGGCAAGGAAAAAGGAAATCTTCATTATCCACGTCGATTTCTTTCCAACGCTTATCAGGAATTTTGAAAATAAAATACTCCATTAACTTTTTCTCAGTATTCCTATTTACATGCTGCTTCAGCTGATGACTCACGGTACTGGGTCGCACTGCGTGAGAGTATTTTTGTTCTGTATCACTCCTTTTTCTATACTACTTTAAAAATCTGAAATAGTAAATCAAATATAAAAATGTAAACTCTGAAAGGAGAGAAAATAAGAATAAATATGTGTAAAGGTAATGCATTAAGATACAAAGGGTCTCACAGAAGTTAATATTATACAACACTAAAAAAAAATAAAATGCTCTATATATTTTCTTAGTTGGGACATTCTGTTTCAATTTAATTTTTGGTTATGTTAACAAAAATGACCTCTGAAGAGGATGTTAAAAAAATAGTAATGACGTTACCATCTTAACTAATGAATATCCCATCACCCTAATTTTTTCTAAAAGAAATTGATTTTTTTAAGTGACAAATATAAATTATAACATAGAAAGCTTAAGAAGCCTCAGCAAATTATGGTATCCTTTAGCAATGAAGACTTTTAGACAAATGTGAACAGTGCAGCCAGCCTACTTAACTTAGTGATTTACAAATGCGTTCAACTCCGACGTGTGAAACACGATGTGGATTCTCCCACCTGCCGCTCCGCTGAAACATGGCGCACTTGTGGGCGGAAGGGCAGGACACCTGCAGCATGCAGTTCCTGGAGGAGGCCAGTGGGAATTCTGTGTCTAGCAGTGCAAGGAACATCATCTGCAGGTCCCTGGGAGGACTGTGAGCTTCACGTGTGGGAGCTGCGCCGCCCCCTGGTACCCAGAGACACACGGAGCCTGGGCTCCCTGGCTTTGTAATGCTCATTAAAGTCCAGCCTGAAGCTAAGAAACCGAAGACTCTCGTCAGAGCTGGTTGTCAGTAACACCAAAAACTGCTGCACGATACCCTAAAAAGACGAAAAGGAGTAAAATATTATTTCAGAAAAGAGCGACCCACAAATGTATTTCCCACACCCTAAATCCCCTTTGAGTTGGGTCTGTTTCTCCTTCCAGATCCACAGGCTCTTAGTAAATGCCCGCCATGGGAGGCGTCCAGGGAGCGAGAGCTGCTGGGACCTTGGCGTCCACACGGCCAGTGCACCTGCATTAGGAACGGGTGCCTTTTTACATGGACAAATTAGCAAACAATACATTTTATTTGAAAGCAGCTAACCAACAGGTTATTTCACTTTGTTCTTAAGTTCCACAAGAATAAGCAAAGCAGGAAAGTCCCAGATGTTGGAACACTGTATTCTTTTCATTCTGAATGCAAAACTCAGTGGCACACACTTCATCTTTCACATGACTCACGAAGGCGTGTTTAGTCCTAGAGCCCACACTGGAGAACAAATCGGGAGCATCGATAGGGTCTTTGGGTCTAGCTGCTGGACATGAGGCTGCAGCTGCCCTCTTCACGGGCGTGGGCGTCGCTACCATCCTGTTAGGGAGGGGCCTTTGTAAAGATGTGCCAGCCCTCAAACTCTGCTAAGACAGAGGATTGACCACTTCCATTTCAGGCTGAAAGACTAGCTTACTGAGTACAGGTCCATCCCTGCCCAGTGCTGGAGCCTACTCCATGCCACGGGACACGGATCCGTTCATGGGAACTGCTGTCCGGGAAAGATATCATGGGACTGCAGAGAACGCAGTCACTGAGGCTCCGTGTCCTCGCCAAGCCCCTCCCAAGGCTTCATCAGCTATTGCAGCCCCTTGCCAGCTTCCGGTCAGAAAAACGAATGCAGAAGCTCCCAAGTAGGCCTGGAAGAGCCGGTCTGGATGTAGGCTCTGGTAACGTCACCTCTGAGCAGGCAAACGCTGCGTGTGTGCACGCATATGTGCGTGTGTGTGTGCGTGTGGGACATTTCTGCCTTTTTAGGTAAGGGGAGAAGAAAGCACTTAAGAAGTTATATTGCCAAAAATACAGACAATGACTTCCTATTTTGTGATAAAATTGAAATACAACGATCTGTGAAACTGACTAAAAGGAAATCTAAGACTGTTTCTCCCACAGGTCTGACACTGGATGTTCTTTCCCATCAATGTCGAGAAGCTGTTAACCCCCTGCTGTCTCCAGCACTGCCACAGAGAGCAGAGACAGACTCCTGCTGTCACAGAAAAGAAACTTCCTTGTAAATCATGACCATTCAGATTTAAGACTGTAATTTGAGTAAAACTGGATTACAGTGATTAAGATTACTTTTTAAAAAAGTATTAACTCCCTCAGGGAAATGTGTAACCATAAACATCATATTCTCTCTCAGAAATAAGCACGCAGACAAACCTTTAAAATAACCCATTGCTCCTCTGTAGCTACATGACTGCCTGATTTTAGAGAGTTGTATGGACATAGCCATTAGGTCCATTCTATTAGAAACGAGAATACATACTGTACAAGTAACACGAGTTCAAGAAGGCACTGTGTCGAAACTCCATCCAACAGGGGTGCCTGTGCATGGAACATGACTGGCCAGTCACTACCCCCTTTTATAAAACATCAAGAATGCAAAAGTAGGCCAAGGTCAGAGTACGACCACTTGTAAAAGGGGCAATGTTCCTTCTTAGTTACCTTGAAGAAAAATAGTATTTAAAAAGTATGAGGGCCAGGTATGTAATCCCAGCACTTTAGGAGGCCAACGCGGGTGGATCACTTGAGGTCAGGAGCTCAAAACCAGCCTGGTCAACATGGTGAAACCCTGTCTCTACTAAAAATAAAACAATTAGCCAGGCATGGTGGTGCATGTCTGTAATCCCAGCTACTGGGGAGGCTGAGGCAGGAGGATCATTTGAACCCAGAAGGCAGAGGCTGCAGTGAGCCAAGATCACACCACTGCACTCCAGCCTGGGTGACAGAAAGAGACTCAGTCTCAAGAAGAAAATAAAGTATGAGGACCTGGGAAACAAACTAGGTGCCCATAGAACAGAGCAAGTGAGGTCTCACTTTCAATTTTGAATCACACGAAGGCACCAGCACACAAACCCACGACGTTGGAGGGCTTGAGGCTCCACGATAAGTGAGCAAAGACAGAAGAGAAATATTTTTCATGAAATCTTTTCATCTCTACCTCTCACTAAGATCACATTGAGAAATGGAAGAAACAGGAAATGGACCCACACATGGAGGCCAAAGCAGAGTTCAGACGTGCCCAGCCTTCCAGGGTCTATACCATGTCTGCTGGCTGGCCAGCCACTCTCACCCAGGCCGGACAGCTGCCTCAGGGACAGTCCCCATTGGGAGTCACTGGGAGGCCCAAGTGAAGGCAGCAGAGATCCCTGCAGGTCCCTGCAATCCTCCCACAGGGGAGCATAGGGGCCACTCCTCGGCCAGGGTTCTCACCGGCGGCACACTGGCACTGCCCGGAGCCCAGGCATACCTGAGTCCCCCAGAGGGTCACAGGGTCCACCGTGGGTGCTACTCACACCTACAGAAGTTGGTGGCAGACCAGCAGGGCTGACTCAGCTCTCATCACGGTGAAAACAACTGCGAGGCACAGAGCATGGGCGGAGCGGTGTGAAAAGCAACTCTCTCTCCTCATACGCACCTGGTAGAAATGTGTCAGTATTCGCAGCTGCGAGCACATTTTCGGTATAGATTCTTTAAATTCTCCAATCCTCTTATTTTCCTCCTCTTCCTCTGCCGCCGTCACGCCCCACTGGCCCTGAAGAATCAAAAGTGCCAAATGTAAGTAAAACCATGATGGAAAACGGATTATGGAGTGAGGCTGAACCAGGCACGTGAGGAGGGGAGATGCCTGCTTTTTCTGCCCCTCTGTACCCTTCAACACCTCACAATACCTTTCCGATGCCAGAGTCTCTCTAGCTTACTTTTTCCAATTAACAATGTATCTTGAGAATATTTTGTATGAATACTTCTGGGGACACAGAGAACTGCCTCTGTTTTTTTTTTTTTTTTCTGAGACAGTGTCACTCGGTCACCCAGGCAGGAGTGCAGTGACGTGATACTGACTCACTGCAACTTCTGCCTCCCGGGTTCAAGCGATTTTCCTGCCTTAGCCTCCTGAGTAGCGGGGATTACAGTAACACACCACCATCCCCAGCTCATTTTTTTATTTTTAGTAGAGACAGGGTTTCATCATGTTGGTCAGGCTGGTCTCGAACACCTGCCCTTGTGATATGCCCGCCTCAGCCTCCCAAAGTGCTGGGATTACAGGAGTGAGCCACCATGCCCAGCCCTCTGTTCTTAGTATCACATCGTATAACATGTAACAATGTCTAGAATTCATTTCAAACGGACCACTTTTCAGTGTGATAAACAGCCTGTATCCTTCCCTCTGGTGTACACATTTTCATACAACAAAGACAGTATGTGTGGCTCAAGGTGTCCGCACGCTTTCAACTCCTGCCTTGACTTTAGGGAGAATGCGTCTAGCCCCCTAAGCGTGGTCTATTTCTCAGTACTGGAGATAGGCACGCTTTCAACTCGTGCCTTGACTTTAGTGTGAATGCTTCTAGCCCCCTAAGCGTGGTCTATTTCTCAGTACTGGAGATATACCCACTTATTTCTGCTTTTAAGATTATTTTCAATCAATGATGAATTTAACTAAATGTATATAGGAATTATAATTTTATTTATTATTTTTATTTTTTGAGATGGAATTTCACTCTTGTTGCCCAGGTTGGAGTGCTGTGGAGCAATTTCAGTTCACTGCAACCTCTGCCTCCCAGGTTCAAGTGATTCTCCTGTCTCAGCCTCCCAAGTAGCTGGGATTACAGGCATGAGCCACCACGCCTGGCTAATTTTGTATTTTTAGTAGAGACGAGGTTTCACCATGTTGGCCAAGCTGGTCTCGAACTCCGGACCTCAGGTGATCCACCAGCGTTGGCCTCCCCAGTGCTGGCACTCCACCATCCTGTGGGCTGCTTCTGGACCTCACCCTGTTCCACTTACTTGTCTTTCCTTGAGCCAACTACTGTGATCGTATTCAGTACTAATTCACACTCCTTCAGCAGCGGGCGAGGGCTGCCTTTTCTCCACATCATCGCCAGTGTTTGTTCTTGCCCGCTTTTTGGATTAGAGCCATTTTCGCTGAGGTGAGATGCCGTCTCATTGTAGTTTTGACCTGCATTTCTCTGATGACCAATGACGCAGAGCACCTGCTCACATGTCTGCCTGACATCTGTATGTCTTCTTTTGAGAAATGTCGATTCAGATCTTTCACCCATTTTTTAACCAAATAACTAGATTTTTTCCTGTTGAGCTGTTTGGGCTCCATATATACTGTGGTTATCAATTCCTCATCACTGGGTAGTTTGCAGATACGTTCTCCCATTCTCTGGGCTGCTCTTCACTTTGTAGACTGTTTCCTTGGGGTGCAAAAGCTTTTCAACATGATGTGACCCCCATCTGCTTTGGCTACAGCTGCTTGTCGAGTATTATTTGAGACATCTTTGCCCAGACCAAGGTCCGAGAGTGTCCCCCAGTGTTTTCCTATAGTAGCACCATAATGTGAGGTCTTAGATCTGTCTTTAATCCATTTTTATTTGATTTTTGCACATGGCAAGAGACAGGGGTCTAGTTTCATTCGACACAACCAACTTTTGTAACAACAACAAAAGGCCAGCTTTCCTTCCTCGCCTCTGTTCTTCCCCTCAGCTCGCAGCCCTGGCTGGACCATCAGTGCAGGAGCGTGTGTGTCTTGCTCTGTCTCAGGGATGTGCTTCCAATATTTCACCCCCAAGTATCATGTTTTGTCATGAGATTATCCATGCAAACCTTTTTATCAGGTTTTACTTGGTATTAAATGATCTTCGTCATCTACTGAGATGATCATATAATTTTTCCCCTTTAGTTTATAAACATGAATTACAGTATTTGTATTAGAAGGATAAAAGGAGATACTCTTACATTCTTGGAATAAGCTGAAACTTATTTGTAACACATTATTGCTTTGACCTGTCAGTGTGGTAATACTGTGGACTTCTCCATCCATGTTTACGAGGGAGACAAGGACAGAGAGCAACGAAAGCTAAACCACCTACATGCTTTGTTCCGGCATCAGGTTACTATCTTAGAGAACTACGTTCAATTCTGTTTTATAAGTAAATCGATCCTTAAAAATTCAAAGCCAAAATGAAACCGATTAATCTAACTGTGCAGTGAGTTGATGGAACAGCCTTACGGGAGCAATTATTTCAAAGGACATTACCACATGGAATTTGAATGCATCTATTTGGTGGAAAAAATCTTGGCAAAAAATTTAAAATATATATTAGAATAATATAAAAAGTATTTTTCTTTTTTCCCTCAAAAAAAAATTGCAAAAAACGTAAAACTATTTTTAAAACTATATTGTTCCCTTATCAGCAGCAGGATTCTCATGGAGACAGTCACACGTATGGGTGCGTGCATGGACACATTATCGTAAGACCGCAAATAATTAAGTACGATCCTATCAGAAACCAAGGTTTTCAACACTTAAGATACATGTTTAAAAATGAAAGAAGTAAGTCTGTTAAGCCTACATTTTAATTGGAAATATCACTCTAAATGCAGGGGTGCGAGAAGAAAGGCGGAACGAAACAGAAGAGGCATGAGGAGGAGAAGGACCCTTTGGGGACCCCACCCAACAGCAGCCCGGGAACATGGCAGCACCGGGGTGCAGCACGCAGGCGCCACTTGGGTCCCAGCATGCAGGCGGGGCTCTGGCCTCTTTCCAGGAGGTGCCCTGCAGGATCTCTTCAGAACTTGCCGTGGACCTCAGGTCTAGATGCTTTGGAGATTATCTTGCCTTTTGAATTTAAATAATTTCTTGGATGTGGCTTTCACTTTTGTCTCTTCCTGCCTCCTTAAGCAAGTCTAAATATAATACCCTGAACCAACCTGGACTTGGCCTGTGCACCTATCCCGCTTGGCAAACTGTCCAAGAGAACCTTCCACTCCACATGCCCGGCTGACAGGCTATTAGCACAGGTTTAATATCCTAAGGATTGATTCTGGTCAACTTTTAGATAATTTAGTAATTCTCTAGAAGGGAAGCTTCTCTGGGGCATGTGGCAGTCTTACACATGGCAGTGGCCGGCATGCCCTGAATGCCTACTAGATAAGCAACAGATAGCTTCACACATAGATAAATGACTCTGTGAGGTCATACTCCTTATCACCCATTTTACAAACAAGGAAACTACATCTTGGAGAGGTGAGCCACCCAAAGGCACAAAGTCAGTAAGTTATAGTTAGGGTAGAATCGTGAGTATGTCTGACTTTAAGTTATCCACAGGGTTGCCTGGACCAGCCCTAGGAGATCCTGTGTGCCAACTCTACAACACTTCAGAATTACCAAAATCCTCTTTGAATAGCGACACAAATATTTCCAAACTACACCAAAGAAATACCTTGTGCTCCCAGTGGCTGAGGCCTCTGCAAGCCACATACGGTCCTCGAACACAGGTTTTAAGGGAAACAACACTCAGAAGTAAAACTAACCACACAGTACTGACTGAATAACATCTTCGACAATCCCAAAAGTAAGTACAGCTATATGATATTAATGACAGACACACGCTGAGAAATGCATCATTAGGTGATTTCCTCCCTGTTTGGACATCACCGAGTGCCCTCACACAAAGCTCCGTGGTGCCACCTATACACACCCTGACTTCAGGGCACAGCCTATGCTCCTAGGCTGCTAACCTGGGCAGAGTGTGGCTGTACTCAATGCTGTAGGCAACTGTGACACATGGTAAGTATTTGTGTAGCTAACATATCTAAACACAGAAAAGGTACAATGAAAATATGGCATTATAATTTTACTGGACCACTGTCACATATGCAGTCTCTCACTGACCAAAACGTTATGTGGCACATGACTGTATCTTGAAAAAGTAAAAGATGACACAGATCGTAGTAAACAAAAGAAATCCCAGAAACAGCCAAACTTGCTTAATAAATCATCCCACAAGGTCCTGGAAATAACCTTAAGTACAGCAATTTGGTTCACATACACATATACGTACACACATACGTGCAAGCACCTGTAAACACACATATATGCAATGCACACACACACATATATACACATACATAAATACCTATACATGTTACATATACACATATACTTGCATTACGGGTAGATAAACATACATATAGTCTCCAACTGAAGGTGGTTTGACAAGACTTTTTTACTTTAACAATGGGTTTATCAGGGTACAAGCTGAGTATCCTTCATCTGAAATGCTTGGGACCAGAAGTATTTTGAATTTCAGCTTTTGCAGTATTTGCATACACAGAATGAGCTAACTTGGAGAGGGGATGCAAGTCTAAATGTGAAATTCATTTATGCTTCATACACACCTTAAACACATAGCCTGAAGGTAATTTTATATATTTTTTTATAATTTCCTGCAGGAAACAAAGTCTGTGTAGAGTAAGCCATCAGAAAGCAAAGGGGTCAGGTGTGGAATTTTCCACTTGTGACATCATGTCGGGGATGAAAAGTCTAGGGTTGGGAGCACTCTGTATTTCATACTTCAGATGCAGGGTGCTCCACCTGTATTACATGCGCTTTCGATGTGGAATGAGCTGACTGGGCACAAGCCTGCTGTGAGTTGAGGAGCGGCTGCAGATGCGCCAATCTGCAAAACGCAGTGTGGTGCATGATCCACGCGCTTCCAACCCCACAGCGATGCAGCGTGGAGGTGACTGTGGAGGCTCCGACAGGGGGTGCTGGCGCTATGGCACCTAGTAACGAACACGGGTGCAAGACTGGTGCTCGCGAATGCTGCTGCTTTTGTTTGTTTTGTGAACACAGTGATGATGGTGAGGGTGACCCTCCCTCTTCAAAGCCATCCATGCCTTCTCAGCACTTCCAAAGCAGCACAGGCACCTCTCAACCTGCTGACCATTCCGGCAAGAAAGTTACGTGTTGGCATTTGTGATTATCGTGTGTGGCAAGGAGCTCATTACTCAAATAGAGAAATTCACAAGTGTAAACACCATACCTCAATTTCACGCTGTTTCTTTTTCTCTTCAAACTGTAATCGTCTCTGCAGTTCTTCCAGAGCTGCTCTGTATATGGCATCTTGAGCGTTCTGAAGTTCAAGAATTTGATCAAACACAGCTCTAAGCTGATTTAAAAGTGCCTGAAGAGAGATGACCATGTTTTATGAATAGATCCTCAATAAGCTTATTTGAGTTTAAAAAACACTGATAATTAATGAAAAGACATTATAAAACAAGATATCAACTAAAATTCTCAAAGTGTTCATTAGCTGCTCGTTCACTCCCTCACCATACGCTCTTCCCGGACCCTCCTGCTGAGCAGCGCCACACTGGGCACCAGCAAAACGTGACCATCCTGCACCCTCACACGCCATAACAAGAGCAAGTGAGACTGCCCGAGTCCCACGGTGGGCCAGGGGCTCTCCACAAATCCTCTCCATTCCTCACAAGCTTAAAAATAAAGTTCTGCCCCAAACTGCAAAGCTAGACAGCAGGTAGTCATAAGAACTATTTCAAGATTTAGAAAAGAATAGGAAAGTATCTCCAGCTGTTTTAGATATAGTAAAAACAGGTAATGAAAATTATGAGAAAGGAAATACTCAGTAAAATGTGAAAGAGCAAATTCAGCAAGGTTTCTAAAACGTGTATCCTATTTTATACCAGGAATAAAAGCATACCTTCGCATCAGGAAAGAACTCCTAATGCTTTAAACATAATCAGTGTCACAGCAGTTACCTCCCGTTCATTGCTTATAACTGCACAGTAATCTTCAGTATACAACTACTGTACTTTGTTACTCTTTCTCCTAATGTGGCATGAAGGGACGTAATGAAATCTACAGCGCAAAATCGTTTACGTAAATTAAAAATGTATACACAGAAAATACCATCTATATACCCAAGGCCATAGAGCAAACACATTAAAACTGATGTAAACAGCAGGGAACGGGGTAGAGGAGGGAGGAACTGGGGTATTGGAGGGGAAGGGGTTCAAATTAAACCCAAGGAAATATGAGAGGCCTTTCATAGACCACTGATGGCAGAGTTCCATGACTGAAGAAAAAGGTTAACTCTACCCTCTGCCACCTTAGGTTCGAAAAAACACACCAACAATCTCAGGGCGGCGGAGCGAGGGGTAATTTCAATACTGCAGAAGAAAACTGTGATAAAATCCAACACCCACTCATAATTTAAATAAAGCATCTAAGCAAACTACCCTGTTAGTTTGACAAAGGTCCTATCAGATGTATTTGCAAACAAAACAACCAGCAGTGAAGCAATAAAGCACGGCTTGAACATCAGGAATGAGAATGGGATTCCCTTTGCACCTAGACTCAGCCTAGCTAACACTCAGGTGCATGAAAAAGAAGCCAAGGCGGGCTGTGTGCAATGAAGGAGACAAAACTGGTTTCACTTATAAAAAAGATGCACCAAGAAAATACTAGAATAGAAAAATTAGAGATCAAAGTAACAAAATCAGTATCATTTCAGACCAGTGAAATTTGTCAAATGTAGCAATAATGTAACAAAAGATCTGCAGGAAGTTTATAGGAGAAAGATGACGTAACCGCACTTGAGAAGCATAAAAGAACTGAGATGCAGGCTCCAGGCCCGCGGTTGGGAAGACACAGCACCGTCGATCTGGGGAGACACTAAGATCAACACAGCTTTACAGCTGGTGGAAAGCCACCTCTCACCAGCATTGTCTAATGGACTAATACCACTCCGCAAACACACTTTCCCTTATGAAAGAAAGGACGGCGATGTGTGGGTTCAAACTTCATCTGCTAAGTCACAGCAGCACCATTCACAGCTGAGCTTGTGCCTGATCTCAAGTGAGACAGCGCTGAAATGAGTATTTGCTGAATGGGTTTAGGAACGAGCTAATGCAGGAAAACTTGGTATTCTGCAGTGAACAGCCCATGCTCTCGTTCACTTACTACAATGCACTTACGCAAAACGAGGTCTTCAAATTACATGGCAACGAAAACAATGTAGACTCATTTGGCAAATGACAGAAGGATGTGATCAAGCCATGCTGTTCCTCACATGAGACAACCACGTGATTAACAGGGCACCTTACCAGTTCTCATCTTAGAAGCTGTTCTGCCCTTCTGATAGGGCTTAAATAAGCAAAATAAAAGGCAGAGATGGTTTCATCGGTTGTTTTTAGTAAAGATTTTCTAATTTGTTTCTTTATGTGGTCTAATGAAGGATAATTTCTTATCTTTGGAAGAGCTGACCTATCTACAAGGTGGCCCACTGACATGGACTTCAAGCTCAGGGCTCTGCTGGCAGTCTGTCCGCACAGGGCACCTGCAGGAGGACGCTTTGGCAGCATCAGTGGTACCAATTCACTGTGCAATTCACAGTTCCTCTCAACACTGCACAAACACAAAACAAAAAACACGTACAGCCTCCAGCTTCAAGATTCTACGCTTCAAACCGCCTTGGTTTTCTTAGTGATACAATAAAATGTTATAGTTAAAATTGCTTATGTCAATAATGTATTGTTTTAATCTGTTTTACATACTGGATATTTCTTTTTATTAAAAAAAAAAAACATCATTTTAAACAAATCACCAAATTAAGAGTAAAGCCATCAGTATCAGCAAAGGCAAGTTCAGAAATGATCATGAAGCCTCTGGCATGATCCCTTAACGACGTTGGGGGACCAACTCACACATGGACACCCACTTTCAACCAGGGCACCGTGCTACCAACTCACACATGGACACCCACTTTCACCAGGGCACCGTGCTCCAAATGGGAAGATTTTCCTCCCGGGATGGTGTTATTGTCAGTGAAATCGTCCAGAGGCAAAAGCTATGACGATTTATCTTACACAGAACATTCATATCTGTAAGTGGGCTAAAATTCCTACATTATCCGTCCCTGTGTGGAATGTTACTTATTTGCCACAATTGTTCTGATATCATTATGGGTATAATCCTCAGTAGCTCAAACATTTTCTGAACTCCACGAAATCTAGTGACCGTCAACACCTCTGCAAAACACACACACCGAGGCATAAAATAGCAACACCTACTGGCCAGCTACCATGGTCAACATTATACTTGAATTACATAATTCTTACAAATCTATTGGAAGGAGACTACACTGGAGTCAAAAGCTATGAAGTGGTCCACCTGGCTACAGAGCCAGTGTCTATCTTGCCATGCAACTGCACCACGAGACAGGCCATCGCGGCTAGCGGCACACCAGCCCAGGAACACAGAGCTATCTGTTACAGCGACTGCCTACGTGTGCTGGCGACGCTCGTCGGCATCTACTGAACAGAGAGGCAGCGGCTGGCAGGCACCCTGAACCCTTCCTTAGCTTTAGTCCGTAAAGACCAGGGTTAGTAATAGAGGTTTCAAGGGCCTCTTACCTCAAGAGGTACATTTCTTTAATTATTAATTATACTGAAAGTATTTTAAATTATTGTTCTGCCGTAATTTCCACACATTTACAAAAACATTCCATATAGAAGCAGCTCTGATCCCAGTTAATAATGAAATTCAGGGCTGGTTAACCTACACATACAAAAATGCCGATGAAGTAAAAGTCCTGGTGCGGGGTGTGCTCCACTGACAGGCCGTGAGGAGAGTGCAGGCCTCGCCGGAGGCGACCTCTGCCAGCCTGAAATGGCCGTGAAGTCACAGAGTTCACGTAAAGATGCATCTGAAATGCTGCCCCGACTTCTCAGTATATTTGCTTCAAGTGGAAGCAATGTGGTTCCTTATTGCCCCAGACCCCAGAACAAAAGCAGAAGCCAAGGAAGATCTGCCACGTGGAACGTGCGACTTTCAGAACTTGCACCCTAAAGGAAAGAACGTTTGCAGAAAACCTCATACATGTTACTGTGTGTTTTGTTCTTGCATGGCGTTGCTTGCTTTGCTCAGATATTAACCTCAACAACTCAAATCTCGTGGTTTTCTCTTCTGAATACCAAAATAGGATAACCTTGTACCTGAAAAATGAAAGGTACTGTTTTCTACAATGTTTATATCCATTTTAGAGTATATCCTTGTCCGCGCTACTGTCCAATTCTGTTCAGAAACCGTACCTCCAACATTAACGTTTTAACACAAGTATCTTAATGATTACAAATGTCGCTGCATCAGGATTTCTAAGATTCCCCATTTGACAAGGACCCAAGAAAAGAAGATTCTGATTTTGGTTTGTTGCTTCTAAGCAGGTCGGAGTCTTACCCTGGAGTCACTGTCCAGCAGGCAGCGGGAGATGATGGTGTCTAGGAAGACCTCGTGAGCTGCGATGATGTGGTCCAAATCCTGGGCCTGCTGCACTTTGTTCCAAAGCTCATCCCAGGAACATTCCAGCACCTGGGAAACAGCAATGTGAAGATGCTAAATAAGCTCATGTTCTTCCTGGTATAAGTTCTTCCACTTATAAAATACATACCACAAATGGGGGGCTGAGGTGGGCAAATCACCTGAGCTCGGGAGTTCAAAACCAGCCTGGCCAAGATGGCAAAATCCCATCTCTACTAAAAATACAAAAATTAGCCAGGCACAGTAATCCCAGCGCCTCAGAAGGCTGAGGCAAGAGAATTGCTTGAACCCTTAGGGCAGAGGTTGCAGAGAGCCGAGATCGCACCACTGCACTCCAGCCTGGGCGACAGAGCAAGACTCCGTCTCGAAAAAATCTATAAATAGACACGTATATATACGGACAGGCATACATACACCGTGTAAAAGCATAAGACATGACTTACTTATTTAGATTAAAATCAACAGAATGACTGCAGTGTACCTCAAATGTGATGTAATACTGCATCTGGTGAATGAAATGGACCATCTCAGAGGCCAGGATGTGACACTGGTGCAGCACCCCGGAGAACTCTGCAAGGGAAGAGCCGGCATCAGGGGCAGGGCACACTTCCGACAGCATGCTGTTCGCCCTCTCACCCGCCTGCACGCTCCCTCCACACAAAATCCGTCATTTACATTCCTGACCCCTCACCTGGAAACATCCTCCCCATGACCAACTTCTGTGCTGTTCAACCTGAAGAACAGCTATCTAACCAAGTAGTCCTACACTACTTTAAAACACCTAAAACATGCCGTATAGAAGCTTTGTACTGGTTTTCGTATTTTTACATACAATTATATTTTGCTTAACAAAATATAATTTAATTTTTATAAGGCTTAGAATTCTAGAATTTTGCTTCACAAAATACAATTGTATGTAAAAATTAAATACGAACATTTATGTTATACTAATGCAGTGCACTGAATAAACAGAAGCTCTACTTCACGGCTTTACAGTTAGTTTGCCCGCTGTGCATGAAACAGTTACTCTTCCCTGGCTCTCTGGAGATAAAGGTGGCATTTCTTTAAGGAAACGACCGTGGCCTTGCCGCCTGCCTGTGAGAAGGAGGAGCTCGAGGGAGGTCAGGAACGAGCTCAGACTCTCCTTTTATCCTTTAGGAGATCACACAACCATCACCAGGCTGAAAGGTCACCACAGAGCACACTTCTCTGCTCGCACTTTTAATTTTTTGTTCAAAGACTATGGCAGCATATTGTTACACTAATGTATGTGATGGCTCAAATCAGAGCTGGACCCATCAGTGAGGTGATCACAAAGAAGCGTTATAACATGGGTCAGCTTGGACATGCTTTGTGATGTTTCCAATGCCCTCCCGAGTTACCTCGATAACGAGATCGAGACTTGCTATGTGTGCAGTTATGCAAGACGTCAGTCTCGCCTCGTAAGACAGTAACGAAGAAGTGGAATTTAAGCCTCTTAACAGAGGTGTGTGACAATAATAGTGGCATAATACATTTTAAAAATACTCTTTCTGTAAGTTAAAGACTCCCTGACACCTTGCAGTTTTGCTGTGTTGGTTTAACACATAACAACTTGGTCAGTAGAGAAAAGTGGGAGAGGAGGAGATAGAATTCTAAGCTTCATAAAAATTTAAATTCTTAAACAAATGATCAACTTATACAAGCATGAAATATGTCTGTGAATTGTCTTGAATACTGTCCAAAGGCACAGATTCCACTAACAGGCAGCATCGCTGTCCGTCCCTGGCACCGGGGAAAGGAGGAGGACACAGCACAAAGAAGGACCCTCCTCACCTCCCCAGTGCCTGGGCCTCGGGGAGGGGCTAGAATTCTCAGCACAGAGGCTCAGGTGAGGAAGGGGATCCCGCCAGGAGAGCCAGAGAGGTGGGAAGGAGACAAGGATATACATTATATACCAGCACTTACCTAAGTGAAATATGTGGCAGCCAGTAACAAAAGATATTTTAAAAAGTAAATTTCAAAGGCAAAAAAGAACTTGCTTTCAAGGAGACAGAAGAATTTTTAGTTAGGGATAACTGACGGCAGACCTAGACCATGCCCACCTTTCAGATGGAGCAAACTGATTTTCTCAAGAGGGGGACGACACTCTCTCTCAGGAAATGAACAGGCGGGAGGTGGCAATCTACCCAACCAGGAGCTCTGCAGGGCCTCGTCCACATCCACGCGCCACCCAGCGCCTCACAAGGGAACAGGCCCACTCAAGGGCTCTGGCACCTCCCCTGCCGATGGCTATAACTGATGTGTCAGAGGCATGTCCAGGATTTACTTACAAAGTTTAGAGCTCTGCCAAGAATCCTCAGCACTCCTTCCATGGCCCCGCAGACAGTTAAACACGAGCTACAGTGTCCACAGCCATGAGATGCCCTCTCAGCTAAGACCCTCAGAAGAGACCAAGAGCCCTCAGGCCCATGACATCTCGGAGCATCTGGACTCACGAGGCATCCTGCCACACAGCTGCTCCACACACCCCAAGTATCTTTCTTGCCTTTAGGAATCTACAACCCACAGATATGGTCAATGTGCATCCTAAGAATGGGCTAAGCTTTGAGGTTCATCTGAAATCCTAGAATTATGAATGCACTTCTCCCTACTAACACTATAAATAGAGTCTATGATTTCCAATCGAGTAACACTCGAAACCTCTCAGACTCCTATACTTGTCGATATAAAAGGGCATGATCAATGTTTGAAGTGATTTTCAGCCACGTTATGGTTTCAGCAAGCTTCTAAGGAAAATAACTACCACCTGCACTGAGTTTTACGTTTTAGCACAGAGCACAAATGAGAGGACTGTGTCTCCCCCCACTGAAGTCACTGGACTGTGATGGAAAACCTACAGCCTGTCTTCCCTGGAGAACGGAGCATCTACAACATTCTACAAGTGCACAGAGTGTACGTATATTTGTTCTCAAGACATTTCTCAAATGTGATTTGATTCATCTCTAGTGCGGCAAAGTTATATGAAATAGTTTAGAAACCACCTGTCGGAGGTTTTGTATGTTTACGTAAGTATCACCACAGAACTCTGGTGGATCTTTTCATTGGGAAACAAAGCAACGAATGTCTGCAAGTCACACGGCACGACTCACAGGTCTCACCATGACATCGATGTCTCCATCCACCTTCCCCAGGTACATGCTCGGTGTGATCCTAAAGTGCACTGCTGCACCCTGAGGCACAGTGAGCACAATCTGTTTTCTTTTCTAGCATTTTCAAGCAACTATGGAGTTATACTTATGAATCCTGACATCTTTCAGAGAAGGTTTAACCTGACAAAATCGTAGATTTCTCTAAAAATGAAAAGTGAAACTCCACCTGTAAGTTCACCTTCACCTAAAAATGCGAAGCAGGCTACTGTCAGCACTTTCTCTGGGGGACCCTGGCTTTGTTACAGAAGCATAGAAACTGTCTGTGGCTCTTCTCCATTTTCTAGCTCCTGCTCCGTGCTCTGCGCGTGACAGAGCAGCTCAGTCCCACGAAAGCTCAGATCTGTGCTGCTCTCCTCTTTCTGAGGCTTCCTCCAGCGTTCTTTTCAGGAGTCAGTCAAGCCACGAGCATCTTAGTAACAGCCGGTTTTTAGTAGCACACATATGCTTTTGCTAATGTCTTCTACATTTCACTGTTATGCTCCTATTTATGAAACCAGGAATTTTTCTCTGGCTTCAAATCAGTCTGAAAGTAGATACACAGTTATCAGTGATTAAATCACTAATTCTATTCCATAATCTCTGATTTTCTTGAGTGCACAATTTCTCTGATTACTGTTCTAGATTCTTTAATGTCACATTTGGAAATGAGAACGCAACTGAATGGCCACAAAACAAAACAAACAAAAAACACACAAACAACATTGTGACGCAATGCTCAACGCCATCTAAGAAACACTGTGACACAATGCTCAGCACCATCCATGAAACACTGTGACGCAATGCTCAGCACCATCCATGAAACACTGTGACGCAATGCTCAGCACCATCCATGAAACACTGTGACGCAATGCTCAGCACCATCCACGAAACAACACTGTGACACAATGCTCAGCACCATCCATGAAACACTGTGACGCAATGCTCAGCACCATCCACGAAACAACACTGTGACGCAATGCTCAGCACCATCCATGAAACACCGTGACACAATGCTCAGCACCATCCACGAAACAACACTGTGACGCAATGCTCCGCACCATCCATGAAACACTGTGACGCAATGCTCAGCACCATCCACGAAACAA